>VMDO01000654.1:0-205142 GCA_007922755.1 Pedetes capensis | reverse complement strand
CAAATAACATAAATACTTTTCCCTCCCTAAGATGGAGTTTAATTTCTCTATCCTTGAGAGTGGGATGGGGGTTTAACTCAGTTGGTAGAGTGCTGCCCCACACTCTCTGAGGACCCAGGTTTGATCTCCAGCTCCACAAAAATGGGAGAAGGATGTGGCAATCCATTCCTGAAGCAATCTCGAAGCAATCAGTCATTGAAAACCCTATGAAGGTTGCTATGAGTGGAACACGACAGCATCTAACAACAACACCCTTGAGAGTAAGAAAGGCCTAGTGACACCTTTCTAGAGAATAGAATAGTGTGGAAAGAGCAAAATGACAATTTCAGTGGAAAGATATGTCTGTCCCACCTTAACCAGACCATCAGCGTCAACTCCATATGATGTCCTGTTGCTCATGATGTTCCCCCTTTGGGGATTCCATGAGAAGGGCACTTCACTGCCACAGTGACACCTTCCTCAAAAGCCATTACTGCAGTCTAATCATGAGAATATATGATGGAAATTCTACTAGTGGAGGACATTTTACAAAATACTTGACCATGAATCTGCAGAAATGTCAAGTCATTAGAAACAAGGAAAAACCACGAGACTGTCCCAGACCAAAGAGGCGACCTGACAACTAAATGCAACGTGATCCTGAATTGGGTCCTAGAACAGAAAAATGACGTTAGTGGAAAATGATGACTTCCAAATCAAGGCTGTACTTTGGTTAATAGCGTAGTACCAATGTTAAGCCTTAAACTTCTCAAATGTGCTGTGGTTTTGTAAGACATTAACATTAGGGGAAGTGAGTGAAGAGTATTAAAAAAAACTCTCTTCTATCCTGCAGTTTTTCTGAGACTCTAAAATTGTTCCAAAGTTAAAAGCTTATTTTTCCAAATACTCTTCTGATCAACTCCCAGCTTTTTAATACTGTGAGTGTGGGTGTGGGGACTAAGAAAAATCTGACCTGTTTTCCCCTCCTCTTTTTTTGGTAAGTTCTGCAGAGCAGGGCCTGGCCTCTCATTTTAGGATTACAATTTTTATTACCTTGAGCTCAACTGCAAACTTCATTTGGATATTCTACAACATTTACATATGCTATAAATGTCTGGAGAATGATATGCAAGAAACAAAAAACAATGGTTGCCTGAAAGGAAATATGTTCAGTGACTCAGGTTCAAGGAAGGGCAGTTTCTGGAGCTTTGTTCTGTTGTACCTTTTGGAATTTGAGCCATTTGAATGTTTTACCCCTTCAAAAATTTAATTTTTCTATTGTGTTACTCTTGTCACTGTTCAGTTGCTTGGGCACTATTTCCATAATATTGTCACTTCCTGAGGAAGATTTTTCCACATGTTCCATATGCTTCATTGAGTTTCAGAAGTCATTTTCTTCAAGGCAATGTGATATTTCTTGTACTTGAGTTCTCTCTTGTTTCATCTTCGTACATTTCCCAACTCTTAGCGACCCTCATAGGGTTTTCAATGGCTGATTATTTCAGGATTGCCTCAGGAGTGGATTGCCACATCCTTCTCCTATTTTTGCAGTGCTGGGAATCGAGCCTGGGACCTCAGAGACTGCAACTGCTCTACTAACTAAGCTAAATCCCAGCCAGTCCACTTCCCTAGCAGTTCCTTAAAGAAATGTGATTCTAGCCAGGTGCTGTGGCACACACCTGTAATCCTAGGGACTGGGGAGGCAGAAGTGGGAGGATCACAAGTTTGAAGCCA
Source organism: Pedetes capensis (assembly GCA_007922755.1). Taxonomy (NCBI): domain Eukaryota; kingdom Metazoa; phylum Chordata; class Mammalia; order Rodentia; family Pedetidae; genus Pedetes; species Pedetes capensis. The sequence continues at coordinate 203,429 of VMDO01000654.1, read as the reverse complement.
GCAGCAGCCTGCTTAACTTAACAAGACCCTGTCTCAAGATAACAAATAAAAAAGAGGCTGAGGTTGCAGCTCTGTGGTAGAGTACTTGCAAAGTATGTGTGAGGCCCTGGGTTCAGTCCCCTAGCCCTAAGCCCCCTACCCGCAAAAAAGAAGAAATGTGATTCTTATAAGGACCAAGACATGAGAGTCAAAAATATTCTTCCCCATAAGGAAAATGTGGTGTATAGGTGTATTATGGGATGTTATTCAGCCTTAAGGAAGAAGGAGGAGGAAGAAGAGGAAAAAAGGAGGAACTCCTGCCATTTGCAATAACATGGGTGAACCTAGAGGACATGATGTTAAGTAAAATAAGCCAGGCACAGAAGCACAAGTACTACATGACATCATTTATATGTAGAATCTAAAAATGTCAATTCATAGAAACACAGTTGAATGCTGGTTCCCAGTGGCAAGGGAGAGGGGAAGTGGGAGATGTTGGTCAAGAGTACAAGGTTCAGTTATGTAGGATGAATAAGCTCTAGAGATACAACGTACAGCGTGGTGACTGTAGTTAATAATACAGTATTGTATAATTGAAATTTGCTAGGAGAGTAGATCTTAAGTGTTCTTATCACTTAAAAAAGGGTAACTGTGAGGTGATGGATGTGTCAATTAACTTGACTGTCATAATCATTTCACAATGTATGCTTATATCAAACTAGCACATTATACATCTTAATTATATAAAATTTTCATTTTAAAAATAGTGTTTCAAAAATTTAGGTTTTTGGCTTCTGTGGGTTCCCATAATCAGTTTCTCATCTAAAACATCAACTAGTCACTGAAGCAGAGCTTGTCTGCCTGGACTTCTAAGGTGGCTTTTGCCAAAAGGTTGTAAACCCCTTTCTATTACTATGGATCCTATGTTTTATTAGTTGCTGAGAATTTTAAATAAACATCTTTTTAAGATAATTAAATAATCATTTTTTTCCGTTAACTCTTTTATTTGTAGCAAGTCTTTTCCCTTGTTTAACCGGTGCATCCCTCAAACACCTGAGTGCTATTCCCTGTTTGCATCTGTCCTGATAAATGATGCTGACACCCTCCATCGAATTCTGAGTGGAATCATGTCAGGAAGAGACACAATCCTTGGCCTGTGTTTCCTTGCATTAGGTAATTTTCAGTTAATTTTATTTCAGTAATTATTTATTAAATGCCACAATTTCTAGCACTTACCTATGTAGTACAATGAAAATTATCTTCTTGACTTAAATATGAAGTTTCATATTTGTTTTCTTTATAGATCTTTTCAATAGTTCATGTTCAGGTGGAGGGAGGAGTAGTAAGAATGGAAGAGCAGCTGGCTGGCTGCGAGGAAGCAACCCTGGGTGGAATTGCCTTAATATATTAACCCTGTTCAGTGTATTTTGTCCTCACCTCTGCATAAGGGATGGGCATAGAAGGCAGATTGCCAATTTATAAAATGGCCATGAAAAGTACAACCACTAGAGGGACCAGAAACCATGTCTTCTGGCCAGTATGCCTTCTACCTGAGGTTGGGCAGATCAGAAGGCTTTAGTCAACTAAAATTGGTAAGAAGGGAAATAGGAGTGTGCGTCCATGATAAATAGGGTTAGAATGCAATGTGTGATGCATCCAACCCTCAAAGGAACATTCCTGCTTTGGGTTATAGGCAGGTGAAGGCCTTGAGTCAAGATCTGCCTCTTTGAGCATTTCTGGAAGCAGCTACCCACTCTTGGGCCTTTGATTTCCCATTTCTGTGTTTCAGCTGTCGTCACTGTAGCAGAAAAACCAACCCAAACTTATGGGGCAAGAGGTTTTTTGGGAACTCACAGTTAGAGAATCAGCCCATAATTGTGGCAGGGCCTGCATGGCAGCAGCAGCAGCAGCAGGGCTTGTTGCTGGAGACCTCCAGGCATGGTGGACCAAGCATAGAGAGGGACCTGGGCTGTGGATCTGGAATAAAATCTTCCAAAGACCCATACCAGGGAGCTACTTCCACCATGCTACACCTGCCTTCCAAAATTCTGCAATTTCCCAGTATCCAAAGTTAAAACACATGACCTTTGGGGGACATTTTATGTTCAAACCATGATAGTTTGCTAAGCCTGTTAAGAGTCAACTTTCTCTTTGAACAGGTTAATGTACTTTGACACTTTACATAGTAGCTTTGGCCTGTTAACCTTACCCTTCCCACTGGCAGCCACTTAACCTCCTGGTTGAAAGAAATTCTTTGGTCAAACATTAACATGTTCTGCCAGTTTACAAATGGAGTATTTCTTTATTTCATTACCTAAAGGTTACTGATTCCTAAATGCGTGGGGAAACTTAACTAGTCACCATTATGTAACTTCCAGACTTCTTATTCAGGATGAGAATGACTTCAAATGACCCAAGTAGTATGCTTTGACTCCCAGGTACTGGCGTGGTGGTTATAGATACCAAAAAACTCCAAGTTAGTCCTGATCTCATATGCAATGACCTGATGTCCCCACAAGGACTATGTACTTGTTAGTTTCATGATTGTATTGCCAACTATCATTTACTGAGCATTTATCATGTACCAAGCATTGTGCTTATTCTTAACTCATTGAAACCTCATCAAAATCCTGCCCCACTTGTAGGAGAGGAGACTGCAGTTTAACGGGATTAAATGTCTTGGTCATGGTTGCACAGTTAGTAGAACAGGTGGCAGCATTGAGACTCAAACACCAAATCTGTGTGATTCCAAAACCCATGTAACTAGCCACCATACTGAACAATCTATACGCAATTCTGATATTTTATTCAGAGAAATATAATATTTGTAGGTTCACTGAAATCTTTGAAAAAATTCATAAGCTTAAAAGCCCAAATATTGGAAAATGAAATAAAGTATTTTACATATACAGCTTACTTTATAATCTTAACATTTTCATTTTAAAGGCCTTATTATTTTAAATTTAATAAGAGTAGCTAAGAATATTTAAAGTTAGATCTTTACATAAGCCCAGTATGAAGATGAAAGATCTAAGTATAATAATTTTTTTTTTTGGTAATGGGTAAATGAACCTAGAGCTTTGCACGTACTTTGCAAGCACTCTACCACTGAGATGCACCCTCAGCCCCCTCTTTTATTTTTTATTTTGAAACAGGGTCTCGCTTACTTATGTAGGCTGCCTCTGGTTTTAAACCAGCAATCCTTCTGCCTCTGCCTCTCAAGTCACTGGGCTTATAGGCATGCACCACCACGCTCATCTTAAGTATGATAAAAAGTTTGAATAGTTCATTTGGACTTGTAAGAAAAAAAGGATTTGAATAATACCTTCTTTTTATTATTTGTTTGTTTGTTTGTTTTTGTTGTGGTACTGGGGGCTGAACCCAGGGTCTCACACTTGCATGCTTTGCAAGTGCTGTACCACTGAGCTGCACCCCCAGCCCATTTTTTTACTTTTTAAGGTAGAGTCTCACTAAATTACACAAACTGCCTCTGGTCTTGAACTTTTGATCCTCCTGCTTCGCCTCCCAAATTGCTGGGATTACAGGCGTGTGCCACTGCACCTGGCAATTCTTTTTTAATACAAGAAGAATGCTATTACATCCACAGATGGGTCACTGTAGTTGACTAAAGTTGTGTTATATGCTTTAGAGTGTGCCCTGGGCATATCTAATCATTTTCATTTGGTATTTGGTAGGTGTCCCAAGATACCCGTATTTGGTGATTAAGTAAAACTGTCAGCCCTGGCTCCTCTGGAGGGCTTGGTCATCACAGCTCTACTATCATCACACTCACCATGGACTTGACTTTACTCACTCTTGGACTTTACATGTTTCATTTACTTTTTCAGCCTTGTCTCTGGCCATGATGTTCACCTTCCGATTCATCACAACTCTTCTGGTTCATATTTTCATTTCATTGGTTATTTTGGGATTGCCATGTAAGTATTTACACTTGATTGATTTCTTTTTGAGTAAATGAAAGTCTTTCCATTAAGTAGAGAGCTTAAATGTTGGAATTTTCATTAAATAGAGTCTTAGAGGGTGTCTAGTCCAGCCCCATCATTTTACAAATGAGAAATGTCAAGCCCCAGGAGGACAATGGGGATCACTTATGTCTGGCCCAGAGTGGCAGAGTTAATGCCAAATTTGTCATTGCTTCTACTACACTGTGCAGCCCCTGAGGCAAGCCTGCCAACTAAGTGATCCTGTTACCCATAACATTAGGATAGAATCCCAGCATCTGGTGGGAGCATTTGGGTCTGAAGAGCAGGCCTGAGTGGTGGCAGAGTCCTAGAGGCCAGGTATGGGTCCCTTGTTTCCCCATTGGTTTCTGGGTTGTGGGTCTCCCCCAGGGTTATTGGGAGGGGGCCAAAGGGGCAAGGACATGCAGGAGACTCAAAGCAGTAGCTATTTCCCCAGCTGTTAAAGGGCATGTTAGTATTTATTAACATATGACAGTCATGTTTTATTCCTCTGAATGCTCAGCTTTGCCTTTAGCAGCATAGGGCCCTGGTGCCGTGTTGGTCAGCTTTCCATCCCTGTGACAAAATACCTAAGACCGTCAACTTAAATGTTTCTTTTGGCTCACGGTTTCAGAGGGTTCAGTCAGCTGTCACTGGGCTCTGTGGTTTCTGGGCCTTTGGTGAGCAGAGCATCATGGTGGGGAGCATGTGGGTGAGCAGAGACACTGACCTCACAGTGGTAAGGATGCAGGGAGTAAGAGGAAAGGGCTGGGGTCCCACAAAACCCTTCAAGGGCACACCCCCAATAACCTGCTACCATCAAATAGGCCCAACTCCTTCCCATTAGTGCCACCAGCTAAGCCCTAAGCCTCCAACACACGAGCTTTGGAGGGACATTTCAGATCCAAACCATAATGAGCCCTTTGTTGGACAGCAGGCACTGCCACTTCTGAGGGATGCATCTCCCCATCTGTGACTAGCAGGCACCTTAGACCTCCCTATAGTTACTGTGGAGGTAACTGAAGGTAGTGCTTTGTACCTAATGTAAAGTCTTTGGAGTGTCAGAGCATCCTCGGAATGGGCCTCTGGTATACATGACTCCCACAGGCCTTGTAACTCCCTTGGCTTTGTGGGTGGGAAGCCGACATCCAGGCTCCTACAGAAATTGTCACCAGATGAGCTTGTTGGAACATTTTGGCCTTTGGACTCTAATGTTATTCCTCTCACCATCCTGTTGGTGCAGTTTCCTCTTTTTCACACCCAGCCCCGAACTGTAGGGAGACACCTGTGTTCTGGGTCTCCCCAAGACCAGCAGCTGTGCAAGGCCTGGCGGGGCCTCTGCATTGGGTCTGCCCAGCTCCTTCAGAAGGCTGTAACCAGCTTTAATGCCTTTGGGGATTTGTGACCCACCTCCTGAGTGGGACCACCTGGTCGGCCAGCAATGGCTGGACATCTTTGCAGGGTTCTACGTTGCAAGGGTGGGGAGGTGCTAGCTCAGGGCAGGTGTGCTGAGCTTTGGTGTTTTGTTTTCTAGTTGTCTGCGGTGTCTTATGGTGGCTGTATTATGACTACACCAATGACCTCAGCATAGAATTGGACACAGAGAGGGAAAACATGAACTGTGTTCTGGGATTTGCTGTTGTATCTACAGTCATCACGGTAAGAAGGGCCCTTTAAGCAGCTGACTGAGTAGCCAGCCAGAGCTCTGAAATCCAAACCACTGGATTCTAGCCCTACACAGATAACATTTGATTTTTCATAACCTCAGAATGTGCTCACATTCAGTGCTGCCTTTGGATTTAAGATACCTGTATAGGAATTAATCAAAACCTTTCAAAAAATAATGGAAAAGGCCTTAGCTCTTTCCAAGTCATTTCTGCCATCTCCAGATACTGATTTGTTTTCTTAGCTGTTCTATGGTCTTCACTCCCAAGGGGCTATAAGGTGGGTGCTGCAAAGAGGAGGAGGGCAGGTTTATGACAGGTCCCATTTCCCTCTTCCAGCCAGTGGATGCTCGGCTCTCTTGCCACTGCCCTTGGGTACACAGAGCCCTTTGTCTCCATCCTGCTGGCTGCCGAGTTATTTTGGTTTTCAGAGAAACTGCTGCTTCCTCAGTTGAACTCTGTAGTTGAAAACAGGCAAGCTATGGTGGCACATGCCTGTGATCCTAGCACTATGGAGGCTGATGCAGGAGGATTGTGATTTCAAGGCCAGCCTGGGCTACATAGTGAGATCCTGTCTCCAAAACAGAGTGTGGGGGAGGAGGGGAGAGAGAGACAGAGATGGAGACAGACGACAGACAGACAGACAGACAGGAAGAAGGAGGAGGAAATGAGGGATGGAAGAGAGGAAGGGAGGGAGGGATAGATGGAAGGAGGAAGAGACAGTTTGCAGTTGAGAATATTGGGTCACAGCAACAGGTACTGGTTGTTGGAGGAGTTGAGAAGAGAGTGGTTGGCAACCAAAAATGATTGCCATCACTCCCCGGATGGCATTAGAAGTGCTAGACTCACTAATGCCTGGGCATGGTCTGAATTAATTTAAAGTAACCAGAAGTACAGTGGCGCTGTGTTACTCCCATTCTAAGAAGGAGCAACAGCCGGGATCACCACAAGCTCATGGGATCTTTCAGCAGATGCAGATTCTCTCACCAGCTCAGTTCCCTCTTCTAAGGCAATCTTAGGTCCTGTATTTTCTACAGTCTTCACAGTGAGGGTTCAGGTTTGTGTTCTTCACACAAAATGTGTCAGGGAGCAAGTGATATAAAGTATAGTACCTGACTGTCCTGTGTTTCCCAGGGGCTGGCTCACGGCTGAGCAGGGGTGGAGAAGAAAGGGCTCCAGCACCCTAAGCCTGGGGCTTTGGGACGCTGAGGAGGAGGAATGGGGAGAGAACGGCTCCTCCCTGAGCTTCCACAGTGTTTCCTTTGTCTTCACACACTGATCAAAGGGATAGGCAGGGTCTTCTTGTCAGGAAGTATGAGGGGAGGGACAAGGGAGGAAAGAGGAGAGTCTATTCTCACCTGTGTCCATAAGTCCCTTACTGTGGCTGGTACAGAGGTCAGAATTGAGCCACAGCTCAAGGGGCCACTCATTTGGCATGAGTTCTTCCTAAGCAGTGGTCGCTGGATGAGCTAGCTCAGCTCTTACCCTCCTGACAGCCCACATCCTATGTCAGCATCACTGTGCATGTGCAGGTTCTGTTATGCACAGGGCTCGGCACCACGCAGGGGAGCCACAAGACAAAGCACAGGCCTTGTGGTAAGATGAAGTTCCCAGCAAGCCACATCATGCCATGGCATGCAGGGAGAGATCCCAGCTTCTGCTGCCTCAGGTCTGCACCCACATCCACTGCGTGACAGGGGAGAGAGGACCAGGCTTCGTAGGCCCACGTCTCCTCATCTGTCACATGGGGATGCTGTTGCAAGGTTGCCTACAGGAGTATGGACCTCCCTAAGAGGCATAGCTACTGCAGAAGCTCAGCTTGCAACAGAGAGCTGCCCCTAGTGCTCCCTGGGTGGCCATCCTCACCTGCTCACATGGAAGACTGGGTCTGGGGGAGCCAGGCTGGCTGTGGGGCAAGAGGATGGCTTTGCCCAGGAAAGCTGCTGCCTGTCCTGCTTCACGCCCCACCTGTCATCCCAGTGCCTCTTCCCACAGACCCCTGTACAGGTGACAGAAGAGAAAGCCAGGTTCTGTGCTTCCATCCAACATAATTACCAGCTCCAGCCCTGGTCTCCAAGGGAAAGAAAAGTGATTGGCAGCCCCTTTACTCCCACCCTCCACCCCTGGTTCTTAGAGAAGAGAAAGGTAGGGAAACCAACATTAGCAGGAGAGGACTAGAAGTAGGAGGAGGGTCACCTTCCTCAACCCTCATCCCTTTTTCCTTACCTTACACATGCCCTGCCTGCTTTTGTGGTAGTGCCCAGCAGGGTCCCAGAGAGCCTCATGCTGGGGGGTCTGGGTCCCACAGAGACCCTGGTCCACTGCCCAGAGTTCTTGGGTGGGCGTGTGTTCTTGTTTGAGTTCCCAGGAATTACCTTGCTAATAAACTTGAAACACCTTGTTCTGGGAAGATGAAGGCCGACTATGAATCCTCCTTAAGTAGCTTCGGAATAACCACTTACAGCAATGAAGAAACCAGGGTGGGAATGACATTCAGCGCTCACCTCAGGACAGCAGTCTAGGATGACTGGCCGAAATGCAGCTCCCTAAAGCTGAGAGCCTGGGAGAATAAGGTCAGGTCTTCACCCCTAGATGGTGGGTCAGTTCTGCCTGCCCATCCCTGCCACACCCCAGCACTGATCTTCATAGAGACTAAAGGAAGTCATGGGTTAGAATTAACACACCACCTCTAATGACCCTGTTCCTAGAGTACTCTTTAAGTGTGAGAAGGGCATTATATGCATATATTCAAGTTGTAAAACACACAAACGCTTAAATATACATGTTAGCCTTCTCCTTAGGAGCTAAAAGCTAAATTTCTTTGACTAAAGATTGTATCTCTTTTCTTCTTTAATAGTTTAAACAACAAACAAAATAGTCCTCTTCCCTGTTGATTGTGGTAGGCATTGAAGACACAGAGTCCTTTGCAACTTAAAGGTCTCCTTGGCGCCTGGGTTGGTGTCTCCCAGCCCCACAGCAGGGTCAGGAGGTGCTGCTCCCAGATCCTGCAATGGCCTCTACATGGTTTATCCCACTGTCTCACAACTGTCGTTCCTGATGGCAGGAAGACTCAGCTCAACTGGAAGAGGAAGGGTATCCCAGGCTAGGAGACAGCATGCATGGGGTCCCTTGTCTGAAGAGCCACCTGCAGAGGTTTCCTTGGGGCAAGCCTGAGGCGCAGGTGCAGGGAGGGGTCACGTGAGACTGGAAGATTCTGATTGGGGGTAATTAGTTTGCTCTTTATCCAGAAGCATTAGGGAGCCATTGGTGGGTTTCAGCAGGGAGAGGACATCCTTGGCTTTACCCTTAACACAGGTCTCCTTAGCTGTTGGGTGGGGGAGGGACTGAGAGGGGTGAGTTTGGGGATCAATGGGGGTCACTGGGTTCCAGTTGACAAGACGAGACAGGCTGTGGCATTGGCAGTGGAGATGGAGAGGAGGAGAGGTTGGCTTGAGAGGTACTTATGAGACCCAGCTGAAGTGGCTGGGACTGTGCTGTGTCCCAGGCACTACCAGTCCTGGCCATAAGATATGGGCAAGCTCACCCTAAGGGGAGATCCTGACAAGTAAACATTTGCGGTAGAATATGACCCCTCCTGCCACACAGTGAGATAAGACAGAATGGGAGCACACAGGAGACAAGCCTAAAGCGGTGAGTCAGAGGACAGCCAGGGATGCAGATGGTAAAAGAATTTACCAGAGCTCAGAACAGAATGGGAAAAGATTATTACTGCATTGCAAGAAGGCAGCGGGCAGGAACACTAAGTTTATTGCCCTGCCTTGGGTAATGGGCTGCTGATATTTGTAAAGGGTTTCTGGGCATTTTGCAGCTGGCTTGACCTTGGCTGGGAATGATTCACTTTCGGAACAGTTTGAGGGTTTAGTCTGATTAGCTTTGTTTTTGTAGCATTGTATCTTGGCCAACTTGTCCTTGCAGCCTGTGGTTTTAATGATGGGGCCTGGTGTCAGAATGTGCCTGTCTCTCTCTTGCCCCATCATCTACATAGCACCCCTCAGAAACAGCTTTCCCCTGATGCCTACCTTAACCTTGAAAAGTCCAGAAAAATTAGGGCCACTGGAGATAAGGGATATATGGAAGAGGGGATTTGGTTATGAAGGCAATGAATTTGTCCCAGGACAGGTTGAGTTTGAGACACTGCAGGACGAGGGGGCCTTGCTGATAACTGATGTGCTCTCTCACCCAGCACCCAGGGAAAGGGGTGGCTGGGGTTTGGATTTGAAGGTTGTCAGCATTTGGGAAGGATGTTAAAATCACAAAGGTGGCTGCTGTTAGGTGAGTCATATCAGAGCCATATCAGACTCACAGTAGCACTAATAGGGTTTTCAATGGCTGATTGTTTTTGGGATTGCAGAGTGGTGCTGTACCAACTGAGCTAAATCCCAGCCCCCAAACCACAAAGGAGTAGGTGATAATTTCCAGAAGACCCCAAGAAGCAATAACTGACAAAATAGGAAAGCCAGAAAAGAGAGATTGTGGAAGCCAAGGGAAGAGAATGAGGAGACAAAAAGAGACTCAGCTGAAGTGCTGTGGTCAAGCCAGATCTGGAATGTTCTATGGGATTTAGCACTGGGAGCTGACTGGACATGACCTTAGGGACAGCAGTTTCAGAGGGTGCTGGGGTCAGGAGATGTGCGGGTGCTGAAGAAGGAGGGTGGGTGTGGGAGGGTGGGTCTCAGCAGGCTAGAAGCTCAGACATGAAGAGAATGGGAGAGAAGGGTGGGTGGGTGTGGGATGAAGGGATGGTTTCTTTAAAATGAGAGACTTGTGGGTATTTTTGGTGGGGAGAGAACAGCCAGTCAAGAAGGCACAGAAGGTTGCTTTGACACATACTCCCCATCCCTTCCCTCCACACTTCATTCTGTGGCCCTCTTGTGGCCCTTCTCTGAGCATCTTAGGTTCTGTGGAGAGAAAAAGAAAGGGGGAACAGTTCCTTGACCCGAAAGGACCTTCTTCTTACTTTCTCTTGCATCTTAACCAGACTTCAAGCTCCTTAGGAAGGGGCTAGGCCTGGCTCGCTGTTACAGCCTATGTGGCTCTCACATAGGGACCAGCACATACTAGGTGCTCAGTTAATGCCTGAGAAGTTATCTGTTCAGTATGCCAGGTGCAGTGGATAACTGTTTTAAAAGAGATGTTTGCTGAGATGCCAGTAAGACCAGGTGATTTGTTTGAAGCTCTATCTACCTAGCTCCCCATCGTTCTGAAATAACTTACTCTACCCCCTTTCTCACCAGGCAGTTCTCCTCGTCTTGATTTTTGTCCTCAGAAAGAGAATAAAATTGACAGTTGAGCTTTTCCAAGTCACAAATAAAGCCATCAGCAGCTCTCCTTTCCTGCTGTTCCAGCCACTGTGGACACTTGCCGTCCTCATTTTCTTCTGGGTCCTCTGGGTGGCTGTGCTGCTGAGCCTGGGAACTGCCGGTAAGGGACAGTGGGTATGGGTTCCATCCCCTGAGGCCAAACACAGAAGGTGTAGCCATTTTGGAACCATTGGCATGTTTCTGTGGGCACCGGGCCTCTTGTGCAACCTGAGACACATAATGGCAACAGTGATGGTGCTGGGGACTGTCATGGAGGAAAGCAGGAAATGCTTTTTCCTCTTTTTATTTGCTTCAGAGAAACTGGGTTTGTGTCTCATGAGAGAATAAATTCAGGAAGGACTGAACCAAAGCTGATAGAATGTTATTAAATGTCTCCAAGATTAAATTTTATCCAAGGTAATTCCCTAGCCACTACCAAATCAGTAATAGATGATAAGTAGCCCAGGAAAGACTCTGTTAAAAGTTTATTGTGCCCAACAGGGTCAGCTTAAGATTAAAACAAGTGTGTACTGAAGTTCATATTGCTTTAATTTTGAAGAGACAATTCTATGTCCTCTGTCCTCCTGCCATATCCAAAAACTGGTTCTCAGCCAGGGATGTTTCTAGAATGAGCTTTGGTGCTTTACTGTTATGCAGCTATAGGGACTCCATCCTCAGAGATTTTGATTTTATTTGGTTTGAGGTAGGACCATGTGTCTGTGTGTCTCTGTGTATGTGTTTTAATGCTCCCTAATAGGCAACCTCATTCTGTAGAAGTGCTTTTCAAAGTGCTGTCTAAAACCAGATAATGAACTTATGCCAAGAACATATGTCACTCCACAGCTTCCTTCCCTGAGAAGGTCCTGCTATGGAGGGAGAAGAGTGTCAGCCGCAGGAAGCAGTGTGCTCACTGATGGAGCTGGTTTTCATTCGGGCACAAGCTCCTCCCCTCACTGCAGACTAGTCAGAAACCAGCACTGCCAGGAGAGGCAGCTGGGGAGGGCGCCACTCTTTGATGTATCTAGGCCTGCTCTAACTTCTCTGTTGGATTTGGAGACCACCCAGATTCACACCCTGATGCAAGCACATAGATGAAGTCCAAAAGCAGCAGATCCAGGCCAGGAGAGTCCCAGAGGTCAGGGACCCAGGGTGCCTTCTTTTTCCACAGCCTCTACCTCTTGCTTCGGGCTGGGATTTGGCTCAGTTGGTAGAGTGCTGCGCTGCAGTCTCGGAGGTCCTGAGTTCAATTCCCAGCACCACAAAAATCGGAGAAGGGCCTGGCAATCCACTCCCAAGGCAATCCCAAAACAGTCAGCCATTGAAAACCCTATGAGGGTCGCTATGAGTCAGATACCAACTCGACGGGCACCTGACAATAACAACAACAACCTCTTGCTTCTACCTTATGGTTGAAATGGCTGCTTGAGCTCCAGCTGCCATGCCTCATTCCAGCCTTTAGCAAGGTGGAAGGGAGGAAGACCAGCATGTCCCCTCACAGAACTCATAGGTGGTGCTTCCACCTACCCTCACTGCCAGATCTTAGGGACATGGTAACACCTGTCTGCCAGGAAGGCCGGGAATTATAGTTTCATCTTGTTCAGCCATGCAGTGAATTGCTTGAGGGTTCTGTTACCAAGACGAGAAGGAGCAGGCATGGTGGGATGGCTGGGAGTCTCCCCTAGAGCAGCACTGAAGAGTCTTCCTGCAGCTCACTGGCTCAGAGTGCTCTCAGTCCTGCTCAGAAGGCAGGACTGGGGCTTGGAGCATGGAAAGGGATGAGTCTTTGTGGAAAATGTCCTAGCTTCTGAGCTCTGTACTAGGTAATTTCTTAGGTTCTCCCCTCTAAGCATCACAGTCCCTTTGTAACTTATGTGCTATTCTCAAATTTTAGGCAAGAAAAGTGAGGTCCTGTAAGTCCTTTGCTGACAGTCACGCACCAGGGAGGTAGAATGGCTCTCTGGTGGCAGAGTTCTGGAGTAGCCCCTGGGCTCTTTCTACCACCTCCCTTCCAGAACAAGGCACTTACCCACTTTGTGAGTGGGTAGGTTAGAAATTTCTAGTTGGGCAGAAATTTTAGAAAGAGGCAAAAGGGGATTCGGTGGGGATCCAGACAATACCAGGAGAGGCCCTGGTCTCAGGAACCAAGGACAGAGGATAGTCCTGAGAGTTGGGGTTGACACCAGCAAGGAACAGCCCCAAAGCTGCCTTGGCAGTGAGTTGCTGGCACTGTGTCCCTTGACTTCTTCCTCCTGCCTAGGTCCAAGTTGGGCCCAGGGTCTATAGGGTATTGAGCAGCGTCAGCCACAATGATGGCGAGAGCAGGGAGTCTTTCTGTTGGCTGGAAGTAGCATGTGGCTCCACAGCCACATCTTAGGATAACATGTTGGAGTATAACCACTCTCTGTCAGTGGATGGAGCAGAGCAGGCAAGAGTGAGAGGAGAAGAAGGGCAGGAAAAAAGATGGTGCCGAGGGTGAACATAGGTCTCTGTAAGCAAGCTGCTCTGCAGCAGAGGGGGTGCCGCACAGAGTCCCTTCCTCCCCTCCCCACTGGGGTCACATCATGAAAGCCAGATTGGCCTGCTCTCTCAGGACATCTGACTCACCTTTCCATATACCTGTGCACCGAAGGTACGGACTCCCCTTTGTTCTCAAAGCACCAGAGTGACTTGGCCCCAGGCCTGGGCAGGTCAGCAGCTCCATCACTTTTGACCTTCAGAAGATGCCCAGCTACTCTTGGGAGAGGTCACTAGCCAGAGGACCCAGGCTGTGAGTGCCCTCTGCATGGCACCTGCTTGTCTCTCTCAGCATCCTCTCGGGCAGTGACAATGAGAACAGGCTCTCTCGCAGCCTCATACACAGTTTTATGGGGGGTTGGCAGGGCGGTTCCTCAGGAGGTCACTATTGGTGAGTTTTTTCTTGGCTCAAATGATAGAGTCAATTAATATTTTCATGTACAAAAAAAAAATAGAGAACTTAGGTAGATAACTTAGGAGAACTTATGTTGCCCGGATGAACTATTTCTCTAGAAACTGTTAATCGGTATATTCACTGGTTGACAAATTCTGGCTTATTTGGGGATTGTTTTAGCAGAGCATATTAAAGCCCCCACAGCAGTGATATATGTTAGTCTACTGGGGCTTACTTATTCCCAGCAATGTGATAGTGACTATTAAAAAGCAAAAACTGTAGTAATGTTGGGAGTCCAACAGGTACTGCTGGTGTGTAGGAAAGATCCCAGATAATCTGGGTACCTCCAGTGGTAATTAAGGTGGTTTGAGAGTGCAAGAAATGAAAAAGGCTCATTTGGAGTGAGGGTCTCTCCAGGTCCATGCTGTGTTTAGAAGAGATAGTTACAGCTGTACACAGTGTGGTTGGAACAGGCAGAGGGCCAGGCTTGGAAAGGAGGCAGCAGATTCAGGCAGAGGTTTCCTACCAGAGGACTCTGGGACCAGGCTGCTCTGGGAGAGATTCCTGCTATATTAAACCTCTTTGCTTCCCTCATGCAGTAGAAAAATGACAAGAGGCTGAGATGGAACAAGAGCTTTGCCTTTCAGGTGAGAGACCATATGTATTCTTTATATTAAGCCATACCAAGCCTGCAGCTGTAGCACTGTGGCATCCGATCCCATCAGATCTTGGAAGTTAAGCAGGGTCAGACCTGGTTAGTACTTGGATGGGAGACCGCTTGGGAACACCAGGTACAATAGGCTTTAGAAAAGGTCCTGGCAACACCCCCCCCCCAACAAAATCAATCAGCTATTAGAAACCCTATGAATAGCAGAAAAGCATGAGAATAGTGTTTTGTCTGTTGTACCTAGGTTCGCTATGACTCAGACGCCCACTCAACAGCATGTAACAACAACAACGAAAAGGACCATCTCATTGATGCCTAGAATGTCAATGTTTATGCATTTTGTTTCTCTTTTGATGATATCTACTTTTCCTAGATTTATACTATGTACATTTCAGGTTCAAATTATTAATGGATGTTTACAGTTGTTCCTTCTCGTTTTGAATCATGCCACATCATCAAATGGAGGTCCCAGGGGCTTTACTCCATTCCCACCATTAAGGTCGACTCTTCTTTGAGGAGGCAGCTCCTCCTCAGTCATCCTTTGAGTGCCTTCCAACCTGGAGGACACATTTTCCAGCACTATATTTGGCAGTATTTCTCTGCTGTTCATAGAGTTTTCAATGGCTAATTGTTTGGGGAGTGGGCTAGCCATGTCCTTCTCCCTAGTCTTTCTTAGTCTGGAAGCTCAGCTGAAACCTGTCCACCATGGGTGACCCTGTTGGTATCTGTAGTACCGGTGATACAGCTTTCAGAATCACAGCAACATGCAAACCCCCACAGGAAGGCAAACTGACAGACACTTGGGGGCCATTTTGAATCAGATAATCACATGGTTTACTATGTCAGGAATGACGGATTAAAGAGAAATGGGGTTGCATTCATCATTTAAAAAGACATCTCAAGATCTGTCCTGAAGTACAATGCTTTCAGTGATAGAATAATATCCATATGCCTAGAAGGAAGGCCAGTTAATATGACTATTACTCAAATTTACATGCCCACCACTAAGGCCATAAATGAACATAGGGAAGATTTTTACCAGGTTCTGTAATCTGAAATAGATCCAACATGCAATCAGGATCTACTGATAATTACTGGTAACTGGCAAGCAAAAGTTGGAAACAAAAAAGGCTTAATATTTGGAAAATATGGCCTGATTGTGGATCAGAGCATCAACTGTTCATATGCAGGTTCAAACTGGAACTGAAGAAAATTAGAACAAATGTGCAACAGCCAAGGTATGACCTTGAGTATATCCCATCTGAGTTCAGAGGCCACCTCAAGAACAGGTTTGATGCATTAGACACTAATGATTGAAGACCAGACAAGTTGTGACATGACATCAAAGATGCCATTCATGAAGAAAGCAAAAAGTTGTTAAAAAGACAGGAAAAAAGAAAAGACCAAAGTATATGTCAGAAGAGACTCTGAAACTTGCCCTTGAACATTGAGCAGCTAAAGTAAAAGGAAGACATGATGAAGTTAAAGAACTAAACAGATTTCAAAGGGCAGCTCAAGATGACTAAATGACATATTATATGCTCTTTGCACATATAATAGAGCTGGACATAGAAAACCAAAAAAGAACACACTCTGCTTTTCTCAAACTTAAAGAATTGAAAAAAAAATTCAAGACTTGAATGGCAATAGTGAAGAATTCTACATGGAAAATATTAAACAATGCAGGAAACATCAATACAAGATGTAAGGAATACACAGAGTCATTATACCAATAAGAAATGGTGGATGACCAACCATTTCAAGAGGCTGCATATGATGAGGAACCAATGATATTGAAGGATGAAGGAGAAGCTGCCTTGAAGGAACTGGTGAAACACAAGGCTCCAGGAATTGTTGGAATACCAGTAAAGATATTTCACAAACAGATGCCAGGTTTGGAAAACACTTATGTATGCCAGGAGATTTGGAAAACAACTACCTGGCCAATTGGCTAGAAGAGATCTATATTTGTGCCTGTTCCCAAGAAAGGGGTTACAACTGAATGTGGAAATTATTGAAAAATATCATTTATATCACACACAAGTAAAATTTTGCCAAAGATGAATCAAAAGTGACTGCAGCAGAATATGGACATGGAACTGCCAGTAAATCAAGCTGTATTCAGAAGAGGGCATGGAACCAGAGATATCATTTCTGATGTGAGATGGATATTAGCCAAAAGCAGAGGATACCAGAAACATATCTGTGTTTTATTGACCATGCAAAGGCATTTAACTGTGTGAGTCATACATTATGGATAACATTGAGAAGAATAGGAATACCAGAGCATTTAATTGGACTCATGAGGAATCTGTGCATGAACTGGGAGGCAGTTGTTCGAACAAAACAAGGAAACACTTCCTGGTTTAATGTCAAGAAAAATGTGCATCAGGACTGTATCCTTTCACCATACCTCTTCAGTCTCTATGCTGAGCAAATAATTCAAGAAGCTGGACTTTATGAAGAAGAACATGGCATCACAATTGGCGGAAGACTCACTAACAGCCTTTGTTATGCAGATGATATAACTCTGCTTGCTGAAAGTGAAGATCAAAGAACACAGTGTTCAGGATGGATTGCACCTCCACATCAACAAAACAAAAATCCTTACAACTGGTTCTGTCTGTACACAGCTTCATGCTAAATGGAGAAATGATTGAGATTGTCCAAGATTTTGCTTTATTTGGTTCTGCAGTCAACACTCATGGAAGCAGCTGTCAAGAAATCAAAAGTTGCATTGCACTGGGAAAAGCTGTTGCAGAAGAACTCTTTAAAATGCTGAAAAGTAAAGATGTCACATTGAAGTCGAAGGTGCACCTAACTCATACCATGGTATTTTCATTTGCATCATATGGTTCCAAAAGCTGGACATTGAATAAGGGAAACAGGAGAAGAATTGATGCTTTTGAATTATAGTGCTGAAATCAGATATTAAATACACCATGGACTGCCAAAAGAACTAACAGATCCATCCTTGAAGAAGTGCAACCAGAGTTCTCGCTCCTTGGAAGCAAAGATGGCTAGACTGCGTCTTACATATTTTGGACATGTCAGGAGAGACCAGTCCCTGGAGAAGGATGTCATCTTTGGGAGAGTGGCAGGTCAATGAAAAAAAAAAGGAACACCCTCAAGTAGATGGATTGGCACAGTGACTGCAACAATGGGTTTAAACATAAAAAAGATCGTGTGCCTGGCACAGAATCGGGGAGTGTTTTGTTCTGTCATACATAGGGTTGCTGTGAATCAGACTTGACTCAACAACACCTAACAACAAAACAATAAGGACCATCTCAGATGAGCTTCAGCTTTGTGGTTGATTCTCTGTTCTGCCTGGCATATTTGAGAACACAGTATAAAATAAATAACCATTTAAAAAATTATCACTTCTAGAGTATAATTAGAGTTATTTCACAAAGACTTGCTGGTGGCCCAGCCCTGTCCTATGAGCAGAGTGCAGGGAGCTGCCCCGAAGGGACTAGGAACTGTATGTTGTCCATTGCCAGGTACACAACTCCATGCTTGCTCCTGTGTGAGCTTCTCTGAATCTGTTCCCTTTTCCCAGTTCTTATCCCAGCTTTCCACCCCAAACTGTTTCAGAAACTAGTCATTCTTTAAGTTTTGTTTCCAGTTCTTGAAAAAGGTCTTGAAAGTTCTTGAAAAATCTACAGATTTCTCAGGTATACTTAGATATTTCTTCCCCGCTCCATTTATCTATCTATCTATCTATCTATCTATCATCTATCTATCTACCTACCTACCTACCTACCTACCTACCTACCTACCTACCTACCAGTACTTGGGAGTTGAAGGTAAGGCCTTGCATATACTTTGCAAATGCTTTACCACTGGGCTGCACCCTAGGCCCATTTTTTCTTTTTTTCTTTTGAGACAGGGTCTCCCTAAGTTCCAGGCTGCCTCTGGCCTCACACTCATGATCCTCCTGCTTCAGCCTCAGAGTCTCTGGGATTACAGGCATGTGCCACCATGCCCAGCTCTTCTTCCTTTTTGGCATTCTTCATTCTTTCAACAAATATTCATTGCAAGACTATTATGTAAGTGTTCAGCATTGGAGTTGTATTGTGTGCTTACTGGGTACTTGAAATATAGCAATGAGCATGACAAAGGCCCTAGTCTCCACCGGGTGGTAAAAGAATCAGTACATAAGTAAATGTATCAGGTGTGCCATAGTATAAGTTCTGCAAAGAACAATAAAACAAAATGTGTTGTCATCTACAAGAGTAAAAACATCTGAAGGGAGGGACAGTTTCTTTTTCTTTCTGTGTCTCTTGGCTCTGCATCCCACTCCTGAATGGGTGCTGTGTCTGTTGACTCAGTGAGTAAATGCATCGTGTCTTCAGCATTAACTTCATACACGTGGGAAGAACTTGGTGTGTTGTATGCACCCTGTCAATGAGATTTTCCTCTTTTCTTCCATAATTCTCATGCCTCCACAACAGAGGCAAGAACCAGTGGGAGACATAGGTAGGCTAAGAGTCAGTATGCAGGGGTCTGTAGGGGGCCAGTTCATTTCAAGTTGGACCTCCTCCCTTTGGAAAATTATCCCAACCAGCTGTCTTCCTCCCTTAAGAATCTGCCATTTACAGTGAACATTATATCACCTTAGCTCTTGAAAATGCTTTAAGACTGATGGTAATGCCCAGGCTTACAACTAGCTATATGATCAGTTTGCTCCAGAGTATTCTGGTGTGCCCTGGAGTGATCTAGAAAGTTGCCTCCAAATGTCTTTTATAAAATGTATTACTTGAGGAACATCCATCCATCCATCCATCCATCCATCCATCCATCTGTCCATTCTATAAAGATGTATTCAACATTTACTATGTGTCAGACCTCATTAAAGATGCTGGAGATGTAGCTGTCCTTCTAGTTTGGAAGGTAAAAGGAAACAGGCATTAAATAAACTAGCTGTATTTTATATGACTTTTAAAAGTTGGTAGGTGGTATGGGGATAAATCAAAGATCAAGGATAGGAAATGCACAAGGGGGCAGGAGTGCACTTTTAAATTTGGTAATGGTGATGCCTCATCAAGTAGATAATACTTGAGCAAAGACTTGAGGGTGGTAAAGGCAGAGCCGTGAGGCTCTCTAAGCAAAGGGGAAAAGTCCCAGGTAGAGGACCATAAGGATGCCAGGGTTCTAGGGCACAGCAAGGAAGCCCATTCAGCCAGTGTGGAGCAGTTAAGGGACAGCTTGGTTCAGAGGGAGGTCAGAGAAGGCCCAGGGCCAGATCTTGGGGATTTGTTGACCTTTATAGGAACTTTGGTTTTTGATCTGAAATGAGAAGTCTTCAAAAGGTTTCAGGCACAATAGAAACATGACCTGATGTACATTTTGATAGCAGTGATCAGTGTGAAGATGATAGCAGCTGAGGATCAGGTTGTCATGGTAATGTGACTTATAGGATTCTTTGTCTACTCTGGAAGTAGAGATAATAGGACTTTCTGACATATTAGGTGAGGAATATGAAAGAAAGAGGAGTTGGCCATGACTCTGAGGTTTCTTCACTCAAGCAACCAGAAGATGAGATGATCATAAATTTGAGATGTGGTAAGAAGTTGAGTGGAACATTTTAGGGATAAATCAGAAGTTAACTTGGGGATATATTGAGATCTCTTTTAAACAACCAGATGTGACACTTACATGTAATCCCAACAACTTGGGAAGTGGAGGCAGGAGGATCGCAGGTTTGAGGCCAGAGGTAGACTGCATTACTTAGCAAGACTCTGTCTCAAAATAAAAAATAGGGGGAGGACTGGGGATGCAGCTTAGTTGTAGGACACTTGCAAAATATGCATGAGGCCCTGGGTGCAGCCCCTAGCACTGCAAAATAAAATAAAATAACCAGATGGAGATTACTAATAGGCAGTTATTTCTATGAGTCTGAAGATCAGAAGGAGGTCCCAGATAGATTTACATTTGAGATCATATAAATAGTATATAAAGCCATGAGATTAGAGTGACTATAGATAGAGAAGGAAAGAAATCCAAGAACTGTGGACATTTCAATGTTAAGATTCTATAGACTGGGGATGTAGCTTAGTGGTACAGAACTTGCCCATAAGGCTCTGGGTTCAGTCCCCCGCACTGAGGGGAAAAAATGCCAGAAGATGAGAAAGGACAGTAAAGAAGGCTGGAAGGGACTGACCAGTGGGTTGGAGGTGAACAGTGTGGTGTCCTGGAATTTAGGTGAAGAGTTATCAGGGGATGTGAATGGACCAGTTTCTCAAGTGCTGCTGATGGGGAAGAACTGAAATTCACTGAATTTCACAACCTGGAGGGAAGAAAAAATAATTTCAGAGAAGTGGAGAGAAGGTCATGATTGGAGTAGGTTAAGGGAAGGTAGGAGGAAAGGAATTTCAAAGAGCAAGTATAGACAGTCCTGAGGAATTTTGCTCTAAAGAGGAAAGTGAAATGGGAAGGAAGCTGAAGGAAGAGAGTCCAGAGTCAATTTTTTAAAGAGAAAAAAAAGGGGGGAAGCTGGGTATCGTGCACACCTATTATCCCAGCAACTCAGGAAATGGAGGCCGGCAGGTTTGAGGCCAGAGGCAGCCTGTACAACTTGTGAGACCCTGTGTCTGTATTAAAAAAATAAAAAAGGGACAGGGGGTGCAACTCAGTGGCAGAGCACTTGTATGCCCAATGCTCTGGGTTCAGCCCCACCAAGTACAGTTTAAAAAAATTAAAATTAAAAAAACTAGAGTAGTTAACAATTCAGAAGGGGATATTTCAAAGAAGAGGGTGAGAATTGCTAAATAGATATCTTCAAGTGGGTGAGAAAGGGTAGAATCTGGTGGAGGGGTTGGCCTCAGGCTTGTGGACAGTTTATCATATTAAGGGAGGGAGTCAGATTATGGATACACTGATAGCAGGTAAATGTGGGGAGTAGGCACTGTCAGAGATTTTGTGTTTGCATATTTTTCTTAGAGCAATAGGAAATAAGTTCATTGGCTAAGAGTGAAGATGGGAAAGAAAATCTTAGTGGTTTGAAGAGAAATTATAAAACGGTTGTCTGGAAGGAGGTTAGATGAATAGACCAACAATGGTAACATGTGAGTTCCTCATAATAGTATCTTCTTTCTGATTGTTTTTGGGAGGCTGTTCCATCCCCCCCCCCCCATAGCTACATGTCAGCATACAGTAGATGCTCAATAAGAATTTAATTTATAGGTAACTGTATATTGCACGTACTATTCTTAGCACCGTACCCATTTATTATACTTTCTCATAGTGGCTACCTGTGTGGCATTTAGAGCCACGATGGGATAGAATCACCAAAAGAGTGAGAAGGAGGAACTACTATCCCCAGATGGCAGGTGAAGAAACAGATTTTTTATTTTTTCAGTGCTGAAGATCAAACTAAAGGTCTGTGCATGCTAGGAAAGTGCCCTATCACTGAGCTACATCCCACTCTCTTAGAAACAGATTTTTAGAAGGCTTCACAACTTGCTAGGGGTGGGTTGTCCATTAGGGGACAGTGTGGAGATGTGAATCCCAGCTTGTGTGACTTTCAAGGCCACGCCTGTAACCACTGCCCCAATATTCATTCACCTTGTCTACCTTCGTAATTGTTTGACACATTTGTCAAAGCTGAGCCTGGCACCAAGTCATCTCCCAGTTCAGCGGCCTTTCTACCACAGTCCCCCAAGGTCCATCATATCTTGGGATCTGTCGGCAGCCCAATTCCCATGAACACTTACCAGCTCCAGGTAGTAGTAGCTGAAGTACACCAGACTTAGTCACAAAGCACCTGGTGGTTTGCTGAGGATCCTGCCTGCACTGACACAGCCAACCAGGAGAGGGCAGTCATGTGCACATAAGACACCAGCCCCACCCAGAGGCTCTGTGTCCCTTCTGTTCCCAGGCTTTCATCCTGAAGCCACAGTGCCTGATTCTTCAAGAATATTTGCTTAAAGCAGTGGTTCTCAAGCAGTGATTTCCTCCCAGTTGGCATTTGGTAACACACAGAGACATTTTGGGTTGCCATAACTGGGGCACAGAGGCGAGGCATGCTCCTAAATATCCTAAAATGCACAGGACAGCCACCACATCCAACAAAGAAGTACCTAGTCAAAAGTGTCACTTGGTTCATTGAGAGGTTGAATAATATTGGCATAAATGAAAGTCTGTGAACAGTCTGGTAAAGCTGATGCAGAGGAACAAATAGATTACAGATGATGACGTCAGCAAAATGTCCAAAACCAGCAGCATTCAGTCAAAAGTAACTTATGGGTTCTGCTTCTTTGGAGAATGTCAAAGGTTTTGTGGGCTGAGTGGATCTTGACTTATCACTTCAACAGCTCCACTTGCTGACTGTTGCCTCCAGCATTCTGAGCTGAGAGGAGAGTTAATATGTGCTGTTGACCGCACGGCAGCCGAGCAGAGAGGCTGTCCCCTTTTACCATCCATGGCCTTCACGCTGACCTTTCATCTGTCAGAGGAAATGGTCCCTCTGCTCTGTGGAAATGCTCTCTACCTCCAAACCATGTGTGATGTCAGAACCCTGCTCTTGTAAAACTGTAATATGTTCTTGAGACTCAAGGCCTTGTGAGAGGAGCTGTGTGCCTGTTCTCTGGCTTCAGACACTTCAGATGGTCCTGGGAGTGGACCTCAAAGTCTGCTGGCCTGATTTACCTAAACTTGTATGCTTTAGGGAATTGGGAATGCTTTTTGAGGGGGGAGGGGACACACCTACTTTGGAAAAGCATAAGTATTTATACATGCCTTACCCTTAGTAGAGATTGCATTCCAAGCCAAGATTCTGCCTGTAAATCAAGCTGTTCTACTATGTCTTACAGTGTGACTCTTGTTTAGCAGAACATGGAGGATTGAAGTCTAGCCTTAGTCTTCGAATTCAGTTTTGCAGTGTATCATGATTATCTTCTCCCCTTCCATTGTGTGTAGACTCTATGGTGAGTGTCTAAAAACACATGAATTATGAACCTAAAGTCAATTTATAGGTAGGACAGGAAATGTGAGAACATTTTTAAAATGGCATTCAAGTTATGGGCTTCACTAAAGATCAAAGTGCCCACCTTCTTCCTTACACTTTGTTGTTAGATGCCATCGAGTTGGGTCTGGTTCATAGTGACCCTATGTACAACAAAGCACTACCTGACACTGTGCCATGCCTGACACTATTGTCAGTGCTTCTCTGCTATTCAAAGGGCTTCCAATGGCTAATTATCTTGGGGGAGTGGGGTTCTAGGTCCTGCTCCCAAGCCCATAGCACCTGATATTCCCCAGCAGTCTCCCATCCAAGTACTAACAAGACACAACCAGGGTGGTACGGTTGTGTGCCTTCCTTATAGTTGTTCTTAGGTGCCGTCAAGTCATGTCCGACTCATAGTGACCCTTATAGGGTTTTCAATGGCTGATTGTTTCGGGATTGCCTTGGGAATGGATTGCCATGTCCTTCTTCCATTTTTGTGGTGCTGGGAATTGAACCCAGGACCTCAGAGACTACAAAGCAGCGTTCTACCAACTGAGCTAAATCCCAGCCCTTCCTTACAGTAGTTTATTTGAAATGCAAAATGAGAGGATGTCTAGAATTTACATATAGCCACAAAGCTGGGATTTAGATTTATCAGTGTCTACTGAGGTAATTCAAGGCATTCTTTAGAGGAAAGAAAGAGTATAGATACTTAAATGATAGAATATTATTAGTACTCCCTTGCTAGCCTCAGCTTAATGCAGTACTCTGCTCCTAAAATCTAATAAAAATAAAAATAAGAATTGTTAGCACCTCTGGAGTGATATTTCTGTGGGCCAGACCCTATACCCACCACTATCCTGGTAATCTTATTTCATGCTCAAACTGCCACCAGCAAATAGGTACTCTAGATGAAGATACTAAAACCCCAAGAAGCCAAATAACGTGTCCCAGGATCCCAGGAAGGGGAGAAGCTCAGATTTGAATCTATGAAAGCAGACCTTTTAAATGTGCTAGAAGAGTTTACTCTTGAAATGAAATCTGAACTGAATCCCTTTGAAAAAACTAAGATCCTTGTCTCGTTTACAAAACCTAAATTTTTGGAGAAGTGGGGTTCTATGTTGTTGTTGTTGTTGTTGTTGTTGTTGTTGTTGTTGTTAGGTGCCATCGAGTCAGTATCCGACTCATAGCGACCCTCATAGCGTTTTCAATGGCTGTTTCGGGATTGCCTTGGGAGTGGATTGCCAAGTCCTTCTCCCAATTTTGTGGTGGGACCTCAGTGACTACAGCGCAGCACTCTACCAACTGAGCTAAATCCCAGCCCTGTGGGGTTCTATAGCATGGTCTTAATAGCTTTGTGTGTTTTCCTCAATGTAACATGTTTGATTTGCATGAGAAAGTGGTGTGGGGGAGAAACCATAGGGTTTAAAATCCAAAGTGCCCTTCCCCTAATTAGGAGCAGTGACTTAAGTTGTTTGAATCTTCCAAACCCCAGCGTTCACATTTTCCAAGTAGAATGAGTTTTAGAGTATGTGTTAGTCAAGATTTTTTATCTCTGTGACAAAATCCCTGATATAAACAACTTAATGGAGGAAATATTTATTTTGGCCCATGATTTCAGAGGTTTCAGTCCATAGTCTGTGGCTCCAGTGACTCTGGGCCCATCGGGTGGCAGAGCATCATGGCAGCAGGAACATGTGTCAGAGGCTACTCCTCTCATGATAGGCAGGAAGCAGAGAGAGAGGAAGTCACAGGGAACCAGAGATAACCTCAAAGGCATACCCCCAGTGACCTACTTCCTCTGGCGAGGTCCCCCCTCCTAAAGTTTTCACCACCTCCCAAAATAGCACCAGCATCTGGGGACTGAGCTTTCAACACATGTCTATGGATGACATTTCATATTCAAACTGTAACAGAATATATATCAAGTGTCTTGCAAATTGCCTCCTAATCAGTCACTGTAATTATCATTGTTGACATTATTTAAATGTGCTCTCAATTTTTAGTTTTTGCTAGGGAGATTTTAAATTATGTCAAGTACTTCAAACTTTCCTTTGGCATCTGCGTTTTGTGTATTGCCAAAAACCACAAACGAAGAAACGTGGCCTGTTGAACCATCTTCTGTGCTTAGGAAAATATTGGTGTAAAGTATGTTTGTGTTTTAAATTTTAGGTGCTGCCCAGGTTATCGAAGGCGGCCAAGTGGAATATAAGCCCCTTTCAAGTATTCAATATATGTGGTGGTACCATTTAATGGGCCTTGTCTGGACTAGCGAATTCATCCTTGCATGCCAGCAAATGACAATAGCTGGAGCAGTGGTTACTTGTTATTTCAACAGGTAGGTCCAGCCTTTTCTCCTATTGGATTGTCTATGTGTTTTATGTTGTATATCTCAAAAGATACTTTCAAGTTTCATCTGACTCTTTAAAAGGTGTTGACGAAATTAAAAGGCTAAGCTAAAAGTTGGGCTAATATTCATTTGGTGGTGAGAAGAAATGTTATACTTGAAATCTGTCACATTTCCAGGCTCCTTTGCTTTAAACTAGAAAATTAAAAAGGAAACCAAGTAAGTAGCAAAATAATTATATTGCTTAGAATTGAAAACTATGTAAAAAGAAGGGTTGAGTTCTCCTGTAAATTCTTACTGACTTCAGATTTTAAAAATCATGGACCTATTTTAAATATATTTCAGTAAGTTCTGTGGACCCTGATTTTTTTCTGTGTAAAATCAGCAGAATGTTTGCTTAGAAAAAAATTTTAAATGCTAAAGGAACTACGTGTAACTACAAACTATAATCCATGTCTATAGAGTTAGTACTAGTGAATTAATTACTTGCTTCTGTGTTGATAGCCCATTACCTCAGGAAAATAATTGAGGACACACATGTATACACCCCCCCACACACCTGAACCCTTTGCCTCTCTTGTGTTTGACTTTCCACTGGACAATGAGACTCTCCTCAGAAGAGCAGGCTCAGGACAATGACAGGGTTGGACTCCCAACAGGAAGTTTACTTCCAATAGAGCTGATCTTCCTCTAATCTCTCAGACTAAATGAGTAGATAAGCATGAGTTTTCATGGGGTAAGAAAGTCAACCAGGGATGATTCAATGCCATAAGGCATTTGCCTCCTGACAATAAAGAGCACTGTGGGTTTTTAATATGGTGGTGCTGTTTGAGAGCCCATCATTAGGTACCTGGAGGACCTGCAGAGGGGCTGTTCCCCTTGGCCTGGAGAACCTCCCAGCAGCTGGAGGTGGGGGTGGACAATGCCTGCTCCTGGGTAAGGAGCAAAGATCATTCCAGCCAATTAGCAGCAGGTAACAGTTGTCTGACAGAGTGATTCTTTGTTAACTTAGAATAACAAGAAACCAAAACATCTTCAAAGGGAACATTGATACAGAGTTCCAGCAAAGCATCTGCTTTTCTTTCCTCACTCTTCCCCTCTCGCTGTCCCATCCCCATCATGAAAGAATGGAAAAGGAGTAAACACACAAGGGCAGTGACAAACAGGCATTAACACCAGCCAAGAGACAGCAACCAAACAATGCATGCTGAGGACAGGACTGGCCATAGTTGGGGAAGCTGGAAAGGCTGATCATGCACATCACCTGTGTGCAAAATGCAAATAAGAGGTGGGCTGAACTGAGCCACCCACCCAGAGAGACTCAGGAATTCAAGTGTAAAGTACACTTCCGAAGAGTAGCTCTAAATTTTCCTTAGGAGCGGTTAGACCCAGAACCCTTCTTACGAGCAGTGAGGCCTCCGCTCTCTCAAGATATAAACCAACCCTCAGAGACTTGGGACTTGGAGTACCTGGCACAGCTGAGGCTGGGGCAAGGCTGTGTACTAAGGCAGGGGGATTAAGTGGGAGTCTAAACACTGAATAGTGAGGAGCCCCACCTCTGGCATTCCACAGCTCATCTCCCATGATGTTGGTAGCCAGGTTGATCCCCTCCAAGGATGTTGGAGGATTCTTCTATGGAGAGGTTGTCTAAGCCAACTAGCGGCTTACAGATAGGGTCACGTGCCTGCTCCACACCCCAGTGAAATGCATCCTCTGACCCCTAACCCAGCAGCAAAGCTCACCAGGGAGCAAGCCGTACTTCTTACAGATAATATCCAAATCACTCTTAAGTCTGAACTATTCCAGCACTTGGGAAGCTGGGGCAGGCCAACTGCTGTGAGTTGCAGGCCAGCCAAAGCGAGACCTTGTCTCGGCATGGTTTTACGCACACCTGCAATTTCAGTGACTTGTGACTTGGGAGGGAGGCTGAGGTAGGAGGATTGCAAGTTCAAGGTCAGAGGTAGCCTGTATAACTCAGCAAGACCCTGTCTCAAAATAAAAAATATAGAAGGGTTTGGGGGTATAGTTCAGTCATAGAGCACTTTCCTAGCATAAGTGAGGCCCTGGGCTCAGCCCCCTCAGGAATGAAAAAAATTAAACTTTTAATCAGTGATTATTAAACATTTTAACAAAACCACTAGTGAAAGAAAAAGATCAAAATGAACAAACAAAAAAAATACAGAATTTAGGGGAAACAGACACAATACAGGCTGCCAAAGAAAACTGACAAACAAACAAACAAAAAAACTAGAATATTATAGAGAACAAAGAAATAATTCACCCATAAACTAAGAACTATCTCTCAAAAAGGAATAGTGACAGTATTGCAAAAGTGAAAATTTTCTATTGCATAATTAGAATATAAAGTTGAAGAACTCTTCCAGAAGCTAGAATAAAAAGACCCAGGGATGGAAAATAGGGGAGAAAGGATAAACTGTTAGAGTTATTTAGGAGACTCACCATCTGACTAATAGGAATTCTAGAAATAGAGAATGAAAAAAAAAATTTTTTTTAAAGAGGGAATTTTTTTTCCTTTCTTAGTAAATGATGATGGGTTACAGAGTAATGGAGCATTGGCTTTTTCCATTATGCATCCTTTACATCACTTCTGGCAACACTTTCATCAACCCACAAAGTTTATGGAGCTTTATGGCTAATATGTAGTAAAACTCAAATGCTTATTTGGATTATATTCCCCTATTTTTCCAATATACTCATGAAATTGTGCTGTTTACACTGAAATCATCCTCTCCCCATTCATCCCTCCACATTGACCCTCCTCCCCATCGCATTTTCACCAATCTTCGCTTCCCTCTGCTAGTTCACTCGCTCCTTCTTTCTACTCTTTATATTGTCCCTGCTACATTAAGTTTAATTGTGGATTTTTAAATATATCAGTTTATGTATAGGATTTTTTTCTTCCTTTAAGTATGATTCAGTTCCCACATATGAGTGAGAACATATGGTATTTCTCTTTTAGAGCTTGTGTTCATTTGCTTAAAATGATGTTCTCCAATTCCATCCATTTTGCTGCAAATGGCATCATTTCATTTTTTATTGCTGAGTAGTATTCCATTGTGTATAGGTACCATAGTTTTTTATCCATTCTTCTGTTGATGGGCACCTTCAACAGGGTTGGTTCCATATCCTTGCTATTGTGAAAAGTGCATTGAATATGGAGATGTAAGTGTTTCTGTGGTATGATGACTCCTCTCCCTTAGGGTATATTTCCAGTAGTAGTATAACTGGGTCATATGGCAGTTCTATTTTTAGTTTCCTGAGGTATCTCCATATTGATTTCCAAGTGGTTGAACCAATTTACAGTCCCACCAACAGTGGAAGAGGGTTCCTTTTTCTCCACAATCTCACCAGCATTTGTTATTACTTGTTTTATCTTAGCCATTCTTACTGGAGTTAGGTGGAATCTCAGAGTCGTTTTGATTTACATTTCCCTAATGACTAGATATTGAGCACTTTTTCATGTGCTTCATGGCCTTACAAACTAAAAAGAAGGAAATTATCATAGAAAAATCCCCAGGGGCTGAGAACATAAGGAAAGAGAAGACCCTACGAGTTTCTCGAGGAGAAAAAGATCACAGACAGAGGATCAAGGACCAGAATGGGATCTGACTTTCTGCAGCAACTCTGTACCAGGAAAACATCAGAACAAGCCTGCAAGATGCTCATGAAAGGCCACTCCTAACCTAGAATCCTGCACTTATTTGTCTTTCAGTTAAGGATAAAGGAAGATAAAGTCACGGTGAGACACACAAAGCCCCTAAGATGTCCCTCCCCACATCCTTTCTAGGAAGGATGTTCCCACTGAAACAAATGAGTAAGACAGAGGAAAACATGAGTTTCAAAATATGAGTTGGACCACAGAAAAGCAGAAAAGGGGATTCCTATGAAGGTACCTGTGTTGTAGGTATAAAAACACCCAGTCTAAGGTGACTGGAGAGCACCTCCTGAGCTTCAGGAGGGCTCCCACCAAGACGAAAACTGAGAGAACAGATGTGCTTGGACATGTTGGTGAGCCATTCAAGGAAGCCCATGGAAAACAAAGCAAATAAAAAATGTGACACAATTGGCCAGGCTCAGTGGTGCACTCCTGTAGTCTCAGCAACTCAGGAGGTTGAGGCAGGAGGATCACAAGTTAAAGGCCAGAAGCAGCCTGCACTACTTAGACTCTGTCTCAAAAAAAATTTTTTAAAAGGGAGTTGGTGGTACAGCTCAGTGGTAGAGTACTTGCCTAGCCTGAAGGGGGCCCTGGGTTCAACTCCTGAGTACCACACACACAAAAAATAGATACAATTATTAACTCCAAGAAAAACCAAACATTTTACAGAGAAGTGTAATTGGAATATATGAGTTAGATTAGCTGTGACTATTGTTCACCATATATGTTATTTATATACTGATAATCTAAACACTCCCACATGTCTGTGCTTGTAGTACTAGGGGGGCTTGAATGTTGCTGTGATGCTGAAAGCTATGCCACTGGTAGTTCAGATACCGGCAGGGCCACCCATGGTGGACAGTTTTCAGCTGAGCTTCGAGAGAGCCCACTCTCAAAACAATTGTTGTTGTCAGATGCCGTCCAGTCATATCCAACTCATAGCGACCCTCATAGGGATTTCAATGGCTGATTGTTTTGGGATTGCCTCAGGAGTGGATTGCCACGTCCTTCTCCCATTTTTGCAGTGCTGGGAATCTAACTTGGGACCTCAGAGACTACAGAGCAGCACTCTACCAACTGAGCTAAATCCCAGCCCCTCAAAACAATTAGCCATTGAAAATCTTACGAATAGCAGAGAAGCACTGTCAAATGTAGTGCCAGAAAATGAGTCCCCCAGATTGGAAGGCATTCAAGAAATGACTGGAGAAGATTTGCCTCCTCAAAGTAGAGTCAACCTTAATGATAGGAATGAAGTAAAGCCCCTAGGACCTCCATCGGCAGATGTAGCACAACTCAGAATGAAAAGAATCACAGTGACTGCAACAATGGGCTCAAACATAAAAAATGATTGTGTGTATGCCACAGGGTCAGGTAGTGTTTTGTACTGTTATACATAGGGTTGGACTTGACTTGATGGCACCTGACAGCAACAACACCAGCAGCCTTACCACTGTGGCATCCCATCCTATCAGATCTCGGAAGCTAAGCCCAGTCGGGCCTGGTTAGTACTTGGATGGGAGACCGCCTGGGAACACCAGATACTAGTAGGCTTGGGAGAAGGATCCTGCAACCCACTCCCAAAAATCAATCCACCATTGAGCACCCTACGGATAGCAGAGAAGCACTGACACAGTGTTTCCCCTGTTGTACGTAGAGTCCCTATGAGTCAGATACTGACTTGATGGCACCTAACAAAAACACAACAACATAGGATCACTATGAGTTGGACACTGGCTAGCAACAACAATCTAACCTAACAACAACAACAATCTAAACACTCAGCATTAACTAAAAATTTCAGTATAATTATATTGAGAAGGGGAGTTAGGAAAGTGTGTACATGGGGGGGTAAGGTGAATAAGAAAATGAAACCTGAGTCATCCGTAATAGGAAGTCAATCTGAAAAATCAAGAGGGGATAGAGGTGTAGCCCTGTGGTAGAGCACTTGCCTGATATGCAGGAGGCCCTGGGTTTGATCCTCAGCACTACAAAAAAGAAGAGAGGCAACAGAACTCATGGTATTAGCTTCATATACAGCAGCGAGGGATGACAAGATAATGTTAACTGGTGAATGTAGGAAAGGGTCTAAGAGGAGAAAGCAGTGGCCCCAAAACATTCCACTTAGCCTTTTTTCTGCAGTAGTTGTGAGGGCAGGTATTAAGTGACTCTTGGCTCTGTCAGCTGGCTAGGGTTGAAAGGGCCTTCTTTTTAAATTCCCTCTCTTATCATGTGATAACCCAGCTGGTAAAACCTCTGTATCTTCTCCTAGCCAAACCCTGCAGAGCCTAGAGCCATAACTATAGAAGTCGAGGAAGTGCAGGCACTTATCCCACAGCCCAAAACTTCCTCAGAAGTCCATTGCCTGCCAGCGGACTTCAATACCTGGAGGCCAGAGCCCAGGCCCCTTATCAGTGACTTGTGAGTTGTCTGTTTCCCTAGGAGATGGAAAGCAGGTATCCTATTCTCCCTGAATCCTGATATCTTAAGCAACATAATAATTTCTAAGGCACATAAATCTCAGTGGAAAAGTAAACATTCTTCAAAAAAAAAAAAATCCCAAGGAAAGGGAAAAAATGTGTCAGATTTTCCTGGCCTGCACTAGTTTTCTAGTTGATCAGATCAAAATGAATTCTCAACAGCAGCAGCAGCTTCCCTGGTCTTTCCTATTTTAAATAACACTGACCTGACACACACAGCACCTTTTGGTGGGTAACTGGGCTTCAGTTCTGCTCCCAGTATTACTGACATGCTCTCTTTTTCTTCTGGACGATTTAAGTAATAGTGAAATGCAGCCGTTGGCAGCTCTTGAGACATTGCTGGCTGCGGTCCTTTTCTTCCCTCAAAATCCAAGCTGTTGTCAAAACCTTAATTCATAGTGACTTATTAGCAAGCCAGGCAGGCTGCAAAGTAATCTGTTCTGAAGAAAGTGAGCTTCACTTGGAATCCATGGAGTTGCTTCTCGGAAAGGGCATCGTTTTCTAGAACTGGCGTCCTCGGGAATTTAGAGGGTCACTGAGGGGTTGCTTCAGCTCTCATTTGTTTTATCTTTCAGGTTTGGGGGTGGGGGAAGGCTGTCCCATTCTATTCTTTTTCGCCTTTTTCCCTGCCTGTGAAACTGACTTGAATGCATTTTTGGGAGCTGTGTCATGACAAGTCCCGTAAGTGATTCACACTGAAGTGACCTTTAAAGAGCAGAGAGGAAATCAGCTGGATTTTAGAGAGCGCAGAGCTGTGCAGAAACCAAACACCCCGGGCTCTGTGTCCCTTCCCTTTAAACTTGAGCTCACTGTTACCTTGATGGCCCCAGTCCCAGTCATGTGATTTGATGATTAATTTTTTTTTCTTTTAGGGTACTGGGGGTTGAACCCCGGGCCTGGCGCTTGCATTCTTTGCAAGTGCTGCACCACTGAGCTGCACCCCCAGCCCTTGATGGTGATTTTAATCACCAAGTAAATGCCAGCAGTATTTACATACGTTCCTGTGTCATTTAAACCTTGGATATTGTGATAGAATTAAAATTCTGAAAATGAAGCCCAGTGTGGGAGTACAGGCCTATAATCTCAGACTCAGAAGCTGAGGCAGAAGCACAGCCTGGACTATAAGTGAGACTCTGCCTCGAAGCAAAACAACAATAATGACAAAAGAAACTTCTGGAAATGAAAATGAGATGAACAGGCAACTAGAAGTGTTGATGGAAGGAGTAGGTGCTATAAACAAGGAAAATTATTCGTTTTAACTCATCAGTATTTAAATTTTTTCTGTTCTATATTTGTAGCATAAATACTACCAAAAAGAGTTAAATTAGTCCAAATATAAGATAACCTTAGCTCCCAAGAAGGATAAAAGCTCTGCCAAGTGCTCATTACATCACCTCTTTATAAGTTGTTAGTGCCATTGATGATCTAACCAGAGAGAAGTTCCTTGTTGCATTTTAAGTGGTGGTTTTCAAGTGCTCTTTTTTCCTATTCCCAGAAATAAAAATGACCCCCCTGCCCGTCCAATTCTTTCCTCTCTCTCCGTTCTTTTCTGCTACCATCAAGGAACCGTGGTGAAAGGGTCATTTTTAATCACCATGACAAGGATTCCAAGAGTCATTCTCCCGTACATTTACGACACACTGAAAGAGAAGGTAAGGCAACACCCCAATGCACAGAAGTTAAGGACTGAAAGCTCCAGCGGGCCCCAGGACCACAGTGGCCCTGACCTCAGCCATTCAGAGGCTCCTGTGTTCCTGAGGCTGTCCTGCCTCCCGCAGGGGATCTTGTTTCCTGGCCTCTGCTTGGTATATGGTCTTGTTTACTGGGTTTTCTTTTCTTTTTCTTTTACTTTTTTTTTCCCCTGTGGTACTTGGGGGCTGAACCCAGGGCCTCACATGTACTTTGCAAGTGCACTAGCACTGAGCTGCACCCACAGGCCCTCACCTTTTTTTTTTTTTCCTTTTTTTCTTGAGATAAGGTCTCAAAATTACACAGGCTGCCTCTGGCCTCAAACTTGCAATCCTTCCACCTCTGCCTCCCCCAAGTCCCTGTGATTGTAGACATGAGCCTCCACATCAGAGGTTTTTTTGTTGAGTTTTCTCCTACTGGGGAGGCAGAGGTGGCTGGGGAGAGAGCAGTTCTGAGTTAGCTGGTTTCCTCCTAATTAAAATGCTGAACAAATGGGCTGAATTCTGAAAGTGAAATTTAAACCAGTGATTGTGGCTATTTATCATACTTTTTTCTAAGTAAGAAAATACATTATAAGATAGAAATAATATTTGCCTATGTTTTAATGCTAGGATACTCCCTGTCGCTTGCATTCCTAGAGAGGGCCATGGGAAGTGACCGGAGTGTGCAATGAGGGAGGGAGGGAAGGAGGGAAGGAGGGCAAGTTAGAGTGAGTGTGTCTGCACGTGCCCATGTGCACACGCGCTTGAGAGTGAGAACTGGGCAAGCTGACCCACATCTCAGCTCAAAGGACAGAAAACTGTAGGGCTTTTGTGCTGAGAGTTTGCTCCTCCCTGGTTTTTATTTCCATGCACATTTGGTTATGAATGCCAGTGGAAACCAGAACACCAGGAAAACAGCTGTTCTCATGGTATTTCTGGCCTGCCAAACAAGAGAAGTTGGACTTTACCCAACTTTTCTGTTCTCACACAATGTGACTATCTCCCCTACCCCCACCCAGGGTTCATGACTTGGTCCGTGTCCCACAAACCTACCTGATTCCAGCTCATCAGGTGTGGTCGTGGATTCTTAGTGAATGGAGGAAATTTTTCACATGGGTTCATTCCATAGTTTAGAATTATTTTTGTTTGCTTTTTAAAATAGAAATATGAGTTCTTGATATTTTTAAATCATAATCAAGACTTAGGGTTAGTATATCAATGAGGAATAATGGATTAAATTTCACATAATTATCTGGCTTCCTTCTCTTGAAATGCATGCTAAGCGGTTGCTCCTGATTGTAGAATATTCTCTTGTATTTCTATCACAGTCTTACCTGGCTACATTTTGGTAACTTGAAGAGGCATTTCCACCTCTTTCAGGGCAAAATCTAGCTACTTCTGCCTCCTGCGTTTTGAAATTGATCTTCCAATCTTAGGAACCCTGGAGAAGGATTTCTCGACACACAGACAGCTTTTTATTTTAAACATATTCATGTGTGTATTTTGTATGTAAATAGTGCATGCATATATATTCTATTAATAACTATTTTACATCTATTTATACAGATATATATACTGATTTCTAATGTATGCATTTATTTACTAATGCATTTTTTTGTTTACATACATATTTGTAATAGATAATCAGAAATGAGCAGCTGGGAGCTTGCTATCCCTTCTCAGATGAGGCATCTTAAACTCTTTGGGTAAATAGCCTTCCATAAACCTAAAAGAGAAGTTGGTAGAAGACCCAAGGTCTTTCTGAACAAGGTCTAAAATGTTTTTTATCATTCCCCCAGATCCCATAATGACTAAGACAGCCAAACTCCCTTTTAGTGATGTCACTGTTGAGAAATATGTCCTTTTTGAGGTTAAAAAGAGATAGGTTTTCTGCAGCCATCTTCTAGCCCAGTGCTGTGTCTGTAGTGTAAACACTTCACACAGCCACTGAGTGATCTTTCCTATGTTGAATAGGCCCATTCATAGCTGCTGCCAGGCCAAAAAGTATCCAGATCAAGTTCCATCCAATGGAATAACACTGGGACAAGAAAATGTCCATATAAGGCTGACTTACTCCTGGGGTCCTCATAGCTGGCTATTTTAGGATTGTTAACTGGGATTTTTTTTTAACTCTAGGCCTTGGGTAGGTCATGGTCAACCACCCCTCACCCAGGCATTTTCAAATATTCACTCTTGAGTTATTACAAAATCAGCTTATATTTCCCTTGAAATTTAGTCCTCAAAGTCTCCCAATAGGATTTGTTTTTCCCCAAGTTAAATTTGATTATTTATGTGGGCATGTAATTAGTTTCTACAATGTATTGTTTGTTTTTTTGTCAGTGGAATGTAAATTTTTCATGAATATAAACTTTGGTTCAAAAGGCTAAGTCTATGTGCTGGGCAGGGTGTCTCAGCCCTGCAATGCCAGCTCTTGGGAGGCTGAGGCAGGAGGATTGAGAGTTCAAAGGCAGCCTGGACTACGTAGTGAGGCCTTGTCCCAAAAAAGAACATAAAAAGCAAAATGTACCATTTGAGAAACTTAGAGGTAAATGAAGAGGGAAGAGAGATTGCTTTTCCTAGAACCAAAAGGCCTACTTTTCTTTTGCTATTGAACATTGAATATGGACTAATCCATTTCCCTTTCTGCTGAGGTTGACAGCAACCGTAACAGCGAAGCCCACAAAAGAAACTTAGCTCCTCAGTAATGATAGTAGTTAGTAGGAGGCACAAAAGAGGACTCCTCTTATGCTGAATGAGAGTTGTGCTAGGGTTTCCCCGTGTACACAAATCTGGGAATGAAAACAGTGTCCCCTCAAAAACTGCCTGCTCACTTTCTCTCTGTTGTCTTTTGCTCTGTTCCTGTGGTCTGCGCCTAATCTCAGCAGAGCGGGACACAGCCTAGAGGTGCATTTAGATGTCACCACTGTGGTTGCTGGAGCCTTGCCAGATGCCTGCGCCCTCTCAACCAGGTACTTGTCCTACCCTGTGCCACGGGAGTGCATGGAGTCTGAGGGTGGATTCCCATCTCTTAGGTCAGAGGTTGGCAAATTCCTCTCTAAAAGGCCTGATTGCATAAATATTTTAGACTTTTCAGCCATACACTGTTGAACCCACTCAACACTACCGTTACAGCAGGGAAAGTAGCCTTGGCCAAAGGTAATGAATGCTCATGGCTGTGTTCCAATAAAACTTTAGTGATAGATGCTGAAATTTGAATTTCGTATGATTGCACATGTCAGGAAATACTTGTCTTCTTTTGATGTTTTTTTCCCAACTATTTTGAAATTATCAAGATCAGTCTTAGCTCTAGCTAGAGGATAACTAGACAGATCTGGATTGGCCTGGAGCTATAGTTTGCAGCTGACTTACCTGAGAACCTATGGCCATTAAAGCTATTTTTCAAATGCTGAAAGAATGTTTCTCTTTTCCAAGATTGAAAGTAGAGGGAGTCTTTAGAAAACCTAGCATAATGAATATGCATCAACGAACAGCTAATTTTCAGTGTCTTCTCTAAGAACTATAATTTTCCTAAAGTCGGAAAAGAATTGCCTCCTTAATTTTTTTTGTGTTTCACCAGCCTCTCTCTTTCAAGCTATAAATATTCTCTTAAAAATCATACAAAATGATATCTTGCAATTGTTTGAACCTTAAATTATTTTTTTCTCTACTGAATCTTCCAAATTGATGGAAATTTAAATATATATTTTATTTTTCTATAAATCGGTTAGGAAAGTTTAATAACCCTTTGTCACATTTACACAATGTGCTGTTTGTGTAAATCAGCAGGCTGTATTATAATTTGAATGTTCACAGAAATCTCACTTAGAAAAGTCCTTCTTATTATTACCCATCTTCCTAATAAATGTACCACTAGAAGCAAAGGGAGAAATTAGACCATCCATGTTGAATGTCTTAAAGTGGTATTTAAAATACCTTTCATTTTTCAGGGAAAATAAAGTTCTATTTTTAAGGCTCTTAAGAATCTTGGAGTACATTTTTAGAGAATATTTTATTTTCAATTGGATCTCCACAAGCCAGCATATATAAAACACAATACAATGCCAAAGCACTTTTTAGGATGGTGGGTTATATGGCAAGTCAGGCCAAACCCCATGGGTATACTCATCATGGAGTAAGAGGTCATGCCTGTCAGCTATGTGCCAACACAGACCTAGATACCAACTTCCTACATAAAGATAGTTGAGATACATTGCAAAAATATATCAACTTTGATAAGAAGTTTTCATGAACACTGAGGCTCAGAAACATATAGATAGACTAAAAAGACACAAGCCATAGACCATGATACAAATATGTTGGCCCTATGGTCCTCTGAAGCTCCAAGCTGGAGTTGCTATCTCATCATATTTGGGCTCTTTCTGTGTCCTACATTCACTCGTGGTTTTCCATCCACCCCATGGAAGCCTAGTGCATCCTTGTGAACATTGTAGATACCCTTGTCAGTTAGCTTTTGCACTGATGTAACAAAATACCTGAGAGAAAATTACTTAAAAGAGGAAAGGTGTTTTTCTTTATTAGCTCATGCTTTCAATCCATAGTGGCAAGGAAGTCATAGTGGAACAGGTGGTCCAGCCTGTGTTGGAGAATAGCTCTTCATGTCACAGCTCATGGAAACAGAGCATTGGCCAGAACCAGGGGCTAGGTACCCCTTCTAAGACCCATCGCAGTGATTCACTTCTACCAGCTCAGCCCCACCTCCTAAAGGTTCCACAGCCTCCAAAATAATGCCACCAGCTGGGGACCAAGCATCTACACATGAGCCCATAGGAGACATTTTATATTCAAATGATAACACCCATGATGTCAGGAGGAGAGAGAAGTGGGTGAGGAGAAGGAATGGTGGACTCTGGCTCCATCCCTCCCTCCCTGCCCTGCCTTTCAAGCACAGCAGCTCCACTCCTGTGTGGTTGAGGCTGGGAATCTACTGAAGGCTTCACTTGAAGACAGGAGTCTGCTGTTGAACACATTCGAAAACCTCTGTCTCAGACCATCTTCACGTTTGTTTTATCCATCCTGTTACTGTGAGGATGTAGTTTCTGCCTTCTAAGATTTTACTTCCTTATATTAGCTCAGCGTGAATATTAACATACTTTACCATTTTAAAGATGATGAATCCTTATAACAAATGCACAGTGGAAGTGCTTGTCCTTGAATTACAAAAGGGCTAAGCTACTCTTGAGCCAGCTCCTGTAGTGAATCAGTGGTGCAAACGTGGATAGGTCATTGGGATTCTGATCACAGTGCCTGTGCACTAGGTGGTGGCCCGCACTGGCTGTCACAGTGTCTTTACATTGGGGTGGTTCCACCATGACTGGGCAATGCCAGCTGACATGAGCACTGCTAGGATGCCTGAGGCTTGGAAGGTTGGAAAGAAGAAGAGAAAGAAAGGAAAAGAGTTGATGGCAGTGTTGATGGGGAGAGAAGGTACTCCTCTGGCCCAAACTGATAACTGGGGTAGGGGGCAGATTGAAGTAAATTGAGGAAGAAAGATGATGATTGTAAAAGAGGAGGCAGAGTGGTGGTCAGGCTCATCTGGCAGTTGACGTAGGAAAGTGTGCTCCAAGTGAGAAAAGCCTTCTGAGTAATGTCCTGGCATTGGACTCAGTCACTAGGGGAAGTTTGGGCATCTCTGTGTCTGGAAATCAGATGTAAAATCGCTTAACCCTACTTTATTTTCCTTGTTTTTTGGAATGGGAGCTGGGGATGCTGCAAGACAACAAGATACATCTGTCATCCTCAGAACCCAGATGGTCTTTCCTCAGCCTCAAGGAGCTGGCTGTGTCTCACTCTTGCTTTTTAAATTCTCATCCATCTTCACTAACTTCTCGGAAGAGGATAAGTAGCAATTGCTATATTTTGTAGACACCCAACCTAAGGCTGCAGAGTAATTCACTTGAAGACCAGACGATAAAACTCTAAATCTCTTCTTTTCTCATTTGCTTCTCTCCATATCATAAACACCAATGTGTGTCTACCTACAAAGTATGTGTTGTCTCACACATTCGCTTATGCAACAACTATTTGCTTGCTTATGCTGTATGCAAACATTTGAGCCTGAGCATAATGGGAGAGGGGACAGTGGGGATTCATAGTCAGTATAAAGCATAAGCCAGGCCTTCAAGGAGTTAGCAAGGTGGTTGTGTGAGAGTAGAGACATATGCATGAGACATGCATGAAGTTGTTTAGAACAGTGCATATTTAAGCATTGGAACAAGGACTGCAGAACTTCAGGAAAGGAAAGTCTTGGTAAATTGAAAGAGGAGATTTGACTTAAAAATTAGGAGGAAATTTATAGAAGAGGTCAGACTTAAACATAGAGCACCCACTGGAGATCACCAGCTAACATATAACAACAATAGTAGCTGAGGATGTTGGCACTCAATTACCAGTTATAGGTTAGGCACTTTTTCTGCATTATATAGATGTTGTTTATTGTGTTGTTAGGTGCCATAGATTTGAGTCCAACTCATAGCGACCCTCAGAGGGTTTTCAATGGCTGATTGTTTCAGGATTATACAGATAGTGTCTCCAATTTGCAGATAAGGAAACTGAGGCATAGAGAAGGCACTTTGTTATTGGCAGAACTAGGAGTTGAATCCACATCTACGTATCCTCTGGAACCAAGCCCTCAACCACTATGTGGTTTCACCAGGCAGAGGATGCAGGACTGCCACCTGGGCCTGTTCTCTTCAGCACCTTTCCAAGCCAGGGACCAGATAAGCTAGTTTGCTGGCAGGATAAGCCTTGTTAGCAACAGACATGTGGAGGACGGGAAGGGTATAGGGCCACTGAAGATGGTGAACTGTGAGTCATGCAATCACAGATAGAGAGAAGCCTTGTCCAGGTGGCCTGACCCTGCCTCCTCTCCTCGGACAGGTTGGTGGCTCAGGCTTCTTGGAGTCTGGTCTGCCTCATCTTAGAGATTTTCAGACAAAGCAGCCTTCTTCCTGCCTCCCAGCACCTTCCGGGGGCCTGGCTGAGAAGTCCCCCTGTGGGCTGGGCAGGCTAACCGCTCTGCCAGGAGGGCATGCCTTTTATGTTTCTTACTGTGTCCACACACATTCCTTGTGGAAATGCCTCCCGATGTGCACATAGCATCTGTCCCTGCTCTGATTGGTGACTTTACTTCCCTGTTCCTCCGAGTGTGAAACTCACTGGTGGGCCACAGCACTCTTCCCAAAGGTTCCAAACTGATCTGACCATTCCAAAAAACGTTTTTCTGTTTTTATAGGCAAATATTAGAATCCCATCAATTTCCATTTTTATATAAGAGGGGCTATTTACCAGTCAGTAGATAGTGTGTTGTTAAAACTTCCTGAAACGAACCCAAATTGGAGTTTCATTTAATTCCCCAAGAACTCATAGTCACTATTCTGTTAAGATATCTAACTGTCAAGGTAATGCCTGGCAGCCCTGCAAGTTTGGGAATATGCATATGCAGAGATCTGGGATTTTGTAAATTGGGGAAAGAACATTGCTGCAACCAGTATTGCCTTGAGTTGACTGTGTTGTTCAATTGAAGTCATGCTTGTCTTAATTAACATTATACTTCTGTTGAGTTTTTGGTCCTTGCTTAATTCATTATATGTTTTATCATCTTAAGAACTGGCTCCCTTTTCAATCTTTTTTTCTTCTTCCAGCAGAAGTGGGAATAGGTGTAGGAAGTGAGCTGTGGGCTGATGTCAAAAGAGCTTGAGAACCACTGTTTCCAGTCTCCCCAGGTATAGATGACTCCTTAGTCAGGAATAGCAGTAGTTTGTCTCTGCCTCTTC
This sequence comes from Pedetes capensis, assembly GCA_007922755.1. NCBI lineage: Eukaryota > Metazoa > Chordata > Mammalia > Rodentia > Pedetidae > Pedetes > Pedetes capensis. The sequence continues at coordinate 162,015 of VMDO01000654.1, read as the reverse complement.
CTTCTTTGTATAACTTGGATGTGTCACTCAACATTACTGAGCTTCTGCATGTTGAGTAGATTGGGTTAAATACCTCACACAATCCTTGTTTAGCTTCCTGACCCTTGTGAGGTATCCATCCCAGAGCTGCAGTATGAAGGGGCCCCGCATCTCCATCATCAGGTGAGGGTGGAGTGGGAGTAGGGTGTGAGATCTTTGCTTTCCTGCTGAGATCCTAAATGACAGGGACTTTTTTTTCCCCATTGTACTTCTTATCCATGGTAAGGTCTTATCCTAGAATCACAAATATCATTGATGTTTTATGTTGCCCTGCTCCAGAGCCTCCAGGATCTTGAAGCGTGGCTTCAGAATGAGTGGGCAGAGGAGCTTTCTCCACATCCACTTCCAGCAATGCTGCCAGCAATGCTGCCAGGTAGTCAGTCATAAACCAAATAATACTGACAAGGAGGCTCAGGGAAAATGCCCATCGCCTCGGTCATCCTCAGCAGTGGGAAGGTGCTGGAATATCCAGTGCCTTTTCTGTCCCATGTTTCAGTGCACAATCAGACACTGACTGGTACCTGAGGAGTCAGTGCTGCATCTCCTTGAGGTGGGGACAGGGTGGATCCCATGTGCCTCGAAGTGTGCTCCCTCCTTCCCTTTGGCATCCATCTAGACTTGGGCTGCTAGGCCAGTGCACAGATCTTCACCTCCTGGTGTTTGTACAGAAATGCCAGCCACTTGCTCTCCAGATAGACTGTAGATTCAGATGAAGAGAAAAACCTGCTGCTTCCTGAGAAATGAACACCTCCCCCCAACCCCGCCACCTCACACCCGCCTCCCCAACCTGCCCGCCTGCCAATACTTTTTTTCCAGTGAACATAATGTTGGTCTGTCTTCTGAGCCTTTGTGGCCAGCCTGACTTTGTGAAATCGCAAAGGCTTCTCTCCCTGCATCCTTGCTGTTAGCTCTGTTTCAATGCCTCTCTTTCTCCCAGGCTGTCAATAGCAGCAGCACTGGTGACTTTTCCATGTCAGGTTTTTGGTTCATTCCAAGCCAATGGGCAGATTGCCAGTGACTCTCCTCTCCCCATAATGGCAAGTGTACCTCAGCGGGGAGAAAAGTAATGAATAGGGTGAAATTTCTCTAACTAGATAATGGAAAGGATGGAAAGGTTCTTAAGAAGAGAAAGTTCTTTCAGTCGCTGACATTGCCATAATAGGCGGCCTCATGCCACCCAGCCTTTCTCTCTCTGACAGAGGTGGTTCTGCATCTGCCTCCCTGGTCAGCTGGCTTAGAGCTATTCTGGGGCAGCCAGCTGATGCGAGGGCTCTAGCGAGATGCCTCATATGTGCATGTTTTAGAAGGAAACTCAATATGTGTGTCAATATGATAGTTTGCATTAAGGCTCATTTATAGACAATGGTAATCCCCACACCCAGCTGTTTCATGGCAAATGCTATTAGCCTGGCTTTAGATAGAAAGGAATTAAGGCACCTCTTTGTCAGAGGCCCCAGACTGTCTGGGAGTCTGGGAGCAAACAAACTGAATCCTAGTGTTTCCATGTACACGGCTCAGAAGATGCTGGTGTATGACTGTGGCTTCATGTGCCTTTCCTAGGGGCATCCTCTTGGGAGCCTAGCACCTACCTGCTATGGGAAAACTGCAAGGCCAGGACTCGAGAGGGTGAGGCCCTAGAGCAGTCTTCTCTAGTGGGCCTTAGTACTCCCTCAGGCCTTTGGGATAAGGCCCAGGGAGCAGCTGCTGTCTTAGACTGGACTCCAATGTCCTTCCTAACTCTAAATTCTTCTACCTTCTGGGAGAGGCAATTAATGTTAAATGAATGATTGCATCACTATTAGAAAGGAAGAGAAAGTGATACAGGAGTACTGGCACAATCAGGTAGCTCTCCTGGGAGGCAACCAGGTGTTCAGCATGAAGTGCTTTGACTTTCTCCAAAGTATGCAGCTCCCGAAGAGAAGACTATCTCCCATTTATCGGGCATGTACAATGTGTCAGGTGCTTGGCTACTTTATGTGTATTAATTCCTGTGTCCTCCCAAATCAGCCTGGGAAAGATGTACTATTACTGTCCTTTTCTTAAATAGATGATAACACTTAGGATCTGAGAGGTTAAGTCATAATCCACCTAACATGAGCCAGAAAGAAAGTAGCACAGCTGACTCCTGAGGTTTGGAAGACCCACTAAGTCTTCCCTCTTCCTTCTCCAAGTTCAGAACAACTGAGAGATACAAGAGTCAAGCCGACAAAGCTTAAAAATATCACCACGAATACCAGATCAGTTGGTTGGAAAGTGTGTCACGGAAACAGCTGACGGCAAGTGGACTTGATAATGTTTCACTACTAAATCGGAAGGACTGGCCACCTTCTCCCGGGCCTCACCTACAAGGTGGACACTAGAGCTGAGAGGGTGCAGTTCCATGACAGGTGCATGGATCCCAAAAGAGTGAGGAAATTGCTGAGCCAGCTTGTACTCTGCTCCTCCCTCCAGACTCACCCAGCCCCTGATGTCTGCCTCCTCCCCAGGAACAAATGAAAGGTATTCCCTCCTCTAGAGGAGGTCCCTGGCCATGGAAGTACAAAGCTGAGGGAATCAAGGTTATCCCCAACAAGAGTCAAACCTGGGTTTTAACTAGCAGGCTAGGTATTCAGAACTCCAGACATTTTGAGATCAGGGGTCACTATCCCCTCAGCATAGCAGTCTGTAGTCCAGAAGGCTTGACTCCTTTACCCAGGGTTACCTGGTGGGCAGAGCTCATTCTGATTTCCCTCTTTTTTTTTTACCCCATATCACCTCTTCTCCTGCCTTCTGAACTTCACTGAGACACTAGGGATAGACAAGTGTGTCAAATTACACAGTATGTCTACAACAGAACTGTATGTAGATCTCCCTCATCCCTTGGGCAACATGGAAGACAGACCTGTGCTCATTGGGGCAGAAGAGTGAGGAACATTTGGGTCCTGGGAAGGTCATGGTCTCACCTTTAATTATTGGTACTAATGCCCTAGCTTCCTGCTCCACACCTCCCCTATTTTCCTCCTTTCCTTCTTCCAGAAGATAGTTGCCCACATCTATGAGAGTTCCCTCTTCCTCACTGTTTCCCCCTCTTTGGACCTGGGTCCATGTGTCTATTTTCCTAGCAGTGGGATAGAGAAGGAAGGATGCAGACTTTGAGGCAAAAAGGTCTGGGCTGGAATCACATTGTAGGACCTAGGGTGGGTTTCTTCACCTTTCTTAGCCTTTATTTCCCCATATATAAAGCAAAGGATCTTACTATGTATCCTAGGCTGGCCCTTGAACTTCGGATCTTCTTGCCTTTGTCCCCCAGGTGCATGATTGTAGGCAGCCCTAGGGTTGAACCCAGTACTAGGCAAGTGCCCTACCACTGTGCTGTACCCTCAACCCCTGTTTTATTATTTTATCTTGAGACAAGGTCGAAGTTTCACAGGCTGCCTCTGGCCTTGAACTTTTGATCCTCCTGCCTAAGCCTCCTGAGTTGCTGGGATTCTAGATATGTACCACAGTGCCCAGCTAATACAAAATTCTTAATATTTACCTTATAGGCAGTTGAGAGTGTTAAATAAGCTAACACATATAACCATTAAAGCATAGTATGTGGCTCTTAGTACATGCTCCATAAATGTTAGTTTCTTGGGGCAGGGGACTATGTTAGTTACTTTTCTCATCATTGTGACAAAATACCTGGAAGAACAATTTAAAAGAAGGAGGATTTATTTTGGCTCATTGTTTCAGAGGGTTCAGTCCATAGTTGCTTAGCCCCATGTGCTTTGGGGCAGATGATCATGGCAGCAGGAGCTTATGGAGGTGGAGGATGTTCACTTCACAGTCAGTAGGAAGCGGAGAGTCATGAAGTGTCCAGGGGCCAGGTATCATCACCTTCAAAGGCATGCCCCCAGTGACCTGCTTCCCCCATTGATTCCCCACCTTCTAAAGGCTTCTAATCTCCCAAAATAGCACCACCATCTGGGGACTAAGAGTTCCACACCTGAGCCTATAGAGGACATTTCATATCCAAACCATAAAAGGGAAGTTTTAGTTACTTTAGCTAATTCACCAAATAGTGAAGTCTGTATGCCAACTTGGGAATAAAAGTGCCTGTTTCCTAGGATTATGATAAATAATTAAAGAGAGAATTTTTGCAAAGCTCTTAGATTTATGCCTAGCATGTAGAGGTATTACTGAATAAATGGAAGGTTTTCTCATTATTATCCATTATTGACCCACTACTAAGTATATGAACTCGTGTTTATATCCTATAACACTTAGAATAATGCTGAGTTAATGAGGTTATTCATTAAACCTACTCAGCAGTATATCAGCATCCATAGAAAACTCCTCCTCCAGATATGTCTTTCTCTTCCCCATCCCATCCCTAGCCAGAACCACTGCACAAATCATTTGTTGGGGTGAGTTGAGTTGCTAAGAAGTCCACTTCTGTTCCTTGCAATCCAAAACAGTGCCCAAGTTTCCCCTGACACCAAGGGCCATGAGAGAAAGTCCAGCATTTAAATCCAGACCAGAGATCAAGAAACAGGGAGAGCAAACAATTGAGAAACCTGGCCCACACAGCATATCAGTTCTCAGGCAGAGGACCTTGGACTGTGACCTTGGACTTTTCTCTTCTGCCTTCATTTTCTGTCTCTTCAACCTCATTTTTCAGCTATCAATAGCAGTCCTGACACTGCCCAGCAAGGACAACTGGGACAGTTTCCAACCACACTGGTGTGAAAGGTCCCGTGATCTGAAGGACCACCGTTTCTTTATTATGAGACCCTGTTCCCAAGCTTGAGGTCCATGTAGAGCGTGAAGCAACCCCTTTATGTTCTTTTACCTTCCCATCCTGACATGTTCTAGGTAACACTGAGCATATGCTTTGGGGACCACTCATGTTTTTAATTTTGATCTATGAAAATTGCCTTTGGAGTCAGCAAAACCCAGTTTCCTCATAAAGCAGGAAGCAGGTGACACGTGAGAACGCTGAAGAACAGTGCTTAGATGTGGGGATCTGGCAGCCACAGACTGAACTCCCTCTGTGTTCTTCCCCTCCATAGGTTAGTGTTTGTGGTGGGCCCCTGACTTGCCTGGCATCTGAGGTTAGGTCAGGCCACCATCTGTGATGAGCAAGGGTGAGGGACAATGCTCAGAATGGTGGAAGGAACTTTCACAGTCCAAGATATAAACATTACCCCAAGTGCTTAAGACACGTAAAGATTATAGATTGGTGTCAACATTTCCCAAATTCATTTAGTGCAGGAAATGAAATTAAACTACTAAGCAGCGCCTACCACAAATCTAATTTACCTCATAATGGAGAGCAGGTTTCTTACGTCATTTTTTTTTTTTTTTGGTTCTTCTTCTGGAACAGAATTATTATCAGAGGCTCTGACTGCCCACCTCTGAAGCCCATACTTCCTTTTCTCTTCCACACCTTTTATGCCAGGCACTAACTGGGTTCACTCCTCAGCTGTCATTCTCCAGGATCTCTGTTGTAGACATTGAGACGTGTTGTGAGAGGAAAGTGATTGTTGTCCAGAGACTAGAGAATGCATTCACAATAAGAAAAAACACAAAAGGAGATGTGAATCATGGCAGTTAGGAAATAAAAGCTGTTTTGATTTTGTGGTCACTAATTCATGCTCTGCAACAAGTTGGAATCTGATGATGCTTTAGGCTACCACCACCTCATCTTTGAATGATTGCCACACAAGTGTGAATCTCAGCCACAAACTCAGACATACAAGGAACAGTATACCATGTCTCTCAACCTCATTTCTAACTATGTGTTCCCATTCCACTGAACTGACTTAAAACGAAATCTGCTGTTCTTGGGCTGTCCTCCCACAGGGTAATGCAAGGCTTCAGATGTTTCCAGGTGTGAGTAGACACAGGTCACCCTTAGACAACCGTATTTTAATCCTCATGGCTCCTCAGACCCTGCTTGGGAATCTTTTATAAGGCCACCTACAGTCCTGTCTGCCTGTATGTGCTAGTGGTAGGTGACCAACTGTCCTGGTCACTCAAAAGCCCCACATCTCTGGAGCTCCCTCACTGTGCTACAAACAGGACCCTGGGCATAGTTCTGGAAGAGCCCTGCTACTTCTCGATGCTCTGCTAGAACAAAGCAGACCTGGATCCTGGTCAGAACTCGTAACCTCTGCTCCTGTCCCCAGCCCAGGGCAGTCTCATTTTCTAAGTTGGGAATGGAGGAAGACTTGAGTGCCTGTCTGCTACTTGAAGACATTCAGTTTGTCCTGGGAATCCCTCTTCTTCACCTTTCCCCCTACAGGCAGAGTCTGAAAGGGCTTAACAGTTTAGAAAACAAAAACCAGTAGGAACTGTAGCCTGGGTGCCATCTTGCCCCTACTCCTCACCTGGCCCCCTGGGGTGGGGGCAAGCACAGAGCCTGAGTCTTGCTGGAATAGGGAGCGCAGAAAAGAGAGAAAGGAGGACATGCATAAGCGAAGAGAAGCAGACATCAAGAGAGCAAAGGAAAACATCATGCATGTGTTAGAGACAGCTGGACTGCCCTTCCATCTAGTCTCATCTCTACAGACACTGAGAAACAAGTTCTCTGAGAAGTAGGAGAGGAAGCAGTATATAGATACATGTGGTACATTTAGCTTTCTTGTAGATGTGGCTAGAAAGTTCCTAAAAGCTTTGGCAGTTGAATCTAGGCTTTGACTGTTCATATGGTTTCATCTTACCCCTCCTTTTGCCTTTTACAGAATGCCTCAGTTGGCACAGGGGTGGGATAAAGAGAGCATTTGCAGACTTGCATTCATCCAAGGAATGAGACAGCTGAGGCTGAATGACTTCACCAGGACACATCTCAGTGTGGGTAGAGAAGGGCTCCCTGGGTGTGTTTGCCACACCCATGTCTTGTCTCCATCAAAGTAACAACAAAGAAATTTCATGAGGTCCAAAGAACAAGAGGCTAGTGATGTCACCTACTGCCCTGCCCCAGTTTCCAGCCTGGAGCTTGGCCAAAGCAGACTGTTCATATGTGTCTGTGGACTGAAGGATGACTGTGGGGACCTGGATTGCTTCAACACCAGCCCTGGGTTCGTGCTGCTTTCACATAGCTTTTAGCATCTGCTAAGAGTAGCACTGGGAAAATAAAGAACAAGGAAATATTAGCTCGGAAAAAGCTGTCCTATAGGCGTGGTGGCACACACCTGTGATCTCAGCACTTGGGAGGTCAAAAAAGGAGGATTGAGAGTTTAAGTCAAGCCTAGGCTACATAGCAAGACTTTCTCTCAAAAAAGCAAAACAAAACAAACAAAAAAGAGCTCCCCTTTCTTGTTGGAGCTGCCCTAACCACACCTAGTACTAACTGCAAGGAAAACTGCTTTCTAAGCAGAAGTGCAGTGGAAAGAGAAGGCTAAAATGAGAGCATCGGTAGCTAATCTTTCAAGGCTTGGAAAGAAAACATCTTTCATACTACAAAGCTACTGTAATTAAGACAGTTTGGTGCTGGCATAAGCATAGATATATGCTAGATAGATACATAGACCTTTGGGACAGAATAGAAGCCCAGAAATAAACCTTTGTATATATGGCCAAAGATATAAAAGCTACACAATGGGGAGAAGACAGTCTCTTCAACAACTAATGTTAGGAAAACTAGACATCCACATGCAGAAGAATGAAGCAAACCTTACTTTATACCATACAAACAAATTAACTCACAATGAGTTGAAGACCTGAAAGTAAGACCTAAAAACAATAAAACTCCTAGAAGAAAACAAGGGGAAAATGTCAGAATATTGGATGTGGCAATGATTTTTTGGATATAACATGAAAAGTACAAAATAAAAAATAGACAAATAGGACTATATCCAACTAAAAATCATCCACATACCAAAGGAAACAACCCGCAGAAGGATTCACAGAGTGAAAAATCAATCTATGGAATGGTAGAAAATATTCACAAATCATGTATGATAAGATTATAATATCCTGAATGCATAAGGAACTTTTAAAACTCAACAACAAAAAACCAAATACCCCCAATTAAAAAGTGGGCAAAGAGCCAGGTATGGTGGTGCATGCCTGTAATCCCAGCATGCAGGAGGCTGAGGCAGGAGGATTCATATGAGTTTGAGGCCAACCTGGTCTACATAGTGAGTTCCAAGCCAGCGTCGGCTATACTAAGACTTTGTCTCAAAATTAATTAATTGGCCAGAAGATTTGGGAAAAAAACATGTCTCCAGAGAGCTACACAAATGGCCAATAAGTTCATGAAGAGATACTCAACATCACTGGTCATTAGAGAAATGTAGATAAAAACTGTGCAGTATCATCTCAGGACTTGGCAATCTACTCCCAAGGCAATCCCAAAACAGCCATTGAAAACCCTATGAGGGTCACTATGAGTCGGATACCGACTCGATGGAGGGGCTGGGATTTAGCTCAGTCAGTAGAGCACTGCGCTGCAGTCTCAGAGGTCCTGAGTTCAATTCCCAGCACCCCAACAATGGGAGAAAGACCTGGCAATCTACTCCCAAGGCAATCCCAAAAAAACAGTCAGCCATTGAAAACCCTATGAGGGTTGCTATGAGTCGGATACTGACTCAATGGCACCTAACAACAACAACAGTGTAGGGCTAGGATTTAGCTCAGTTGGTAGAGCGCTGCTCTGCAGTCTCTGAGGTCCTGAGTTCAATTCCCAGCACCACAAAATGGGAGAAGGATGTGGCAACCTACTCCCTGGGCAATCCTGAAACACTCAGCCATTGAAAACCCTATGAGGGTCGCTATGAGTCGGACTCGACTTGACGACACCTAACAACAACAACAGTATCATCTCACACCCATCAGAATGGCAACTATCAAAAGACAAGTGTCTGTGAAGACATGAAGTTGGAGCCCTTGTGCACCGTTGGTGGGAATGTAAAAGGTGTAGCCATTATGCAACACAGTATGGAGTTTCCTCAAAAAATTAAGACCATGTGATCTGGCACCCCCACTTCTGGTATCTGTCCAAAAGAATTCAAAGCGTCTCTTCGAGATCTCAAAGAGCTGTTTGCACAACCATGTTCATCACAGCATTATTAACAATAGCCAAGAGGTTGAAGCAACCAAAGTGCCCATCAACAGATGAATGGACAAAGAAAATGTGGTATGTACACCCAGTGGAATATTATGCAGCCTTTCAAAGAAGGCAGTCCTGTCATAGGGTACAACATGGATGACACTTGAGGATATTATGCTAAATTAAACCAGTTGCAAAGGACAAACTCTGTATGACTCCGCTTGTGTTATCAATTTTTCATCACTGTGACAAAATACCTGAGAAAAGCAACTTAAAGAAGGAAAGGTTTATTTGGGCTCTTGATTTCAGACACATCATGAAAGTCCATGAAGTCACTTGGCTTTGTTGTTTCTGGGCCTAGGCATGGTGAGGCAGAACATCATGACAAGGAACATGTGGTAGAGTAGAGCTGCTCACCTCCTGGCTAACAGAAGGCAGCGAGAAGGGATAAGGGGAGTAAGGGAGGGAGGAAAGGGTCAGGGACAAGACATACCCTTCAAGGGCACACCCCTAGTGACCCGCTTCCTCCAACAAGGCCTCATCTCCTAATAGCCTCTTAACTATGTACTCGCCCACAGATTAATCCATTAGTGCCCTCACCATCCAGTCACCTCTCAATAGTGCCACCAGCTGGGGACCAAGCCTTCAATACATGAGCCTTTTTGGGGGACGCTTCATATCTGAACCAGTATACCATTCATGTGAATAATCTAGTCAACACTTGTAGAAACAGAAAGTAAAAAGGACTCCCAAGGGCTTACTTTGGGCTGGGGGAATTAGTGTTTTGTGGGTACAGAGTTTCAGTGTTGAAAGGCAAAAAGGTTCTAGAGATGTATTGTACAATGTGAATATACTACTGACCTCTACATTTGAAAAAGTTTAAAGTGATAAATTTAATGTTACATGTTTTATAACTCAGCAAAAAGAAGAAAAGAAAGAAAAATATGTTATAGGAAATATCTTTTAATCAAATCTATTTTTCTTTTTCTCCCCTCCCCCCAGTATTTGGGGGGTGAACCCAAGGCCTTTACATACTAGGCAAGTGCTCTACCACTGAGCTGTACCCTACAGCTCCCTCCTTTTTATATATTTTATTTTGAGACAGGATCTGACTAGTTGCACAGGCTGCCTCTGGCCTCGAACTTGTGATCCTCCTGCCTCAGCCTCCTGAGTCTCTGTGATTACAGACATGTACCACAGCGCCCAGCAGCAAATCCATTTTTGTACTGCAAAGTGGACCAAACTATGGTACAGAGCAGTAATTATTCCCAGCGAGAGTGACCTTCTGTCTTATTCCCAAGCTATCAGCAGACCCTTGTTCTCCAGCCTCGCAGGTCATCTTTGCTTTGCCTGTCCCACACCCACCAATTGTGTGTCCATGGAGGGATAGACACCAGGCTGAAGATTATTTCTTCAAAACATGCAGCATATGAAAACAATGTGCACATTCCCATTTCTGCTCTCCATCACCCTCTTGCCACTTCATCAGTTCTGAGCTTCAAACCAGAGATGTTTGGCATTCTCTTAACTAAAGAACCCACCTTCTCAAGTCTATAAATACCATAGCTGTTTAGGGAGGTTTTGCAATATGACAGGCACCACAGGTAGCATTTTGCACATACCAGGTAGGTTTAGCCACTCAAAGACTCTGTGCATTGGACAGGTATTATCCCCATTGTACAGAAGAGGAAACTGAGGCCCAGAAGCTAAAGAACTTAGTTGGGATGACAGCACTACTATATGACAACCTGTATGACTCCAAAAGCCATGGTGTACTGGCTTCATTCTGCTACCTGGTTTCTTGTTAAGGATAAGAGGGAGGAGGACAGCAATGGTCCTCACTAACCAGAGACAAGCCCATCTACTTAATCTTTCTAATACAGCCTTGAAGTTGGAGCAGTACAAACCTTCCCGATCCCCTGCATTTCCGACTTCATGAGTTCACTGTTTAATTTTCCCTTACAAACCACCAGGCCTCCCTCTGGCTTGCTCATTTCCTGTGCTAATTATGCCCAGGTCAAATGAGATTAATGGATATGATGGTGCTCTGCAATGGGGGCGAGCTTACAGGGTGAGGGCAACACTTACACAGTCCTGTGTCCTGGACCTGCCTGGTCATCCAGAATCACATCAGTGTTCTGGGGGTTCTTTGCATGGTGCAAAGCTTTCTGAGATCAAGAAAGGGGTGAGTTCAGCAAGCTGCACTTGCCTGGCTGGGCTTTTCCTGGGTCTGAGCATGGGCGGGGCTTCTTTCTCTATCACAAAGAACTGAGAGCCTCTTGTTTATGCCCCAACACTATCACCTCTGCCTGGCCACTTAGCCCATAAAGAGTGATGTTTTCTTAATAAAATTTGAAGGTTTTCCTGAGTGATGTCTGGGATGCTTTTTAAACCTAGCCTTCTGTTGAAGGAGCAAGCAAGCCAATCAATTAAATACAGATTTGTATGAAAAAAAACCTTTGGAAACATTCTTGGTTTACCAGAAGCACCTCCATTATCTGGTCAACAAACAACCCTACAGACAGGGTGGGAGGCAGGAGCTGCTTTCAGCAGGAGGAGTATCTGCAAGCGGGGGTGGGGAGTAGGAGTGGGGGAGGTATGCAGGGCCCTGCAGGATAGGGCCAAAGGCAGGGGGCAGAGCAAGAGCCTGAGGGGCAGGGGCAGGGGCAGCACTGGACTCCTCATGAAGGGACTAAGACTGTTCAGATGTGAGGAGCATTGACAGAGTCCACAAGCGTTCCAAACCTAAGCAAAGTCAGAGTAATCATGAAACCACTAAAAACAGGAGGCCAGAGAAAATGAAAGGGTCCATCATTCATTGTGATCACTACCTAAACTTAAAACACCGTATTAAGAAAAAATAAGTGCTCTAACCTCTTAAACATTTTTCATAATTGTTGCAGAAAGACTTTAGAAACCTAAGTCTTGCTTGGGAAGATATAACTTGTCAGAAATTCCTTCAGTTTTGTTTAGGTGCATTTTGGTTGTTGTTGAAGTCAAATTAACATACTTTTATTTAAAACACCACGTAGAATAAGGTTCCATTTCCTTGTGCTGGTCTGTCCATCCATCCTTCCTTCTATCTGTGGATATTTGCAGAGAAAATGTTAGGATGAGGTGATATTGCTATTGTTGTTAGGTGCTGTCAAGTCAGTATCTGACTCATAAGGACCCTACATACAACAGGTGAAACAGTATTGTTATTGCTCCTCTGCTATTCATAGGGTTTTCAATGGCTAATTGTTTTTGGGGAGTGGATTGCTAGATCCTTCTCTCAAAGGTGATATTAGCCGTAGTTATTTCTGAGGGAGTATACCAGAGTGATTTTCTTAGTTCTTTGTCTTCTTTTTGTGTTGCTCAAGTTTTATGGAATTAAGAAAGCCATTCTAAAGATTAAGCAAGAAGCAAATAAGTTCCAAAAGAGCAAACAAGACCGCACTGCCTTGCGTCTGGCTGTACGGCACCAGTAGCTCCAGTGAGGGCACATTCCTCCTTTCCCCAACCCGGAGGCCATCGGCAGTCTTCCCTGCCTGCCTTCACATTGGACTTTGGTTTGCAGCCTGGTGACAAGGGAATTCCTGAAGGGATTTGACCTGTGAATGTCAGGCCCTGGAAGGCCCAGAGGCCATTTGTGCACTGCCTCACTGCCATGTGTTTGTGATAAAAACAGCCCGAGATGAAACTGGCTCAGGACAGTTCCTGCAAGTTTTCCACTAGGGCCACGAAGGACCCCTGGATGTATGAGGATGTTTCCGGACTCAGATTTCACTGTATTTCTTTCCGTTCTGAGGGAAGTATGAATCCTGGTATGTTATTTGTTCCTCATCCAGTTTCTCAAGTTTGCTTGAGTAGTTCTTGCTCTATTTTGACTTAATAAATATCAGAACTGTTAGGAAGCCATCCCAGAAAAGAAGCTGGCGATTCATGGCATGGGTTTTTGGCAGATGTCTTCCCTCCGTGGAAGAAAACCTTATTTAAGTTTTTTAAGAGTCAACAGAAACTCAAGTTCACAGTTCTGCCACTTAAAGAAGAAATCATTTTGGGTCAGGGGAGGACAGATGGCTACTCCTAGCTGATGCAGGACAGAAAGCTGAACTGTGTAGGCTTTGGTCTTATGAAGCAGGAAATGGTCTTTCTATGTGAAAAATTGTGATTAACATTCTTGGAGAACTCTCATAAGTAAACTGAAAAGGTAATCTAGCCTTTCTGTTCCCATTTTTCTTCAATAATTAGAATCCTCTGTGAAATGGGATAATAGCACCAATGGGGCTGTGAGCTGTGATGAGAAACAGAGATTAAGTGATGTGATCACATGAGAGTGTCTGGTCCTCTATGAAGCACAAGCATGAAGCACCTTTAACACAGACTTCAGAGCTGGCAGAGACCTTTCATAAACCACAAAACGGGGCAAGCTGGGGAGCCACAGGCCTTAGAGGAGGCCACTCAGCAGGTCTTTAGAAGAAATGTGATTGGAACCCAGCCTCTTTCCACAGAATTGTCCTGCCGCCTTCTTGGCTCTTGCTAATGGTACATATGGAGCACTCATCTGTTGGAAGGAGAAGCACAAAGTACAGATGACAGTAAATGTTTTCCTGTAGCTGGGCCCGGATGAGTCAGAGGTCTGCTTTATGCAGGCGTGATGCAATGTTGGTGTCCTGCCTGTGACCAGACACAGCACCTGGCTTGCCTGGGCTTTGGTTCTCTCGGCAGCTTCACTGAGAGGATTAAATGAGGTTCAGGGAGATGTAGCCCAGGACCTGGCACATAGTATGCACTTGCTGAATGTTTACCGTTCGTATTTATTTACAGGCAGAAGTTGCATACCTGCCTACTGACTGAAAAAAATTTTAAGAAGCCATTGATAAAAATTATGAAGTTTCCATGAGGCCTGTGCCAAGCCATTTGGGACCCAGCACTAAGGCATCTGCTGAGGTGGGAGTGTTGGGGAGCCAGAGTACATGGGAAGAAGTGTAGTTCCCCATTCTTGTGTTTTTACTCTCAAAGAAGAGCTCTCTGTCTTTGGGCCTGGTCCCTGGCTTACGGCTGCCACCAGGGCCAGTGTGCCCAGTGAGGGTGTGGTCACACCACCTGATGTAACTCCAAGGGGCCCCGAGGGCATTATGGAAGTACGCAAGGGCTCCCCAAGGCTCCAGTGGGAATGAGCCTTGGGAGGTTGTGGTGTTACAAGATACATATTGTAGTTTTCTTTCTTTTCTTTCTTTCTTTTTTTTTATACTGAGGATTAAACCCAGGGCCTCATGCTTGCGTGCTTTGCAAGGCTGGACCACTGAGCTGCACCCTCAGTCCATTTTTTTACATTTTGAGACAGGGTCTTGCTAAATTACACAGGCTGCCTCTGGTCTCAAACTTGCGATCCTTCTGCCTCTGCCTCCCAAGTCGCTGGGATTACAGGCGTGCGCCACTGCACCCGGCACAAGTTGTAGTTTTTATCTGTAGTTCCTGGCTCACTACTCCCATAGGCTTTGTTATTTCCTAAGTGACTGAATAATGGTGGGGCACATTAGGCCTCAGAAAGCAAAGTCTCTGTGACCTTCTGCCCTCATTTCACCTGCTGCTTTTTCTTTCCAAGGCAGATCATAGAAACTCTTAAATTCTCTGACCCACTGTCTAGTAGGTGATGAGACCCCACAGTTTGAAGGGGTTCTATCCCACATCCCTAAGAAGGAATGCTGAAGAGTCTGAGCAGATAGGCTTTGCTGGGCTTCCCTGCCCCATCTGTTAGCATTTCCTTCATGTGCCAACCATGCCTATGCAGTAAAGTTCCCATAAAGACCTGAAAGGATAGGATCTGGAGAACTTCCAGATGGTTCTTGGAGGGTGGGTAGGCACACTGAGGGCCTGGAAACTTGGTGCCGCTTCTCCCATAGCCCGCCCTGTGCATCTCTTTACCTGTATCCATGCCACCTGGATCTTCACCTGTAGCCAGGTAGCATCTGCTGCTGCAGTGTTGCCTGCTTGGTGGCAGAAGCCCATTGTCAGAGTCCAGTGGGAGAAACCAATTCTGGAAATGGTTTTGTTTTTTCTGCGCAGAGATGCACAGCTCTGTGGCTCAGCAAAAGGTGGTGATGAGGGTCATCTCCTCTGGACTTCCCCAGGGCCTGCCAGGAGGGCTTCCAAATTGGAAGGTGGGATTTCCAAGGTTGGAAATCTTGAGTCCTCTTAGAACTTCCTGTTCCTCTCTCACTGCTCTGCTAAGGTGTGGCTCAGGACCCCAAGGACCCACTCCCACTGCGCTCCTCTGCAGTCCTGCTAGTGCCTGACAGATCT
Organism: Pedetes capensis; assembly: GCA_007922755.1. Lineage (NCBI taxonomy): Eukaryota > Metazoa > Chordata > Mammalia > Rodentia > Pedetidae > Pedetes > Pedetes capensis. The sequence continues at coordinate 146,672 of VMDO01000654.1, read as the reverse complement.
TGCTTGCTGCCTCCTGCCCCTCACTTGCTCCCTGCTGGAGAGGCCAGCATAGGAACCAGCTCAAATGCCAGGCCCCCTACTCCCTCCTCCTCTTCACCTCCAGCTTCTGGTTCTGCTCCTTGTTGCTCTTATATTTGCATTTCTAACAGCAAGGGGCAGTCCCAGGGGGACAGTCCATGAATGTCTCAGATGGAATTAGCCTGAACTGAGAGGGAGCCTTTTACCCCAAACAAGAGAATAAGGATCAGGACCTAATGTGGGAGTTCTTTCTTGTATCTATTTTGTGTTTTTATAACTTCCATGTCAAGACCCAGAAATATCCACTGTTTTGTGATGCTAAAGAAACATGCTTCCGTGAACTTTGTGTGGTTATACATTAAAAGCTAGACACCACTACCTCTTGCTTCCTTGCTTAAAGATTAGCCTTCAGGATCTCCTGATGAACTTTCATAAGCAACATGACATGCTTCCTAATCCTCATTGCAGCCAGTCCTTTCCAAGTACTGACAGGCCATGCAGATGCCCTTAGCCTGGGACCCCAAGCCTGCTCAGCCCAGGCACATGTATATGCTCTCAGCAGACTTAGGCCGTGGACAGTTTTGTGCGGTTTGTCTTCCAGCTGCCTTTGAAAAAGCAGCTTTTACTCAGTAAGTACGAGCCGGCTACTGCTGAAGCAGCAGAAACGTTCCATCCGTATCCGGTGTCTTGAGTGATGCGTCCCTCCTCCACCTGTTCATCCAGACATTAATTCTAGGTCTCTCTGTGGCACTCAGGGTTGGATCTTGTGGTGAAATGCTAGTGGTTAGTAACTTCAGGAAGGCATATATAATTTCTCTGTCAGAGTGGTTTTAATGCCCCCTTTCAGTGGAGCATGAGACATTAAAGAAAAGATAAATGGTTATGGGTCCCAAAAATCTGTGGAGTCAACACACGCATGAGAAAGTACCATTTTAGCTAAAGGGCAACATCTATTTTTATTGCGTATGCACATTGGTACTAAACTGAGTATGAGGCAGGCAGTGGGTTTCAGGAAAAAGAGGTTCCCACAAAAACCACACCCACCTCTGTTACTTAGGAAGTCCACGAGGAACACTGTTTGGAATGGTAATGTGATGGGGTAGTAGGCTGGGGACAGAGCTGGAATGAAAAGAGAGGAGGCAGAGAAAGGGGCTGAGTGGCATGTGGTGACCACACTGGGCGCTGAGACGTGGCCTGAGAAGCACGGCCTGCCCTCCCTAGATCCTCATGATGTGAGGGACTGAAACCTGAGGATAAGAAACCATGGGTCCTTCCCACACTTCCCCATGTGCTTAAAGAGTTGCTCTGTGTTCCCAGGTGTGAGGTCCTCTCTAGTGAGCTCCACATGATGATAACTGCCCTTTCCTGCACTTTCCATTGCCAGGTGCTGTACTTTATAGGGAGTAAATTCTTTAATCTTCCCAACATCCCTTTGCAGTAGGGGCTATGCATCCTTCCTAGGCAAGGAAATGGAGACTTAGAGTATTTAAGTCACTGGCCCATGACCAATAACTAGTCAGTGGTCGATCTGGGATTTGAACCTAGAGACAGTCTGGCTACAGAGCCTGTGCTTAACTGCCATCCTTTTAAATAGCATTTTTGCCCCATGAAAATTGATAGTGTAATATCCAGAAGGTTAGGGGGAAAAAGTTCTCTGTCTCACTGATTCACCAGGAACCTTGAGGAACATGGCCTTGATCTTGGTTTCCAGTCTATATTCTCTCTCACATGTGTTTTCAGGAGTAAAGCACTGATCATCAGGACTCTGAGAATCTTGTAAGTTTGAAGATGCTTAATTCAATAATATAAGCAAATGAGTTTCCACATCCCTACACAAGACTCAGGTCCCCAGACTGCAGCAGCTTCCTAACAACAGCTGGTTTCAGATTTTAAAAGCAAATTTCACATATATTCTGTGAAGTCAGACACCAGAAGTTCTTCTTTGAATACCATTAAGGCATTAGGCAGGGACTTCATCTGACCCCTGACTGTCATCCACTCTGAAGCAAGGAGACTTGTCAGGGAGCTGCTTGCTAGCCCCTTGTCTTTGAGAACCATTCTCCTCTAGTTGCCTTTGTGAGAAGTAAATTTGGTCAGTTAATTCTACTTCCTTCATCGCTTTCTTGGTATTTCCCTCTACCTTCTCTTCCACTTACCCTGATGAGGACCTGTGCCATTGGGGCTGGATTTCTGTGGTAGACTCCAAACCAGTTTCCTGACGATGTTTTTGAAGAGGCGTTCAAAAGGGTTAAATGAGCGAGGTGCGGTGGTGCGTGCCTATAATCCCAGTGACTCAGGAGGCTGAGGTGGATCGCTCATTCAAAGCCTCAGGCAGAATGCGTAATTTAGTGACACTGTCTCAAATAAAATTTAAAAAGGGACTAGCCATACAGCTCAATAGTAGAGCACTTGCATTGCACACATGAGGCCCTGGGTTCAATCTCCTGTACTGCAAGAAATAAGATCAAAGAAAAGGCTAATTTGTATAGTATGCAATAAATAACTTTCATTGGCTTTTTGTTTTGTTTTGTTTTGTTTTGTTTGGTGGTACTGGGGGCTGAACCCAGGGCTGGCCTCACACATATTTTCCAAGCCACTGAGCTACACCCCTAGCCCATTTTGTATTTTTTAAATTGAGATAAGGTCTCGCTAAGTTAATCAGGCTGCCCCTGGCCTCAAATATGCAATCTTCTTGCCTTTACCTCTTGGGTCACTGTGATTACAGGTGTGCACCACTGTGCCTGGCTGTTCTTTTTTTACCCCCCTTTTTGCAGTACTGGGGGGTTGAACATTCTAGGGGGACTTGAACGTTCTAGGCAAGTGCTCTACCACTGTGCCATACCACCAGACCATAACATTCATCCTTTATCCAAGGAATGCCAACAACCTAAATGGGTAATATTCCAGTGTGTTTTCCTAGGAAAATTACAAATTCGTTATTGCAAACTGTAGTACAAGTAGCATTTTCAACATTTTAAAGAGAAATATGAGGAGATGGTCATGAAATTATCATCTAATCATAAAAGGAAAGTATTTTGGAAAAATCTCATAAATCTTCTCATTTGAGTAGACACACACACACACACACACACACACACACACACACACACACCCTGTTTGACGTACTAATCCTATTTCTGGAAATCTATCTTTAAGTGCAGCTGTAGCACTGTGGTGTCTGATCTCATCAGATCTCAGAAGCTAAGCAGGGTCTGCCCTGGTTAGTACTTGGATGGGAGACCACCTGGGAACACCAGGTACTGTAGACTTGGGAGAAGAACCCGGCAACCCACTCCCAAAAATCAATCTGCCATTGGAAACCCTATGAATAGCAGAGAAAAACTGACAATAGTGTTTCGCCTGTTGTACACAGGTTCGCTATGAGTCGGACACAGACTCAATTGCACCTAACAACATCCTTAAGAAATTATCCAAAATCAGGAAATGAGTAGCATAGTTATGTATAATAGCAAAATATTTGAAATAGCCAATAGGTATCAGTTATATATGTGCACACACATACCTATCAGACTTTATTGAAAATTAAAATCATAAAAGCCATGTGTTGTTGTTAGGTGTTGTGGAGTCAGGACCCTTTGTACAGAATGAAACTACCTGACACCGTGCCATGCCAGGCACTATGTCAGTGCCTCTCTGCTATTCATAGGGTTTTCAATGGCTGATTGTGTTTTGGGAGTAGGTTGCCGGGTCTTTCTGCCAAGCTTGCAGCACCTGGTGTGCCCTGGCAGTCTCCTATCCAAGTACTAAGCAGGCCTGACCCTGCATAGCTTCTGAGATCTAACAGGAGCCATGTAGCACCATGAAAACGCTTGTATAAAGGAAAAAAGTCAGATAAATCAGATATATAATGTTGACACTGTACCATTTAAAGTGTGTATTTTTCATTTCTAGAATTTCTAGTCTAGAATTTCTAGTCTAGTCTAGAATTTCTAGGTTTTTGTTGTTGTTTTTGTTTTTAACTCTCCCTGTTTCCTTTTTATACCATTCTGCTTATTCCTTCTAGTCACTGTTCCATCCATTTTCTCTTAGCATCTTCAACATACCTCCTTGAATACTTTTTTCCAGATCGTTCTCAGGGCACAGATTCTCCTATTGGTTGCATTGTTTTCTTGGGTCTGTAAATTATTCCTGGGAGCACTTCATCTTCTGCAAGAGTACTTATCTGTGGGACTCCACACTTCCCTGGCCTGGGGGGAGGTGGTTTTGCTTTGCACTTGCCCAGACCCTGGTCATTTCAACAGGCACATAGTGCCTCTCTTCACCACTTTCCTGGGGTAGTTGGCCAACTTTGAATGGAGTATGAGTACTGAACTTCTGTGGGGAACTCTGTCTCCTAGAAAGAGCCAACATTGTCTCTTAGCCTTAAGGGGCTGAACACTCTGTTCTCAGACCCTGGGGCCTTTACTAATTCCAATGCTATTGCACCCCTGGGTGCAGCTCTCATAAATCACTAGGACCTGTGTCCTTTCTAGCACGTAAACTACTTTTCCTGCCCTCAAACTCATCTGCGTATTAAAAGATAACTTATGCTTATTATTTCCATATATTTGTAGTGGGATGTTCAATCCACGATATTGACGAGAAGTACTTGTCTTTTCCATTTACTGCAACTATATGAAAATGTATTTGAATGTAATCAGGTACTGATAGGGATTTTTAACTGATTTGTTATGGGTGGGTTTATAGTGGGTTTATAGTCACTATCTTTCTGTATCTTACACACATTCTGTATTGTCATTCTGTTGTCTTTAAAACTATTATAGGAATCATATGCCTAATTATTTTTTTTCATTTTAGGATGCATATACTGCAACTGCCATTAATGGGACTGATTTTTATACATCAGCAAAAGATGCACTCAGAATCTTATCCAAGAATTCAAGTCATTTTATATCTGTTAACTGCTTTGGAGACTTCATAATTTTTCTAGGAAAGGTGAGATGTCTTTACTAAATACATAATGGAACCTGGAATTTAAAAAGATAGGCCATCCAGCAATTGACTTAAAAGGGAACATTTTAAGCTGGGCGCAGTGGTGCACGCCTATAATCCCAGTGGCTCAGGCAGGAGGATCACAAGTTTGACACCAGAAGCAGTCTGTGTAATTTAGAGAGAACCTGTTTCAAAAAAGTTAAAAAAAGGGGAGTGGGGTGGGGGGTTAGGGGTGCAGCTCCGTGTTCCAGCACCTGCAAAGCATGCAAGCATGAGGCCCTGGGTTCAAGGCCCAGTACCACCACCAAAAAAAAAAAAAAAAAAAAAAAAAAAAGGAACATTTCTTGGGTACTTAATTCTATAGTGGATGCTGTGGTTCATTATCATATGTAATCCTTAATCCCATGAGGCATCTGTTTTGCAGATGATGAAACGAAGGTTTAGTCATTTTTTTCTAGGATCCCACGTAGGATTTAAATCCTAAATCTGTCTTCATTACATGTGACCAGTTCTCCCATTTTTGTTCCCACTTTTTTATGTGTAAAATGAAAATGTTACTAATCTCAGAAAATGAGGTTTTTGTCATAAAAATACAGAAGTACTACTGATCTTATACATTATTTAAGGCATTAAGTCTATAGGTAAGGTGGATTGTTAATATCCTAAATGGAGTCAATGTTACATTTCTATTGCCATCTGAATGATTTTTTTTAAGGAAGCGTACATCATTTTATGGAGTGAAGGGATATCTTAGCTTCAGCATCTCATGCTGTAAAGGACAAAACCTGGAACTTGGGATCTTTCACAATCAAACTTCAGTTTTCATAGCTATAATATAATGATAACTCATGCCTCTTTGCCTGCAGCCATACCACTGTGGTGGCTGATCCTGTCAGACCCAACAACCCATTCCCAAAGAACAGCCATTGAAAACCCAATGAATAAAAGAGAAGCACTGACAATAGTGTTTCATCTGTTGTACATAGGGTCACTATGAGTTAGCACCTAACAACAACAACAACAACACACCTTTTCTAGGTTGTAGGGAAGAGTCAGTGAAGTATTGATGAAAGTTGTGTACTCACATCTGCCCCAGCACCTGGGGCTGACTACGCTTTAATTTAGGAAGTTCTTTTAGCACATCTCTTTCCACATGTTGTTGTTAGGTGCCGTCCACACAGTGGAGCATTATTCTCCACATAATTAGACCCACCAGGCCTAATTCTGCACATCTCCCTTTGCCTAATCCCACTTCCACTTACATGCCATTCAAAAATCTTGATCACAGACACCCTTGCCTTCCCTTCATATCTTCTATCTTCCAAACTAAAGATCCTTATTTCTTTCAACCATTCTTCCACATCTGACATGGATACTCATTTTCAGCAGTGCCCACGGTTGGTTGCCATTTGTGTCCTGGCCAGTGCCAAATAAGGGGACTCTGCTTCTCACCTACGATTCTGTGCTTCTGTGGTATTTATTGTATGTCTCTATCATAGTTAGCTGTCAGTAAGAGGTTATAACATGCTTGGATTTCACAGGTGTATTAATTGCACATATATTTAAAGCTCAGCTGGGCCTCAGAGGTGTTTCCTATGACAGTAGCAATAAAAGCACAAAATAATTATGCCTTTTAAAACAGCCTGAATAATCTGTTGTAGTTTTTTGTTGTTGTTGTTTTGTTTTGTTTTTGTTTTTCAGACAGAGCCTTGCTGAGCTGCTTAGGCTGCCTCTGGCTTTAAACCTGTGATCCTCCTGCCTCCACCTCCCGAGTTGCTAGGATTACAGGTGTGCACCACAGCCAAGCTACGTTGTTGTTGTTGTTGTTGTTAGGTGCTACAGTTGTATTTAAATGGATAATGTCTATGTTAGCTTGGTAGGATTGTGGGTGATATATTTTCTAATAATTACTTCCAGAAATTTTATAAATGAGGTTTCATCTTTTTAAATAGCATTTCAAATTTTATTTTAGATAATCCATTTTCCTGTATTTCCCATGTGGTGGTGGTGTTAGGTGCCATGAAGTCATAGAGGCCGTTTTCACTGTCTGATTGCCACATTCTTCTCCCATTTTTGTGGTGCTGGGGATTGAGCCTGGGTCCTCAGAGAGTGCAGAGCAGCAACTTTACCAACTGAGCAAAACCCCAGCCCATATTTCCCATGAGAAGCATATAATGGCTAATAAACTTCTAATAAGTATGTGATAACCAGGGATTCCTTGGTATTTTTGAATGAGGTAGCATTCACACTTTCATGTTGTTCTTTACAGACATCCAGGGGTAATGAAGACCCCAGATGGACTGCATTACATCTGTTAAAGCATTAGTTACATCATAGACTGTAATTGTGTGCCTGGAAGTATAATACTCATTGCAAAGGCCTAGAATAATCCTGTCATCTCCCCACACTAGTACTGGAAAGCCTTTCCATTTTAATCCTCAGAAGTTAAAACTAAGCACTTATTAAACTGGACACCCACTCAATGGATTGTTACACTGTTGTTTAAACATGGCATTTATACAAAAGCTTTTAGGTGAAAATCCAGGTGATTTTGTGATATTGTGGTATTAAGTGAAAAGCCAGAATACAAATTCAGTTAGGTATTATTACATCTATATAAAGACTAGGCAAGATAAAATGAAAATTCAAATATCTGCCTACCCATTCCCATGACCTAGGTTTTTCTTATGATACAGCTTTTTTCTACTTCATTCTGCCATATTTTCTGACAAAGACTTTTGACAATAGAGCACAGAGACACAATTATTACTTGCAACTTAAAAAAAAATCTTTTCTAACCAGTTTATAAAGATTTCAACAAACCCTTGTTTTGGACAGGTGTTGGTGGTGTGTCTCACTGTTTTTGGAGGACTAATGGCATTTAACTACAACCGTGCATTCCAGGTGTGGGCAATCCCTCTGTTACTGGTTGCCTTTTTTGCCTACTTAGTGGCTCATAGTTTTTTATCTGTGTTTGAAACTGTGCTGGATACACTTTTTCTGTGTTTTGCTGTTGATTTGGAAACAAATGATGGATCGTCAGAACAGCCCTACTTTATGGACCAAGAGTTTTTGGTAAGTAAACATTTCATTTCCTGTTGCAATTGCCATCTTCACAACCTCAGAAGCGTTGAAGATTCACACACAGAAGTGCATACCCAGCCTTACTTCTCGAGGGCTCCATGAACTTCTACCTCCACATGGTCAAATGTCCAGAGCTCACTCTGGGCTCAGCTTCCCAAGGCTGAGCCACCTCCTTTATTGAAATGTTCTCTTTCACCCTGGAGAGAAGCGAAGCTGAACAGGATACTGGTCAGATGGGTTCCCCATAGAAGCAGCACTGAAGGATGCTGGTGAACACACTAGTTGCCTGAATGTCTTCAGTATTAATGGTTTGGTTTGGCCTCAGGTGGTGTGGGAAGTTTAAGTTTTTATTTTTCAAAAACATTTTGCATCCCAGAGGGCCTTTGTTATACCCACTGAGCTTTAGGGAGAGCACACTTCCCTGTAGACAATCTTCTATACTAGTACTGACAGATCTGCAGCCCTCAGGCCTTTTATTAGTCAAGGCACACCCTCCGCAGAGCCCCCATGCTGCCTGTATCTGCAAATAGCAGGCAGCTGTTTCCAACAGCTTTTGCAACACAGTTGTTGCTCATCTGCCTTATCCTGTGTAGACAAGGATATTTTAACAACTGAATGATGTCTCATCTTTTTGTTGAGGTCATGACATCTTAGTAATTTTTTCATTCTGTTGCCATAAAACTGAAGTGTTAAAGCCCTTTTAGTTTTAAACAGCCTTCAAAGCACTCTCAGTACAGCAGGCCCTGAAGTCTAACATGCACTTCTATTGTTTTACAATTAACATAGTCTGTTTTTCTCCATAAAGCATAAAGATAGAATTTTTGCTTCTTTAGCTTATTTGTATGTACTCTAAAGGAAATGTTTCTGATTGTATGAATCTACCTTGGCCTTCTTTCCCTGATCCACTTTTAGAGTTCAAAGTCCACTTTGAAATCTAACCTCCTGCCCGCTTCCAAAATTTTTAAATCCATGGGGAAACTTTAAGGCTTCACTTCCCCAAACTATATGGTCAAGAACTCCTCGTAAATGGTTACCAACAGTGCTGATACACCGCTGGTCTGACTCATTCTTTTGTTTTTCAGAGTTTTGTAAAAAGGATCAACAAATTTAATGCAAGGTCACAGGGAAACAAGGACTCACTAGGACATCAACAGGGAACAGAACTCCGGCCCATTGTTAGATAGGTGCTGTTTAGACATTTGTACCTGGAGCAGGTGACCCTCAGTGTCAGTGTTATTGACAGAATAAAAGACCTGATCTATCCACACATTTCTTTTTGCCATTGTCTGACCATGTTACAATATTGGAACCATAAGTTTACAGCCTTTTTCACACCAACTAAGACAGAAAACTAAAACTATGTTCGTATGCATCAATTTTAAAAACACAATATAGCCAGGCGCTGTGGTGCACACCTGTAGTCCCAGCACTGGGGTTGGGGGGCAGGAGGATTGCAAGTTCAAGGACAGCCTGGGGGACATGAAGACCTTGTCTGAAAACTCAAATAGCCAGGTGCAGTGGCACCAGTCTATAATCCCAGTGACTTAGGAGGCAGAGGCAAGAGGAAGGCAAGTTCAAAGCCAGAGGTGGAGTGCATTACTCAGAGACCCTGTCTAAAGATTAAAAAATAAAAAATGGGCTGACGGTGCAGCACTTGGAAAGTATGTGCAAGGCCCTGGGTTCAACTCACCAGTACTAAAAAAAAAAAAAAAAAAAAAAAAAAAATCGAAGATAAATAAATGGCACAGTGTGTAAAAACTCATCTAAGTTTGTGAGTACATAACCAGTAAATAAACTATTTTTTAAAAAGGATTTTGTTAGCAGAAATCTCTGGAATGTTGCTGGTATTCAGGGCAGGACTTTATTCCCTGTTCCTCTAATCCTGGAAGTATGCTGAGTATATTCATTTTTCCAAGAACAATTCTAAGATGTAGTGACATAAAAACAAAGTTTGAACTATTCTGGGAACTGGGCTTATACAGGAGACAGGCAGCCATTTAACAGGGTGTAACTTAACTAGTTACAAGCAGGAGGCACTCTTACAAATTAGCAAACATTGTGGAGAGGTGGTTTCCAACCTCAGTCTCACCCAGGAATTGCCTGGAGGAATCTTAAAAGTACACCTGGCTCTCACCTGAGATTTAGATGGGGTGGGGAAAGTTTTTCCTTTTTTATAGCTTTGTAGAAACATTTAACATGCTGATTGGCAACTTCATTGTTAGATGCCTATGTAGAATTATGCACCTTCCAGTCAAGGGGCTCAATATGACTTATCTGGCAGGTAGAAAGCATGATGTAAGGCTTCCTTCCACTCCCTGTACCTCCACAAAGATGACAAAAACAGCCTGACAGGTCTGCTTGAAATGCAAATTTTTTCTTAACACCACTGGATTAGTTTAGCTCAGAAGCAACAAACTGAGTCATTGTACAAAGTTCAAACCAGTGTCCTCCTTATCTGCCTTCCCAAAAAACCATTTAACCCTAGGCCCTCCACAGCCAGTTCTACCAGAAGAAATCATTTGGCTGAGACAATGTCAGTGTAAATTACCAACTTTGTTGAGTGAATCTATTCTTGTCATTTCCAGAGACTGACTTGTTTAGATTGAAAGTGCAGACTTAACGCTTATAATCAAACAGCATATTCTGTTTCAGATCTGTTGTTTCTTATTCACTCATTCTATATGCTCCCACCAGTATTCCTGAAGATGATTTTAAGACTATTCCAAATTGAATTTAAGATGAATTTGGGGTGACCAAGTCACAATGAAATAAATAAGGGTCAGATACTTCCTGGCTGTCACTATCTGTAATGGGCAGTTCCCTTCATTTTCCTAAACCTCAATCTCTTTCAGCATAGAATACAGTGTTGTGTGGATTAAATAATATTAAATTATCATAGTGCCTGGGAAAAAGTGGGGTGTTTTTTGTTGTTGTCGTTTTTAAATTACTATGCCTGTCTGGAAGCTAGCCAGAAAATAATCAGCCTGTGGTTCATATGAATGTTCGAAAAAAATATTTATTTATAAAAAATACAATGGGATAAGTTTATGCTGAGAAATGCAGCAATAAATACAGTAGAAGAAAACAGAGCAACTCTACATTGATACATTGGCACAAGAATTTGCAACTGCACCACTCAGACCTAACTGTCTGCAGGCTGTTTTGTACATGCTCCTTTAGAAACACCACTCTGAAAAGATCTTGTCAGCTTAAGAGAATGAGTACACATATAATCACAAATGCACATTGATCATGATTTTATTTAAAAATTAGCAAACAATACTGTAGAGACATTGATATGTAAATTTCTAAAATGCTGCATCTTAGATTTAGTTGGCAAAGACCACATATAGCAATAAGCATGACTTTAGTCTTCCATGTAGAAACCAGATACACTAAACTGTAAAAAAAGTCTATTGTTGAAAATACCAGTTTAAGATTGTAAAAATGCATAGATCTTTAATAAAAGAATTGGCTGTACAAGAGTACTCCCCTTTCACAGTATTCCTTTTTACTTTATATGCAAGTTATTGGTTATGCTGTAGGATTTAACTGTTACAGCACTAAAAGGCAACTATTAGGGAAGAGGCAGAAAAAGGAAAAAGGAATGTATGTAAGGCAATTTTTTTAGGTACAATAAGCATAATAGTGTTTTAGGAAGACAAGATAAAAATTACTCAAGGCTAGATGGTTCTCACTGAATAAAAACAATGGACTAAATACTGAGCTCCTCTGTGTGACTCTAATAATCAATGCCTTGGTCACCATATTGGTAATCTCGGGGGTAGTCATCTTGATACTCGCCATGATATTCATCTGGGTATTCTGCCTGATAATCACTATCACTGATTTCTGACCCATTTGTTCCTGTGCCTTGACTTCCATTGTGAATGACAGGTTCTGTTGGAGCAGCACAGTATTTGGGATCATACACCTGCCGCCCAAGCCCATATACACTCATTCCTTTCTGGGAAGCAACTTTGTTGGTACCCATCTGTAGAGAAATGGTCGAGTTGTCCACTGGTTGTAATGTTAGCTTCTGATCGTAGATGTCTCTTCTGGTGCCTGGTGCTAACATTCCGGCCTAGTATTAGAACATAATATGCAAGTTAAAATAGCAACTAAAATCTATGTTTGTTAATATTTTAATTTATATGTGAACACTAACATAGTAATTTTCATTTGGTTCAGGGATAAATCTAACTATAAATCTATATAAATCTATAAATCTACCAAAATATTCTGATATGAATCACTTTTATGAAGCAATATTCATTGCCTTTCAAGCTAGGTTAGACTTTCCTTGAATCCTTGCTCTACTGTAAAATTGTTATGTAGCCTCAGACAGGTTAATTTACTTTATACTTTGGACTTCTCATGCAATATGGAGACAATACTATCTACTCTGGATTTAGAAGAGGATCAGACAGAGAATATGAAAGCAAAGCATAATGTTGACATACCTAAAAGTTACATTAGAACGTCTATTTTGATCATACACTGTTTATTCACTAATCTAATCTGCACCCAGGTTTTAGTGACTGATTAAACAGAAAAATGTTCACAATTCTAACCTAGTCCTTTCCTTCAACCACTCCTTGTCCATAGGGCAACAAGATAAGTATGATGGTGAAGTAACAGAGAGCACTAATAACATTTCAGTTACAAGTGATGACAGTGTGATGAATAATAGGTAAATTAGGATAATGATAATAAATAAATTATGGCATTGTATTGTTTTTACAACATGTACAGTGGTCTTAAATTTTCCCAAAAGCCACTCCTCAACCACAAATCTAATCTAGACATGATTCTAATCTGCATCTGATTTTTTAGCCCACTAAAACTGTTGAAAGGGTGTGGAGTAGATTCAAGAATACACAGTATATTCTCCAGGTTACCAATGCATAAATACATTCAACAAAAACTGAGCCAACCTTAACAACTTGAGGCTTTTCACAAGGCTCTCAGTTACAGAAAAGCCAACCACTTTAGAATAGTGCCCTGCCTTTTCAGATACAGTAACTCATACCTCAGTTTCCCATTTATGTCAAACATACACTTTCAGATATAAAGTAAATGAAAAAGCAAACTTGAGTAGCAGCTACGAGAAACACAATGCCACATGTGGCAGGACACGTTCCATAAAAGGCAAATTAAAAAATCTCATCTTGGGGTCATTAAGAAAAAGGTTTCTCAAACCTCATTCCCACTTTGGTTGGATAGGGGACCCATCCACTCTCAAATGGTTATTGGAACTTCCTCTGAGGTGCTGGTGGATCAATTTTTAACAAAGAAATGCTTCTATCTTGGACGTAGTGTTACAGCACTGGTATTTCCATCATGCTGCATTCCATCTCCTGTTTAATAACTATTTCACTACTACTATTTTAAGAACTATTTAGCATTTTTTTCTCTAGGAGCTTAGTATTTCATAGGAATGCTAGTTACATAGTTCTTAGACCATCAGATAATCTTACTACCTTAAAAGGGCTCCTTTAAAAACAACACAGAATTTTAAAAGCCATCATTTTTATGCATGATCTTTTACTTGGATTTTGGAGCATGAACACTAATAAACATATCTTTTTCCTTCTGGTTAAGCAGAATGGCTGGCTGTTATAACTGCCAATAAAAACTACGAACCACACCATACTTTTCGTTGCTGTAGAAAAAAGGTCCTTTGATTCTTTTGCTTTCCCATTAGTATCTACTTTCTTAAAGCATATACACTAAAGATACCACACAAAAATACCTACTTTGAATTTCTAGTTAATAAATTAAGCGCTAATTTTAAAAAGCCCTTTTATACTCTTTGTTACAAGTAGTAAAAGGTGTTGCTTACCTGGCTGGCTCCTTTGTTGGTGCCCATCTGCAGACTAATTGTGGTCTGGTCAAAAGGTTTGTCAGTTTGCATTTTGGGATCATAAAGATGCCTCCTAGTCCCATAGGCTGTCATACCTGCCTGGCTTGCACATTTGTTGGTTCCCATCTTTTAAGTTAAAAATAAAATTAGCACTAATTACCAGAATTGAACAACATATACAGAACAAAACTCCTTGTGCTACTAAAAAGAGGAAGGTGAAGCTGGGGGTGCAGCACAGGGATAGTATGAGTGCTCAGCAGGCACAAGGCCCTTGTTCCATATCTTGTACCAGGGTGGTGGGAATGGAACTGACATGAATTCTCCTGCGCTTTTCCAGTTCAATTTCAAGAGCTCACTTTAAGAAGCAAGATTACAAAAAATTCACTAGATGTAGAACCTCAGAGCATAATTAACCAGACATAAACTTGCACACGTGAGTAGATGGATGGATCAACAAAATGTTATTACAGTGGCAGAATTATGGATAATTTCCCTACTTCTCTGTTCCCCTACTCTCTGTAGCACAGATAACCAGAATAAGGAGTACTTGCTTCACTCGTGGAAATGGACAAATACAATCTTGTTGTTAGGTGGTTAGGTACCACTGGGTTTGCGTCTGACTCATAGCGACCCTCACCCTCGTAGGGTTTTCAATGGCTGATTTTTTTGTTTTTTCAAGATTGCCTAGGGAGTGGATTGCCACATCTGTCTCCCATTTTTGTGGCACTAAGGATTGAACCAAGGGCCTCAACCCCAGCCCAAAGCAATCTTAGGCCCAGAAGTATGCCTTTCTGCACCTGCTATGGTTTACACAAAACATGAAACCAAATGATAGATGATGCTTTCTCTGGGAGCTTAACAAGCCCTTCTTTAAGCTTCAGAATTACCAATGTTTTCATGAGAAGAGAACCACATTTTATTCCTGCAACTCTCATATACTGGTCAGAGCTGGAAAGAGGCAGAACACGGAATCTGAACTCAAAATTTCCTTTCCCCACTGAGAACTTTATGGCTTCAGGACCAACCAGTGGACCCTGTTCTACTGGATGACAAGTTTCTACTGTTGGTGATTTTTTTCTTTAAAAACAAGCTTTATTAAAGAAAGCCTTTATTACTAAAAGTAAAACCTACTAATTGGAAAAGATGCAGAAAACATATGTAAACAAAAAAGAGGAAAAATGTTTACAATGTTTCCATTTTTATAAATACAACTAGAGTTTCTATCTATTTGACCAGTCATCTATGAATACGTTTTTAGCTTTTTTGCCTTATGGGACTGTGTATATATATAGCTATAAATACATACAAACACACATTTACATCCAAAAATATGCATGTGCATTTTTAAATTAAAAAACCTACACTGATCTCAGTATTTTACAACCTAATATTCCCCCTTAGTCTATCTTTCCAACACTAGTATACTTTTATATTACAAGTCCCCATATAGAACTATAATTTAATCAACTGACTACTGTTTGGGAATTCAGGTTTTCAACTTCCCATCATTTACACAATTTTGTACTTTATAAAATTAAACCCACCTCACATAGCCAAGAAACGGGGAATGTATCAAGGAGGTATTACAGAGCAAAGCCCATAGCATTTAGAGCATTTGGCAATGATGTTTTCATGACACTGTCCAGGGGAACAACATGAAGGGAAAAATGTCATCTTTACTATTTCCCAAGAATTAACCTGACAAATACTAACAGGACTTGGTTGCTCTATCATGCTTTACCAGTGTAAATAAATGACTTCAGCAGTTAAAGTTTTATAAAATCGCTTAATTTGGTCAATAACATTTAGGAATTTATACAGTGCATTGCTGTTGTTGTTGTTTGTTTTTTGAGACAGGGTCTCATTACGGAGCCTTAGCTGGCCTGAAATCACAATGTACCCTAGGCTGGCCTTGAATTCACAATAATCCTTCTGCCTCAGCCTCCCAAGTGCTGGGATTACAGGTGTGCACCACTATGCCCAGCTATAAAATGCATTTTCTTAAAAAAAAAATTACATATATACATATATATATATATATATATATATGAGAGAGAGAGAGAGAGGGGTGTGTGTGATATGATTAGAAAAAAAATTTTCATTTCCTGAAAAAATAGTTGTCAAGTCAGGTAACATATCTGAAGCTTCTTCTAAAACCATCATCATTATCTCAGAGCCTTAAGTAGATATAAACTGTATAAACTACATATCCACCCCAGAAATCTACACTATAGTACTTCTATCTACACTTTACTAATGAGAGAGTTAACATTTTACATGGCAATAATTTATGACATGAATTAAATAAGTAATACCACATCACTTACCTGCAAACCAATTACACTTTGGCCAGCCTTTAATTTTCCTTCATCAAAACGTCTTGTTTGTTTTTCTGCATACTTAACGCCAATGTCAATGGTTGTATGGAATCCTTTTGTTTTAGCCTAAACAGAAATGTGTACCAACTGAGTAGGAAGACTTGGGTATTCTGCCAGCAGAGTTTTACAGAGAGAACAACAAAGAAATGATATGTTCACAGGCACAGGCTTCATTAGGTTAAGACCAAACTACAGGGGAGAAACATATATAAGGCTATTCAGAGATACACTGTACCCTCTGAAATGTGAGGGTTCTAATTAACCTATCTATTATGAGGCAGCTGATGTTGGCATCCTTTCCACAAAGCTAACAATAATAGAAAATGCAGGCCCTCCCCACCTGGCCTGAGCCCCCATGGGTGAGCAATGATGCAGTTCATCACTGATATATTGGGGGAATTTTTTTTTTTTTAACCAGCCATGAGGACATGTACATACCAGACCTGCTAGAGCCACCAGAGTAGTCTGAACCTGGGTCATGTTTCCATTCTCAAAAAGATCATTTGCTTCAAATATGTCATGTGGCTTCATACCATAAGCCTGAATAGCTTTAATAAAGTTGCCAATATTCTCCAACTATAAAGAAAAAGAGTCATATAATTTTTAGAGACAAATATTGACATTCTAAGAATTTGACGTCTTCACAACTAGTTACAAGATGCCAAACAGAAAGCTGCTTGGCAAGGATTCTTAATCAGACACATGGTAAATGCTATTCTCTCTGGGAAAGGAGTTATGTAATGGTCTTAATATTTTTTTTCCAGCTCTTAAAGGGCAAAATCTTCCTTATGTAGTTTAAGAAGGTGTGGAGTTTAGCTCAGTTGATAGAGTGCTGATCTGCACTCTCTGAGACCCTGGGTTTAGATCCCCAGCACCACAAAAACGGGAGAAGGATTTGGCAGCCAACTGCTGAAACAATACTGAAATAATCAGCCATTGAAAGCCCTGTGAATAGCAGAAAAGGACTGATGTGGTGCTGGGCATGGCACAGTGTTGGGGAATGTTTCGTTCTGGTATACACAGGGTCGCTATGAGTTGGACCCAACTCGATGGCACCCAACAACAACATAGTTTAAGAATTCTGTGTTGGAGCTATCCAGGCCTGTAATTTTGTCAAAAGTTAAATAGGTACACTGAGAAATAATTCATTGTGTGTTTTACTCTTAATTTCAAAATAAATGTGTGGTTATTAAATGCCCATTCTCTCATATTTCAAAACACATACTTAAAACCAAATAAACATCCAATATCCATATACATTCATGAACTAAAATGATGTCTGATACAGTATTCGGTAGTTATCCAGTAGTTGTTACATTAAATGCCTTGCTTTTTCCCTTGTTTATCCTCATGGTCTAGAGTGTATCTCTCTTGACGTCCTTTTTGAAAGCAGACAGTCAAAATGTAGGAAAACTTCTAAGCTAAATATCTAATCATTAGAGAACCAGCTGAATAAGTAAAATTACAGAAAATATTTTTAAATGACCAAAACATAGTCATATACACAAATTTCTGCTAACATGTTTTTTTTAAAAACCTGTAATGGAAAAAAAAAAAAAAAAAAACAGAACAAAATCTGCCAATTTTCACCAAATAAAAACAGCGAGGCATAGTGGCACCTGCCTGTAATCCCAGCCCTCGAGGGAGGTTTAGGCAGGTGGATCACAAGTTCAAGGCCAGCCTGAGGTACTGGAAAGACCTTGTGTCAAAAACCAACCATAAAACCAACTAGAACCAGAAGTTGCTCATTTGGTAATTACCTGAGGCCAGTTTAGTGAGGACTCATTGACCTTCTTCACAGAGCCTGGCTGTAGCTTGTTTATGAGTCTAAAAACAAAAATATAAGAAGCACCTTATTTATTGGTCACATGAAAACAAGGAATGGAATAGCAACCTGATTCCTTTAACAAGTAAAGGAATACATTAAAAACATTTGCAGATAATCAAAGTTTGCCACCCTGGACTGGGAACCAGGGTAGTACAGAGGCTCATGGAAAGGATCAGGAAAGCAGAAATGGGCCCCTATGGGCTCCACATACTCGCAGAGGATGATGCCATCCTTTAGGCCCAGCTGGAAGTTGGTGCCAATGCTCATGCCTGTCACCTCTTCTATCCAATTGCGAAGATCTTCTTCTGCCTGGTGATCATACTTGGAAGCAATCTGAAATACATATTAAGTAACTTTAGAGCAATTTCACTAAAGTATCAGAAACTGCTGACTCAACGTGCTCTACTTTCATTATCAAGATCCAGCCATGACAGGCAGTAAGTGACACATGATAGTTTGTTGGTGAACTTAATCAACTGCTACAGCTTCAGTAACTAAGAACAGATATTTGATGAAGACAGTGTCAAACAAAATTTTGAAGAACACAGGGAGAGAAGATGGGTCTAAGGAGAAAATATCCACCAAAATAAGATTCCCACTCCTGAGACACAGGAAGTGACAAGGATTTGATAGTGTATTACCACATGGCACCAACCATGACTTCAATTTTAAAGAGTATATCATTCATCATCATATTAAAAAAAAAAAAAAAAAAAAAAAAACCACGACAGGATAGGATTCTGACCATGCAACCATTGTACACAGCAGCTCAACTGGCCAAGGTGTTATCATTCCAGGAGTTTTGTAGCCTAGAAAGCCCCCTATTCTGCCAAATACACACTAGATACTGGACACACACAGAGTTTTTCCCAGTACTAACCGTACTTAATAATACTGAAATTCTGTTCATGTAAACTCTATCCTGTTAGATAGAGCATTTAATTCACTTTTGGATTCTTAGTAACTAGCACTGTACCTGACACCCAAACAGTTAATAAAACTAAATTGGTTACTTTTTCACTGCAAAATTCTACCACAAAGGCAACATACCAACATAGACGCTATGCTATTACTATACATGCCAAATACTACCTGCCAAATACAGGTTTTGAAAGACTCCTTCATAACTGAGACCACAGACCTCAATTAAAAAATAAACAAAATTTAAAATATCATTAAAAATCACATGCTCATGTTCTTAAGGTATTTCTTGGCCTACAGTCCTTACAGAGGTGGGTCAATGAGTTATTAATAACACAGCTGGAAACAAGGAAAGATCATGTATCCTTTTGCTCCTCATCCAGCACAAGTAACAATGCCAACTACATACACATAGGCAAAGCCCAGATCATGACTATGAGTCAATTATAGCATTGTCGGAAATGAAAATGAGCAGCCGAAATGTTTGCTGTCCATAAAACATAATTAGGCTTAATTACTGAAAGAAATGCACCATGACATTTTGGTCATGAGGAGGTCCTTCAAGTTCTAATCCAACCGGTCATACAGGAAGTAAGCATAACTGTGTGAAATGCCTTAGGCTCGTGGTGCTGGAGCATAGGACGAATAGGACCTTAGGCTGAGTTCAGGCCCTTTCCAAGAGAGAGAATGAGGGGCCAGCAGGATTAGGACAGACACATAAACAGCTGACTAGCTTACCTCTAAGTCATCCAACAGTGAAAACCAAACTTTTACACCTGACCACATTTCCTTTGCATGTCCACCCTCAGCTATGATGGCTTTTAAATTTTTTCAAAGTGGAAAAAGATTCCATTTCCCAGGTCAAATAAATGGAAGAGTCATATGACCCTCTCACAACCTCATCAGAGCCTTGAGATACCCCTGGAACATAACTGGAGCACTCCTGGTATTTGCAGTCACCTTCTTCCCTTCCTCCACCACCGAGGGTGAGCCTCTGCTTAGAGGTCAAAAGAGTGAATGATTTCAGTGATTACTGTGTCATTTAGGAAGCCAGCCCCACTCCCAAAAATGAGAGAAATGACTCTACAGAATGGAAAGTCTACTTAAACTGCAGATTTACTTAACCAGGATTACAAAAGGAAACCCAACAAGTTTATACTTTCATATTAAGACAATTAACACTGCAATGTCTCATGGATCAAATTTGGCCTGGAAGTTAATTTATAAAACATGGCTCAGGCATAATGTAAAGCTACCTAATATATGCCAAGATCGTACTCCCTTATACCCTTGCTCTCTGAAAACCTGCCTGTTTTTAATTCCTGTCAGTTTGGGTTACATGAGGACAGGGAAGGAGGAGATGGGGATGATGGGATATTTCTCCAGAGAAATATCTTGCCCCCTGTTAAGCAGGACGTAGCCATTACTCCTACCATACCCTAGGTAAATATTCTTGGATAATTTCCTCTATCATATCATATGTATGATGCCTTTAGAAAAAGGAATGAATATTGAGTTGGTTGACAGACTTTAAAGTCTTAACTGTATTTTCACACTGGAATCTTGTTTTAGGTGGCTAGAAAAATAAACTGTATAAACTGAAGGTGTGGACAGGCAAAGAAAAGCAGAAGCTGGTACTCATGAAGCACTAGTTATGGAAGGCAAATTCTAATTGTGTATTGACTTTTTTTAAGTGAAGGTACTCTCAACTAAGAGATGCATTTCAATAGATCTGAAAAAAGACATGATATGCTAGTACAGGGCTGGGATTTAGCTCAGTTGGCAGCGTGCCACTCTGCCTTCTCTGAGGACTTGACAGCACCTAACAACAACAATGCTAGGGTAAGAATACTTCTGCCCCACCTGTCTTCCCTGTGGGTCCTTGGTTAATTCATCTAACATTTGATCCAATTCTTATCTACAACAGGAAGACTGAATTCAATGAGTGCACTAAGTCTCATCCTATTCCACCTGTTACACAATTTGGTCAAGCATCAAAAATTGTGAAGAGCTGGGTGTGGTGGCATACACCTGTAATTCCAGCAGTTGGGAAGGTAAGGCAGGAGGATCATGAGTTTGGGCTTCATAGTGAGACACTGTTTCAAAAAGAAACAATTGTGAAATATTCTCGTTTTTTCAAGTAGACGGGAAATTATGTTACATGGGGAGGAGGGTTGCAGAATGGTGATGATGATCCCTGTGCCAAATGAGACGATTATTATTGGGTCAGAAAAATGTAAAAGCATATTTATGTTTCCTTTGCACACAATGTGTCCAATGGATCTGGCACTATGCCCCAAACCACAAAGTTATTACAGACCCAACTTGAAATATCTTCGATTGCAGTGAGGATTTTTCATCTTCTCTGGTGACCATTTCATGAAAGGAATGATGAGAGAGCAAAGTCAAGCACTGGAGTCAGATGAAGCTGAATTCAAGTCCTGGCCCTAGGGATGATGGATTACGTAGGTGCTTCAGAGCAGGGGACTCTGGCTCTGACACTGTAATAGCAAGTGCACAGAAGGTCACAAGTACACAGACGTACAACTCAAGCCTCCACATGATGACCTAAAAATTAAAACTAGACTGCATTCTCATATTACTGTTGGTTTTGATTTAGGGTTTTCCTTTAACTAAAGGAGCAACACAAATTATTTTACCTAAATACTGCTAATATTTTTCTAATAAGTGGAGCATCCTGTAGTCAAGCCAACCAAATAGCATTGTCTCCTAAAATCAAAGGACTGAAAGCTATTAGAAAGCTTTGGTCAATAAAATGTATTCAGTTTTCACCTAAGAAGCTTTAATTTCAGAACATAAGGCAAAAATGATAACATTTTCTTCCTTGTACCAAAAGAAAGTTTGCTTTTAAAAAAATTGATCCTTACACATTTCATTAATACCTCATGGAAATTTCACCCTAATTTGTTGGAAAAAATATCAGTCTTCCAAATTGTTTATAAACATCATTTTCCTTATTCTTCTTCAAGATTTATCTTATTTGACATTCCCAAGCTACTTTCTCAGACCTTCTGCCTGGTTCCTTAAGTCCACAGCAGCCCCTCTCTCTATGTGCCCCCTTCCTTCACAAGCTCTCAAGAGCAGTACCTCCCGACCCTTTTCACATCAAAGTATAAACACAAGACCCAGGGGCTGCAGAGAACCTGTCTGGGCACACCTGCTGGAGCCTCCCCACCAAAGCTCACCAACACCTACGTGCCACATACAGTGAGGGCAAAGAACATGAAGACCAAGAGACAGTCCTCCCAGGGTGTCAGACAGGTTGATCATCTTCCCTCATTTGGTGCTTGGCCTCTTCTGCTCTCACCCCTCTGGCAGCATCAACTGTTCCTCCTCATCTTCCTGTACCCACCTGAGTCCAAGAGACCTCTGCCTTCTGCTCTCTCCATAGGACAGCTAAGAGCACTATCTAGAGACACTCTTCAGTTCAAGTGCAAATCAATCCTTTCTAGTTGCATGGCCTTTCTGCAATCCTCAAGATTTCTACAATAATATTTATTTAAGAAAATTAAACAGTATGTGGTACGTAGAACATGCACTCTCCTCAAGCATGCTCAACATGGAGGTGATGCTGCCCCAAAAGGGGCAAAACTAGGCCTTGCAGCCTATGGTGATGTTGGAAAAACTTAGGACTGCAAAGCTCACCCTACTCAACAAAATCTTGTTCCTTTGTATGAAATCTGGCAGGGCTGGTAAGCAATTAGGATAAAGGTCTAAAATGACCCCTGAAGAAAGTGATAGTGAAAACAAAGTTGAGAAACACGGGCTGAACTAAAACGTAAAAGCCTCTCTTTACCCCTTTCCTCCAAATCATATTTCCTTTCCAGAGGTAAGCTTGTATCATTCAACCAAGTCTTCTGACCAAATGAATATGCACTACAGTTAATCACATATAAAACAGCACAGGAATAAGATCCTCCTCAAAAACACAAGTGCTAAGGGCCTACGCTTCTAATAACAGAGACAGACTCCAGATCAGGTTTAAAACAAACAAACAACAACAACAAAAAAAAAAAACCCTCAGGTTGCTAAAAAAACAGCCAAGCCCTATCTGGCACTGAGGTTTGTTAAGTTTCCCTCTCAGAATCCATGATTAGGGAGACAGATAAATGAGGGAGACAAACTTTCAAAAATATTTCAACAACAGACCTGAAGGCACACTTCTAGAGCTGTATTAGAGTGCAGCTTGGTGTAAGCAGAAAACATTACAAAAGTGCAATTAAGTAAAAAGGTGAGGGGTCCACCTGGCATAAGGCAGTCACGATGTTCATATAAAAGAACTGTCTGATGGCCCCAGTAACACCCAGGCACGTTTTGGAATCTACTTAAGAATGAAAATGGCATTGTGTTTGCAATATAACCTACGTACGTCCTATATACTTTAAACATATCTAGATTACTTGTAATACCTAATGCAATGTAAATGCTATATAAATAGTTGTTATACTGTATTGTTTAAAGAATAATGACAAGACAAAAAAGGTCTACACACACTTAGAAATGACAGACATTTTTTTCTTCCTGGTATTTTTGACATGTGGTTGATTCAATTTGCAGATGTGGAACCTGTGGATATAGAGGGCCAACTGTATATTCCTTCTCACAATATATTCTTATCACAGAGCCTAGAAAAAACCAAAAGCAGGCAATTTCAGGTTGTCTTTGGTGGTTATAATAGTCTTCCAAATTTCAGTCATGCCTGAACTTTCATGAGGCTCTGTTTTTGAGCCACTATGATAATCAAGCATTACCCCATATTGTTTCCCTAAATCATATTCATGTCAGTGTTTCTTTCAAGTATTTCCTGGTTTCTTCTTTCAACTTCTTTTTATCCTTCAATCACACAGCTAGTACACACAAAACACAGTTCAGAGGCAGAGTTAGCCCAAAAATCTTCCATTCTAGTAAAAGACACAAACATTAAATAAGGTGTGTTAAAGACACTTGCCAAAAAAAGGAAGATATTTAAAATAAAAGGAGAATAGGATGATAGGGGCTAAACAGGAACAGTCTCAAAACAGCAACTAAACAGATTTCCATCTCAACTATCAAGATGTCCCAATTCCCTTCCTTTTCATCATCTGTGGTTCTGGATACCTCAAGCAAGGACAATCAATAGGCTTCATCATTTCTTGTTGTTGTTTAGTGCTCTCAAGTCAGGTCCAAGTCATAGAGACCCTATGTATAAAAGAACGAAGTACTCCCCAACACTGTGCCATGCCCAACACCATGTCAGTGCTTTTCTGCTATTCATAGGGTTTTCAATGGCTGATTGTTTCAGGATTGCTTCAGGAGTAGACTGCCATATTCTTCTCCCATTTTTGCAGTGCTGGGGCTCGAACTCAGGGCTTCAGAGTGCAGAGCAGCACTCTACCAACTGAGCCAAACCACGGACTCTCAGCATTTCTCACTTACCTTCTCTCTCCCCTAATGGCACCTGTAAGCATGCAATTTTTTTGTGAATTTTTAAAGTAGTTGGGGTTATACCAGACTAAAGATCATGTTTTGAAGTCAAACTTCAAAAATCTGTTAGTAACTAAACTTGGTCACCCTATTTCTCCTGGGTGGTTTCCATCCTTGCAGGCCCAATGTAAGGATTAAGCCCATTCCATAGGTAAAAGACCCCATTGTAACACCTAACTCACATCAGAAACAATGCCCTCCATTTATATTAGCTTGAGTACAGAGGTACAAAGCATTTTATAATACCAAACCCCAGGGCAACCTGTTCATCATCCACAATCAAAAAGAAAGCTTCACAGCAGACAAGCTTGCTCGGATGCTGGTATTCTTTACTTTCGATTCCACTGCCCGTCACGATTTTCCTACCTGCCTGGCTTTGCTCAAGCTCTTCCCTTCACTTAGAATGTCTCTGCACCCCAAATTCTCATTCTGTTCAGATTGTTGCTAATGGAAAAGATGAAGTAACTCTACACACACACACACACACACACACACACCCCAGTTTGAATCTTATGGGGAATAAGAGTGGGAATTCTAGAGAAAATCACATTTGGGATAATGTCAGGATGAGCTACATACTTTTCTTATGGTGACTACAGAATCCAAGACTCATTGTATGATATGAACTTGCTAAAGACATTTGAAAACCATGGAATATTACATTTGCAGCAGGTAAACAAGAGTGAAGTCTAAGAGCATCTCAGGCCTTTCTCTCAAAGGTACAACCCTATCTTCAGATCAAGGTGTCCAGATATGGCACTAGCACAATCACTTTTCTCCTGAGAGGTACAGTGTATTAGCTTTCTGTGGCTATGACAAAATACCTGAGATAAACAACTTAAAAGGAGGCAGATTTATTTCACTCACTGTTTCTGCCCACAGTTGCTTGGCCTGGCTGCCTTTGGGCCTGTGGTGATGGCAGGGCGCCATGGCAGAGCAAAGTGCGCACCTCATGGTGGCTGGGAAGCAAAAGGAGGGAGGATGGGCAGGGACCCAGCAAACCCTTATACCCTGTCAGGGCCTGCCTCCAGCGATTAAGGTCCTTCCACTAGGCCCCACTTCCTAATGTGTCACCACTTCCCAAGAGCACCACAGCCTGGCAGCCAAGGCTTTATTTAACAGTGAGACTCTTGGGGAATACACCAGACCCAAACCCAAACAGTCAGATAAATACGAAGACACTATCACTCAATGTATACACGCTGAAACTGACAGGAAGTTAAAGCTTTAAAAATAACTTTTAAGAGAGTTGGTCCAGTTTTTAAAATAAACAGTATGACAAATGGTAGGAAAAATGCAGAACAGAAAGTCAATTTTGTCTGGAAAATGACCTTCAGAGTACCAAGTTTAGAAAATATGGAGTTAAAAGTGGATTTTGAAAGTTCAACTCTAAACAAGGAAGCAAAAAGTACAGAGGACGGATTCCCAGAAGACTCTAAGACTCAAAAGCAGCAATTAATAAAGATGTGAACATCTCACTGTGAAAAATCTTAAGTAGTAACAAGAAACTCGAGACAGGGGCACTCCCTGCTCACCTCCACCCCAAAAGCAAGGGTCTCTATTACTGGCCAGAAAGCCTGGCTGTCCTCCAGCGCACTCCAGGTGAGAGTGCAAGCACTTGGCAGGAAAAAGCAGACATCACCAGCAAGGCAACAAGATATAAAGGCACATCCAGGAACACGTACCCATGTCCCCTCCTTGAGGGTGGGACAGGCACTTGTGTACCTCTGTATCCCTCAACTCCAAGCCTGGTGCACGCTGGGCACTCAGTAAGTGATTTTTTTCACCCACAGATAATATTACTAGACTAGGGAAATGCCTCAGCTTTAAAGATCTATCCTGTTACCAAAAGTCATCTGCATTTAAATGCTGCTGATTTTTATGGGCGTCAGATCTTCTTGATCTGACGATCTCGTAATCTTAGATGGATTGCTTGCTAGGTGCGTATCTGCTTTACTTTCTGATAAAAGCCTCTTATGTCTGTGGCACTCCTTAAGCTCAGTGTAGTAACGCTGGAAGCAGGGTTGGTCAGGAACACCAAGCCCATTGTGAGTATGTTGAGGCAAGAGGAGCTCACAGTCAGGTGTACTTCAAGGTTTAGGTTTATTATCCTTTCTCTTTGTTCTAGTAGTTAGCAACTGGGAAATTATTAGGTTTCCTTAAAGAAACTAGGAATCAGAAAGATCTTATTTAGTATAATAAACAAAGTATTCAAGATATATGCAAAATCTTGCCCCAAAGTTCTTGAAATAGCAATGCTTATGAGCTGAGTAGGCCAGGGTTTAGCTCAGTTGGTAGAATGCTGCTCCTCATTGAGTACCCGGGTTCGATCCCCAGCACTGCAAAAATGGGAGAAGGACGTGGCAGTCCACTTCTGAAAACCATCAGCCATCAAAAACCCTATTAATAGTCACGAGTCGGACGTAACTTCATAGTACCTAACAACAACATGAGTTGAGTACACTAAACCAAAAACATCCCTGCTATTTTGGTCTGTACAGTTATACAATTCTGTCTTCTTTGAGTCACCACATCGCCAAGAGGTAAGCCAAGGAAAGCAGTATTTGCAAGAAACATGTATGAAAGAAGCATGTGAGCTATAAAACCATCTGTGATAACTGCTGGTTGCTCTGGAACATGCCTATAATCCCAGCGACTCCGGAGGCTGAGGCAGGAGGATCTCCAACTCCACTTAGCAAAAGGGGCCAGGGTATGGCTCAGTGGTAAAGTACTTGCCTCGCATGTGCAAGATCCTTCCAATATTGAAGGAGTAAAAACAAAAAACAAAATCCATGTGATTATATCACCCTACTTTACAGGAAGGGAAAATCCACTTGCCAAAGCAAGGATTAGAATCCCCCTAAAGGGAGGTGGCTTGTTTGCCTCACCAGCTCACTACATTAATGAAAATAGGAGTTAGTGCTTTATAAAAAGTCAAATCACAGGAAGTTAGCTAATAATTCCATTGTACTCTTCAAGGCTAAATCATATCTGTGGCATTATTGTAACCTATTCTGATATATTCTAAAAGAGGACATGACAAACTGACATCAGGTTCTAAAAGGATGAAACTGGGCCATGAAAGGATTAGGAAAATCAGACACAGCTGGGCATTACATGGGGCACACTTTTAAAATCCCAGCACTCAGGAGGCTGAGACAAGAGGATCACAAATTCAAGGCCAACATCAGCTACACAGCAAGACCTGTGTCAAAAAAAAAAAAAAAAAAAAAAAAAATCAGATACAGCCTATTGTGAGAAACTGGCTATACATGATGTACAAGGGGACCTGGGATTTTGGAGAAACAGTGTGGCTACATCTAAATGTTTATATGAAACTCAGATAGAAGAGGAGTTGATTTATTCTGAATGCCACAGAGAGCAGACCCAAGATAAACATGTGGAAATCAGAGCAGGGTGCAGTGGCTCACACCTGTAATCCCAGCTGCTCAGGAGGCAGAGGCAGGAGAATCACAGGTTGGAGACCAGAGGCAGCCTACATCACTCAGTGAGACCCTGTCTCAAAATAAAAAATGGAAGAGGCTGGGGGGCAGCTCAGTGGTAGTTGCAAAAGCATGTGTGAGGCTCTGGGTTCAACCTTCTAGTACTGCAACAAAAAAAAAAAAAAAAAAAAAAAAAAAAAAAAAAAAAAAAAAAAAAAAAAAAAAAAAAAGAAAAAAAAAAAGAAAAGAAAAAGAAAGAAAGAGAGGGAGGGAGGGAGAGAGAGAAAAAAGAAAGAAAAAAATCCCAGGAAAATGGACTAAAAGCAAACAAAAATGGAAAAAATACCCCGTGTCACTGAAGTACAGAAAGGAAGACAACCTACAAGAAAACTTGCTAGAGAATATTTTTCTCTCTGGTAAGGCACCAGCCAGCCAGGTCTTCAATTTTGGACATCTGCAGAGATTGTGCTGGAGGAAGATCCTAGCTGAACCCCTAGCTGAACAGGTAAAATGGATGCAAACAGAATGCTTTCAAGTTTTCATTTCCTCTTCCCGATGCTGGAATAGACACTGCATCACCACAGCACCTGGTGCTGGCTCTCTGCTGCTGTCTAGACTCCCAAACACTTGTCTCCTTGGCCAGACTAGTTGCCTCCAAAATAACCTTTGAGCCTGCTCGAGGGAAGCCATGAAATTGTCCTGGATGTGGTGGCGGGCTCTCTTGTCCAGCTCTGGAATGGATATTCATTTGTTAGCTGTTCAGCAAGTTCACCCCAGAGGATGAGTCTCACACCCTACTGTGACTTGAGGAAGGTAAAACCCACCTTGTCATCATGGTCCTGAAAGGAAACTGCGTAGTAAAGAAGCTCACCTGTACTGACCTGGGAACCGCCTCACTCCCAGGTCATCCAAGCATTCTTACCTGCCTAGCCGACAGTCAAAATGCCACGCTACTCCTTAACTGTCATTCCCTTACTGTGGGGACTGGGAGGGCAATGGAGGTGGGGGATCTCAGCATTTCAGTCAGCCTTAAATAACTGTTCTTGGGGACCCAGATCTAGATCTCACACCATGAATGCCTTTTTTATTACTACAATGGAATCCATGCATTTGAGAGAAGGGCATTACACAAACAGCTACAGAGCTGAAACACCTAATTTTAAAGGAGGGATAGATGCCGGCTAGTGAGAAGTCACGAGTCCTGCAAATATATTAACCATACCAGATAGCACCAACTCTTTCCCGCCAGGAAAATTAGAGGATATGAAGTTTCCATTAAATAACAGGATGGAATTTTCCATTTCCTCTTTAAAAAAACAATTATGTTGTGCCTCATGAAATGGCATATAAAGGTATATGTTGTTTTTTGAGACCCTAAGTTAAAAGGCTTTTGGTTCATTTTTATTTAATGAGATAGTGTGAAAAAAGATGAAGTCAGGGCTAAGGTTCAAACACCTGCATCCCCCCAAGTCCTATACAAACACCACTACAGACAGGTTTGAAGCACACTGGGGTCGAAGCTTCTTGAACATCACAGCAAAGGAGGAACTAATCAGTGACAAGATCCATGGGGATCCTTTTAAGAAAAGGGGGAAAAAGGTCAGTCTGAATGTAGTCCAGGCCAAGAGGTAGAGAGGACCTGTGATGAGGCCACAGGATAGTAAAAGGCAATTCCACTTTCTACATGATTGTAATGCAATCTGAGTACAAGAAAAGGGAGAAAGTAAGTTCCTGCAGAAGCACTGCATCTTTCCTCAGTGTTATGCCCCAGCAAAGTTCTCCTGGAGAGGATGGGGTAAAGGCCTTCTATAGCAAGTAGGCACGGACACAAGAAATCCAGCTTCCCATCCCCTCTACATCAAAGGCCCAGGGAATGGGCAGAGAAGAAAAGTGCCCCAGCTGCAAAGGGGCCTTGGCAGAACTCAGCAGAGAGAAGCAGCTGAATCAACAGTGAATTCCTCACACAGGCCTCAGCCCAGACCACTTCTTCCTAACCCTGCTGCCTTCGCCATCAGACCTCATCTGCCCAGGATAACAAGGTCAGGTGCTATTTCACATGGGAAGAGCAACAACACTGGCAAGAGAAAGATGTCCTGTTCACACCAGTTCTGGGTTTTCGGGGTCTTCTTCCTTCTTCCTTCCGCTGCCACCCCTCTTCCTTTGCTCTGCTCTTTGCCCTCACCCACCACCTGCACGGAGCCCTTTCCTTCACTGGTCCTTCAATGGGCACAGGCCACCCCAACTCATCTGAAACAAGCGAAGTTTTGACTAAACCTGCTGCCGGTCTCAAACACTGACCTGTTTCTCTTTTATGTCACGCCAACCCTCTCCATTTCTTCACTCAGTACTCCCACTTAACCCCTAGGAAATTTGTTCCACTGAAGATGATCTCTTAAAAGGTCACCAGGGACCAATCACAGCCAAATAAAGCAGCCTGTTTCCAGCTGCCTCTGGCCTCCTTGTAGCACCAGTTAACCTGGACCTTCTTCGTCTCTCTTCATCTGCTTCTTGTTAAAGGACACTATCCTGGGGCATCTCACTGTGGCTCACCATCTGAAGGCTCAGTACCCTTTCTCCTCTGCCCCTTGAAGGATGTCAATTCTCCCTGAGCTCTGACCTACCATTAAAATGGAGAGGGTCAGGAAACTGTGGGCATCTCTAACACATAACACCTTTCCTCAGCTGGAAGCCAGAGATCATTAATGTGACACAGCACTCACATCACAGGGTTCTTAGGAGGGAAGAATCAATGAGAATTCATATAAATTGTAAGAACTTGATGGATGTCAACCATATCCTTCTGTCTATGCTTTGCTGGCCTTTCTGACCCAGATACTAGAAAGCTTTCCTCCTTCAAATCCAATAGTTGTCCTTGGGTATCCACGGGGGCCTGCTACAGGACCACCCCCCATGAATACCAAAATACCCGATGCTCAAATCTCTTACACAAAATGGTATTTTAAACAGCATTTGCAAATAAGCTATGCACATCCTCCCATATACAATTCTTTTCATGATACTGGGGATCAAACCCATGGCCTCATGCATGCTAAGCAGGCACTCTACCACTGAGTTCCATCTCCAACCCCACTCCCATATATTTTATATGATCTCTAGATTTCTTGTTATACCTAATATAATGTAAATGTTTTGTAAATAGCTATTATACTGTATTGTTTGTTTAGGGAATAAGGAAAAAAATCTGCATATGTTCAGTACAGACATAAATTTTTCCTTTGGAATATTTTCAATCCGTGGTTGGTTGAACACAGAAGTGGAACCCACAGAGAAGTATGGCTGACTGTATATCATTGAAACAAATTACTTGACACCATTTGGTAGCCATTTTGATATGAGATTGTTCTGATGCCGCCTAAGCTTTTGACTTTAAGAACTACTTATATAATCAAATAATTATGAAGGAAATGCCCTCAGCCATCCCACTGTTGCCTCCCTGCTGAGACCAGTGGGGTGAGGGGCAGAGCAGGGATCAGAGATGTTAGTGACTTTCGAGCTGGTAATAAAGAAGCTAAGCAAGTGACTTAAACTTCAACAAGGCTAGTTTGATACAGTTTAGGGGTGTTTTTTAAACATCAAGGAGATGATCTTCCTCTTTCATACCACCGGTAGAAAGTATAAACTGGTATTTTTAGAGGGTAATTAGATAATGCCTAATGTACATAGAAATGTTAGGGTCCAGAGTTACACTTTTCCACAGGAGTACTTTTTCAAGAAGTATCAACCAACAGGGAAGTAGTGAATAAATAGTGGGAATCCATACAGAGTAGAACTCAGTTTCTGAAACGACTCAGGTTGTAAAGTCACTGCACTATAGGTGAGGGATACAGGTAGTTTTGAGTTCTTCACTCTACATTCTGGCACTGTTTCCATTCTTCAGAACAATTATTTCCTTCACAAAATAACAATTTAAAAAAGAGAGGTTCTCATAAGCAAGGTAGATGGCTGAGATGACTTACCCAAAGGTTGTGGGCTTGGCAGAGATTAGGACCCAGGTCTGTGGCATCCGATCCCGTCAGATCTTGAAAGCTAAGCAGGGTCAGGCCTGGTTAGTATCTGGATGGGAGACCACCTGGGAACACCAGAAGCTGTAGGCTTGGGAGAAGGACCTGGCAACCCCCTCCCAAAAATCAATCTGCCATTGAAAACCCTATGAACAGCAGAGAAGCACAACAATAGTGTTTTACCTGTTGTACAGAGGGTCACTATGAGTCGGATACCGACTAGACAACACCTAACAACAACAACAACAACTGGCTCCAAAGTCTAAGTCTTTCCCATCACTGGCCATTCCCCACCCTACCTAGTCTACAGCAAAGCAATGCTGCCACCTGCAAATGTTTAAGGACAGAGACCAAGGAGGGTGGCAGCTCAGGCTGTGTGGCTGAACATAAGGTCCTCACCAACTCACAGAGAAGCAAAGTGATACATGTCAAAGTAGAAAGCTAGGTGAGGTAGAGGGCACCTACAGTCCCAGCCACGTGGAATGCTGAAGCAGGCCAGTGGAGGCAGGAGAACTGCTTGAGCCCAAGAGTTAGAGTCCAGCCTGGACAATACAGTGAAACTGGGTCTCAAAAATAAAAATTACATATATGTGTATATATGTATATGTGTGTGTGTGTTTGTGTGTGTGTGTGTGTGTGTGTATGTGTATGTGTATATATATATACATATATAGTTGTTGTTGTTAGGTGCCATCGAGTCAAGTCCAACTTGTAGCAACCCTATGTACACCAGGGCGAAACATTCCCCAACACTGTGCCATGCCCGGCACTATGTCCGTGCTTTTCTGCTATTCCTAGGGTTTCAATGGCTGATTGTTTTAGGATTGCTTTGGGAATGGGCTGCCAGGTCCTTCTCCTATTTTTGCAGTACAAGGGATCAAGCCCAGTGCCTCAGAGAGTACAGAGTGGCACTCTTACCAACTGAGCTAAAGCCCACCCCTCAAAAAAATATATAACATACATATGAAGAAACAGAAAAAGTAGCCACTACTATTGACACAAAGTATTGATGTATGGGTCTAATGAACATGAACATGTCTGCTGAGTTAAGAGCATTGCTTCAAACCAGCAGATGGGAATGTGCAGGCTCAAGGGGCCATTGCCAGCATGGTTCACAAGTTCATAACAAGATTATCTGGCAGTGAACACTCCTGCAATCCCAGCACTCTGGAGACTGAGGCAGAGGAATCCAAGTTTGAGACCAGCCAGGGCTATACAATGAGTAAGTACAAGGCTAGCCTGGGCCACACAGCAAGTCCCTGTGTCAGGGGGAAAAAAAAAAAAAAAAAAAGAAAGAAAGATGCCTTAATAGACCCGCTAAAAAATAGTTGCTTAGACTGGCACCATGGTGCATACCTTTATTCCCGTAACTCAAGAGGTGGAGGCAGGAGGATCCTATATTTGAGGCCAAAGACCCTGTCTCAAAATACCAAGTAAAAAATGGGCTAGGAGTAGTGCTCACTGGTTGAATGCTTGCAAAAGGCCTGAGTGAGGCCCCCGGTTCAATTACCCAATACCATAATAATAATAAAAATAATAATAATAATAATAATAATAATAATAATAATAAATTTTTTAAAAATTTAAAAATATATTTAAAAAAAAAGCTTCTTGCCCTGTGTGGTTTGTCAGGTGCTGTAAGACTGATTGCAGGAAAGTGTCCACAGCAGAACTGCCTGCCACTGAGAGGAAAAAAAAGACAAGAGAAAGAAATCAAGCTGGCAACTACATGTGTGTGGCCAGGGGGAGGTGGAAGGGTATGATGAGGCTTTTTTAAATACAACATGTAGGTCTTTTGAAGAAAGGTAAGGGAAAACCAGAAACAAATGCACACCAATCTCTGGAGCAACCTGAGGGTTCCAGCTTTGCCACTAAGGACGAAGGACTCCAACAAGCTTACCACATGAGGTTTTATGTAAGTGTAATTTCTATACTCGATTAGAAGTATGATATGATTGCTGTTACTTTTTTTTTTTGCACTCAAAGTATAATCACATGTCTGAATTAACCAACAGTACCAGAGGGACTTGCTACACATGGTATTGATTATTTTCTCTCCTGTTTCCTCCCATGTGAAACAAAAAGAGAGAGGGAAAAGTGCAACAGTGAGGCACACACTCCCACCAGTGGTGGAGCCTGTGTACCTAGGAGGGCTGAGAAGCTGGGGATAAAGACAGAGCAGGGTCCAAATAGTAAGAAACGGAAGAGAAGATGTGGGAATCCCAGCCAGTCCAAGTCCAGCCTTTCCATTAGGATCTCCTGGAAAATTCTTGGAGACAGGGAAATAACCATTTTTAGGATTAGTCCTTCCAAGCACAAGAAGCCTCTTTTCTCTGCATTCATGTCTCCAATCCCCTGCAGATCCTCTGCCCAAGAATCACACCCACACCCTAAGGTATCTCAGTCCTGGGGCAGAAGGAAGATATAGAGGAAGATCCCTCCTTATCTGGAGAGGAAACTAGGAATTAGTCTTTTCTACCCATGGAACTGGGCTGGGATTTAGCTCAGTTGGTAGGGCACTGCTCTGTAGTCTCTGAGGTCCAGAGTTCAATTCCCAGCACAAAAATGGGAGAAGGATGAGGCAATCTGGAAACAGCCACTGAAAACCCTATGGGGGTCGCTATGAGTTGGGCACAACTCAATGACACCTAACAACTACCCGCAGAACTTGCTTCACAAACATCTAGGCAGAGGCTTCATAAAAATACTTAAAACTGAAAGTTTTCAGTGACAAGAAAGATATAAATACTCAAAGGCAAATGATTTTTTTTATAATGATGACTGAGTTGAATTCCCACAAATAACCAGGATCTATCCTGGGCTCCAGAAATCCTTAATGGAAATCTGAGGATACAAGAAAATACAAGTAACAGTTAAGAGCCTATTTGTGCCTTTATGCTCCGAGTTAGGGAGAATCAATGGATGCATGTGGTGTATGCTAAAGGAGGCTACTACCCAGAATAACATGGAACTTGTGAAAAATTCTAAGAACAAATGTCTCCCACAACCACCCAGTCATAGTAAGAAGGAAGACATAACATTTTCTTACTCTCCTGGATACAATGGCAATAGGCTGAAAAACCAAAACTACCCAATATTTTTTTAAAGTCACAGATAATATTACTCATAGCTCATGACACACTGTTAAGTGGGGTGGGGGAAAACAAAAAAAACAAACAGAAAACCCCAGCAAAACAAAACAACTTGTCTCAACCTGGAAAACAAAGAGACATGAGGAAAAAAAGCAGTCTTTCTCTTGTGGATGGTAGTACTGACAATGTCTTCACTGTCAAGTTTATTTCTGAAATCTAAAAGATAGAGACAGACAGTACAATTTCCACAAAGGGAGGAGTATAAAAAACTGTAGGTCATAGGATAATGAACATGATAATGATCCTTGTTAAAATTCCAGAGTAAGTTTGAGCATTTTAAAGAGGAAGCATGGCATCTTTCCTCACTTCAGTAAAGTATATTTTCTGTAACTGTTTTGGTCAAGACAAGAGGGGCACAGGAGAAGCAAGCAAACAAACTGTAATACCCAGTCCCTACCAGGAGCAAAGATCCTGAACTGGTCAAATGGCACTTCTCTGGTGGTCTTCTGGGAGATGCAAGCATTAGACAAAGCCTTGCATAGGGCACCTCTATCACTTTTCTCCAACTGAGAATCTAAGAAAGAACTCAGCCAAAACATGTTTCTTAGGAGATAATCCCCAAATCAGCAGTAAAGATGGAATTATCTAAGTGATCAGTTTTCAATGTAATATTAATAAACTGCTTGAGAAAAAACAAGCTATAAAAAAAAAAAATCACACCTGAATCAGAGTTCTTTCTAGACTACTTAAGCAGGGTTAATTTCCAGTTTCTAGAGATGGCAGAATTTATTCCTAATGGATAAATTCAATAATTAAGATTTACTGAGCAACTACTGTGTGCCAAAACTACATTCTAAAATATGGATCTTGAGCATATCTCCGGTGGAGACAGACATCAGATGAAAAGTTTTTAATTAAAAGTTGATTTCTAAACTTTAACGTTAAAAAAAGGAAAAGCTAAACTTATGTATACAATTTGTTACAGTGATTCTGGCATTCCACATTAAGTTGTAATTTATAGCTGGAGACTCACCCTGGGTTACTTTGATCCAGGGCATCCTCAAGAGCAGCTGTGTGTCCAAAAGGCACTGGGCAGACAACTGGGACAGTGGCTCGTATTACTGCATGATTGTTTAATTTATTCTTTGATGACTTAAAATTTTAGTAATAATTCTTCCAAAGTAGTTCTTAGTTGTCAGAGAATACCATTTTGTAACCAGGAAGATTCTGAAAATAGCTACTTTGCTCAAATTAGACATTTGATGGGAACAGAAGACTGTAAGAATGTGCATTCCAATCCATTCTTCTTAATATTCAGCTTCCTCCCCCAACACATACTGAGGTAAGATCATTTCAGCTCCTTCACCAGTCACTACACCTTTCCCACCCTAACTTATTTCCTCCATTTTCTCTAAGACCCATAACAAAGGTCCGTGCAACATTTGCCTGGTGAGGGCATGCTTCCTTATATCCTCAACTTCACAGAAACTTCCCTGACTACAACATTAGAACCAACTGTCAGGAAATGTGCTTCCCTTGAGGACCTGTTATGTTTTTTCATAACTTACTAACACAGAGCTAGCTTGCTTGCTTGCTTGCTTGCTTGCTTGCTTTCTTTCTTTCTTTTTCCTTTTTTTTTTTGTTTGTTTGTTTAGTCCCCAAGATGTACCCCAGAGCCTAGCTCAACTGATCCGATATATGGAGGACAGTAATATTTCATAAGCCAGACCCCATGGCACACACCTATAATCCCAGTCCTCAGGAGGGTGAGGCAAGAGGATGGCAAGTTTAAGTTTGAGGACAGAGACTGCCTGCACAACTTAGTAAGATCCTGTCTCAAAAATAAATAAATAAATAAATAAAAAGGAGAGTGGAGTGAATTCAGTCGTGGAGTACTTGCCTATAATGTGTGAAACCCTAGATTCAACCCTCCAAGCACTGGAAAAAACAACAACAAAAACAAAACAAAACAAAACAACAACAACAAAAAAAAACAGAGCCCACACACTTCATGAGTGTTTCCATCTTCAACTGAAGGATCTATCTGTTTCTACTTTTCCCTGGCCCGGTTAAGGTTCTTTGTAGATTACAGATTACTGATCCATTGTTGTTGTTTTCTTTTGCTTTTAAAAAGATTGTTCATATTCCAGGCTGAAGGAATCTAACATTTTTATGCTGCTTTCAACATCTTCTTGCCCCAATAAAAAGGCATGCTTGTGGTTTCTGCTGTGTATTTTCATCTCAAACAGATGCCTTCATTTCAAAGATTTTTCCCTTAAATTTTACTGATTAAAAGCGTTTAAGCTGGGGACAGTGGCACACACTTCTAATCCCAGCGACTCAGAAGGCTGAGGCAGCTTGTGAAATTTAGCGAGACCCTCTCTCAAAATAAAAAATGGGATGAGGGTGAAGCCCAGTGGTAGAGCACTTGTAAAGTAAGTGCAAGGCCCTGGGTTCAACCTCCATGTACTGGGGGGGCGGGGGGAATATATATATATACATATATATATATATATATACATATATATATATATATACACACACATTTAAGATCAAAGCCTCCTTCAATTCATTGACGAACTGCTTTCACAACTAACATGCAAGACAATCGAAGGCTCAGTAATACAAACTTAAAACTTAAAGAGTCAGGGACATACAAAAAGAGGGACATAGAAACCTAAGAAATATAACACTAACACTAGTTTTCTATTGCATGAGTTAGTAACTACATTATAGTCATTAAGTAAATTAATACAAGCAAACACACCTCAACAAGTCAGTGTTTCAGGGGTGGGAACTATTATTTCCCCTTATTTTGTAGACTAGGAAATCAGCAGAGAGATTCTAAACAACTTGCCAACATCACACATGGCAGGAAGCAGCTATGGGAGGACTAGAACCCACATCTGTTGGACTCAAAGTCTACCCCACACTGACTCCCCAAGATGTTGATGCTTTTTTTTTACTTTGTTAAATGAGATTTTTAAGAATAAAAAAAAAATCTGACATTTAATCAGCATGTACATTATGCAATACATAAAGAAAAAGTGAAAAGGGATTAAGAGGTGTCCAAATCAAGTAATGTCAAAGTTCATACTTCCATAGACCCACTCTTTATCAAATAGTTCTAAACCCTCACTCAAAATGCAGCATCTTATACAAAGCCCTAGCAAGCATGAATATTTGATTTCCAAGCCCAGAACAGATTAAAAAGAGCACTGTAGGAATAATCACAATGTCAAGAAGTGACAGGTGGACAACAGAAGTAGGTGGGAAGGTGACTTGTGGTAGAACATATCTACGTACTTCATTAAACTAAGACACTGCTTGTAGAGTTGAAATGTTTGGAATATTTTAACTTTCTTCTGTAACCTTGAGCCCATCACACCTTTTCTGAGCTTCATCATTCAGATCAGTAAATGAAGCTGCATAATCCCAGCAGTCTTCCTCACCTAGAAGGGCTGCTGTGCTAAGATCAAAAAACTTCCTATGAAAGGGTACTGTATGAAAGGACCACATAAATGAAAAGGGTTATTAAAAAATGGGCTTGGTGCTTAAAAGGATATTCCCAAAGGTTCTGAAAACTGAGGTTTTACTGTTTTTACTATTTAAAACATTTATAATTATAGTGATCTAGTCTAAGTCTATACATTTCTTTGCTCAATTATAAATCGAAAAGGGCAGAAGCTGCGATGTTAGTAAAAAGAAAACTAGCATGGATATTAGCATCCAGGAAAAGTCAGTCATTTGAAGGACTGTCAAAGTTATCAGTACTTCATTTACAATGCAAAGGTAAAGAGGCTCAACTGCTGCCCGCCAAGAATCACAGAGGGAATTAAAATTAATGTGCACCAGCCAGGCCGGATCACAAGCCATCCAACAGTTCCCACATGCCACATGCAGATGCCCTGAAAGGTTTCCTAAGGCTTGGTTTGTAAACTTTGGAAAGAAGGACCAATATTTTGCAACAAAGTTTTCCGTTGGTGAGGTTTGTACTCAATCGTACACAAACCACTCACCTTTCTGACTCTTAAAAAAAAGAAAAAAAAAAGATTTAGGAAAGTGTTTTCTAATATGGGTGACACATTTGAAAAGATAAAAGACCTAAAGATTGCGATTTTCGATGCACAGACCTAAATCAACTCCTTCCTTCAAAAATTGTTCAAAATCTATTAGTTGAATTTGAATGGGATCCGCAGACTACAGCATCGGGAGAAAGAAAAGCCCGATTCTCCCTTGAGTTTGACAACGGTGCGCTTCATTACCTCCACGTAATTCACTTCGCACCGCGGACACCCGCAGCCTCGGGATGTTAACAGCTCTGACAATGCCAGTGTATTCTACCGGCGGTGGGACGGTGCGGTGGCAATCCTGACATGCCTCGCCATGGGAGGTTAATGGGAATTAAACCACAGCAGCCCTCCTTTGTGGCGCTTTGGCCGGAACAGCAGAAAGGAGACAATGAGCGGTCTGTGCGCAGTTCCACGCCGATTGGCTGGTCTCTCCCCCCAGAAACCCCTGATGTCATGGGCTTGGAATGCAGGCAGGGAGGAAGGAAGGAGAGGATTTGGGGAGGGGGACGCTTCTCATCTCTTTCCCAGGCCAAAAGTCCCAAAGATAAACCAGACGCGTTCTTACGTGGAGTGGTAAGGCTGAGCGTCACCAACTCTCAATCACTTCAAAATACAACCCGCCTCAGCAAATACCCCCCCCCAAGGCAACCTACAAAGACACGACACTCCTTGATATCGCGGCAGTCTAATGTACTACAAACTTCCCAGGGTTTTATTAAAAAGTCTCCCATCTACAGCGGATCTCACTCCCAAAGCGGCGCGCTTTGTCTCGGCGCCCAAAGGAAGCAGCAATTTGACTCCAGGCACCACGGACGGCCTCCCCGTTCCTCCCGGGGTCCCGGGGGTGGGCGGGACGCTCAGAGGACTCCCTCCCTGGGAGGAGGCGAGGAACAATGAGGGTCCGGGTTCGGCCACGTAACCGCCTGGCTGTGCCCACGGCGCATTCGGTGGGGGCCTCGCGGGTGTGAGGGAGGAGGCGCGGGGTCCGACAGCAGCCGGGCCCGGGCGGATGGCGAGGGCGGTGGCGGCTGCTCCCGGCGTCCCGGCCTCGACACCAGACCCCGCCTAAGGGCGAATGGCCACTCCGGAGCGCCCCCTTCCCGGAGGGGCTCGAGCTGCAGCCGCCAAACGGCCCGAGCGGCGGGCGCTGCGGGGCTCCGGGCGCCGAGAACCCGCCGCCCTCCGCCGGCCCCGGCCTACGGCGCGGGAACAAAGCCAGGGCAGCGCGGGGAGCCAGCGCCGCGGGCGCAACCGGGCCGCGCAGCAGCTCCGAGCCGCCTCGACGTCTCCCGGCGAAGCCAGAGAACCCCGGCGGCGGACCGAGGAGGCTGAGGGCCGGAGCCGTACGGGTGAGCGTGCCCCGCAACCCCGCGCGCCCCTCGCCAGGGCCCCGGCCCGCGCCCCGGGACGCACCTTGTTCTTGACCTCGGCTGAGAGCCCGTAGGAGGGGCCCTTGTTGAAGTGGGTCATGATGGCTCGGGCAGGGGTCTGGAGCCTCTGGCACTCGGCGGCCCCGCTCCGGGCCCGGGCAGAGGCCGCGCAGGAGATGCTCGGAGCTCGTGCCCTGCGCGACGGCGGGGTGCGGGCGGAGCCTCGGAAGCTCAGTCCGAAGGGGTCCCGCGGAGCCTCCGCGTCGGCGCCGCAGCTGGGCTGAGTCCTAGCTCGCTGCCCGCACCGCGGCTCCGCGCAAACTGCCCCCGGCCGGGTCCCCCGGGCCTTCGGGGATTGGCCGGCCGGCTGGACCAATGGGGCGCCGCCTCCTCCCGCCTCGGCGGCCGGGGGGCGGCGCGGCCAATTGAAGGGCGGTGGACGCGGCGCTCCCGGCTCCCTCCCGGCTCCGGTCTGGGGCTCCCGCCCCGCCTCCGCCCGCAGGGAGGCGGCCCCTCCTCCCGCCCCGGCTCTGCGGGCTGGAAGCGGCCCCAGCCCCACCCCGGCCCGGCGCCTGGGGGCTTCGCAGCCGCCGGTGCTTTGCGTCAACTTCCAGGCATCCGCGGCAGCGCTGGGCCGGCGAGTGGAGAGGAAGTCCGCCGCGCTGGCCCGCGGCCGACCCGCCGCCTCCCCACCGATCCCCCGGCCCGAGGGCCAGCGCGCCCAGATGGAGGGCAGGGCTCCACCACTCACTGCGGGAAACACCAGGAGCAGCCTCAGAGCCCACGTGCCAGAAAAAGAGGAGCCCCTCTGCAGACACCTGCCGGTTCCTCCCTCACCGTGCAGCCTCCCACCAACACCTGTTGGTCTGACCTCTATCTTGATGCCACCACGAAAATCAAGGTTCTTGGCCAAATTGGAGTTTACTGTGTAAACTCTAAATCCCCCAGGTGTCTGTCAGTTTATCGTGTTGTGAGGGCTTGCATGTTGCTGTGATGCTGAAAGCTATGCCACCGGTATCTGAAATACCAGCAGGGCCACCCAAGGTGGACAGGTTTCAGCTGAGCTTCCAGACAAGACTGACTAGGAAGAAGGACTGAGCAGCCCACTCTCCAAACAATTAGCCATGAAAACCCTATAAATAGGACAGAGGCCCTGTCAAACATAGTGCCAGACAATAAGCTCCCACCCCTCCCCCAGGCTGGGCACTCAAAAAAAACTGGGGAAAGAGCTGCCTCCTCGGAGTAGTTGTTGGTAGATGCTTAGGTGTCAAGTCTAACTTATAGAGCATACGGATTTCGATGGTTGATTGTTTGGGGATTGCTTCGGGAGTGGATTGTGCGGAACAGCACTCTACCAACTGAGATAAACCCCAGCCCCCTTGAAGAAGAGTTGACCTTGGTGACAGGAATGGAGTAAATCCCCTGGGCCCTCTTTTTGCTGATGTGGCACCACTCAAAATGAAAAGAAACAGTGACAGCAACAATAGGTTTAAACATAAAAAGATCTTGTGCATGGTACAGTGCTGAGTAGTGAGTGTTTCATTGTGCTGTACTTAGAGTTGCTATTAGTCGGATCAGTCTAAATACAGTGCAGAAGAAATTATGGCAAAGCCTGAGGCATTTCAGGTCTTTTTCTTGAATCTACACCAATTCTCTTTACAAGCATCTTTACCCAGAATTCAGCTACTCCAAAAGTCCAAGTGGCTGTTGTTCTGCCTGTTTTTGTTTGTTCATTTGTTTTTTCAATCAGGGTACCTCTTTTATTCAGGAGTCCTTTGTAGGTAAAGAAGTATCCTTTAAACCATAAACAGCGTTCATTCTTTTGTGGCCCCTTTTCCTGCCTTTCTCATCCTTGCCTCTGATCTTAAAGTCAAATTTTGATGGAAGGAACAGAATATTCATCATCTGCCTGTGCTTCTGGGATTGTACCATACTATAGGGCTCTTCTCTGCTCAGGTCTGGACTCAGAGCTCCACATTCACTCTACTTTGGGATTTGGTGAGTGGGGCAGAGTCAGGAATGGCTTTGAGAAGCCCTCTGGAAACAAATCTCAACTTTATTGTACAGCTCTTAAATGTTACAGCTCATGGGTGTTACAGAATCTTTGCAGGTAGTCCTGAGGGATGTCCTTTGCAGGCTCTTCTCTCTCCAAAGGTTGTTCTTGATGACTGTTCCTGAAGACCTCCTCGGTGTTATTCTAAGGGCACTTCTCCAATGATCTGCTGGCGATGGAATGGTCTTCTTTCTCTAGAGGGTTGGTGGAATGGACTCTCTTCTCTAGTGCATCAATGGAATGGACTGGACTCCTAGAGGGTCAAGGGAATGGACTCCTCTAGTGTCTTTCCTGAGTCCCCTTAGTGCCTTGTGCACCATGTTTATATACTCTCTGGGTCAACTGTTTAGAATCTGTGATGTCTTAACCGCTCTAACTGCTCTAACAGGTAGATGCAAATGAGGTAAAACTGGGTGACCAATGATAGGGTGTTAGTTAGCTGACCAATCGGGAGAGGCTGGGTAATTAGGTCTCAACCTATCAGATGATTAGAGAGTGGAGGAGGGACATGCTTTGGTTGCATCAGGTGGGGTCCATCCCCCCTTGACCTTTTGACTTAGGCCTCAAGGTGGGCTAGAAGAGTCTAGCAGACTCAGACACTCTCTTTCCCTTCCTCTCCAGGCCATATCCCTACACCATACTATATGTCTTCCAAAGGTTGTCCCATTTACTTATCCCAAACTGCTACTAGGTAGAGTTTCATAACCGTTTTGTTGTTGTTATTGTTAGGTGCTGATGTCATCTCTGATTCATAGCCACCCTTATAGTGTTTTTAATGGCTAATTGTTTCCGGATTGCCTTGGGAGTGGATTGCCAAGTCCTTCTCCAATTTTTGCAGTGCTGGGAGTCGAACTCAGGACCTCAGAGACTGCAGAGCAGTGCTCTACCAGTTGAGCTAAATCTCAGCCTCTCCTAACCGTTTCAGAGGTAAATAAAGCTGAAACTCAGAGACCGGTTGTATACTAACTGAGGTCCACCGCTCCCAAAGCTTCGCCTC
This sequence comes from Pedetes capensis, assembly GCA_007922755.1. Taxonomy (NCBI): domain Eukaryota; kingdom Metazoa; phylum Chordata; class Mammalia; order Rodentia; family Pedetidae; genus Pedetes; species Pedetes capensis. Next base: position 103,090 of record VMDO01000654.1, on the reverse strand, counting down.
TTGTCATCACTTTCTGGTGCACACCTAGGATGGGCTTCAATCCTCTGAATCCTAGGTGTGAGAGTTTGGTTTGCCAAATACAAGTCAATGTACCAGAAGAAATCACAAAACCATATGTGGCAACCTGCTTGAAAGGGAGCCCAGATTATCTCACCATAGTTGAAACATTCTGGAATAGAAATAATTAAGGCAATTTGAAAAGGAAATGCACAAAATTGCTATTGACTTTTCAAGAATCTTCCAATGACTTTGGAAAGTAGAGCTTGAGAGAGTAGGAAGATGGCAAATAGGGAAGAAAGTGAAATGATTGATAAATGATTTGCTAGTTGAGTCTGGAGGTAGCAAGGATAATTAAGGCATTCTTCCCACACAAAGATGACACAACTGACCCACTACTAGTGAGACAAACAGTTTGGGCTGTTTTTCCAGTAGTGTGACAATGGTCATGTATCATTCACAAGACCTCACCCACTTTTTTTCAGGACCAATGAGTGTAAGAGATGGTGGCCAGATTTGAAGTAGAAATCACAGCACCCAATTTGTAAAGCTTTCCTGCAGCAATCCAAGCCTGAGTGCTTCACGTCCCTCACAGTGGGGAAGGAAATCAAGACCCAAAACACTGTAATCTACTTGAAAGTCATTCTTTATAGACTCTTCCAGATTTGTATTCAATTTGCATGAAAAAGCATGAAGACAGGAGTTATTTTTTAAGGCCTACAGGGTTTCAGATTGGGATGATGAAAAAGTTGCAAAGATGGCCTACAGCAGCAATGGCCACACAACAACTGATATGTACTTAATGCCTCTGTGCATTTCTGTTGCTTTAAAATGAACGTTAACATTTGCTACATTTGTTTGGTGAACAAACCTCCCCAGGGTACTTGAAGTTCTTTCTGACCTTGTCACTGAAACTTATTAAAGTAATGTTGGTCCTATTGGAATCCATCAGTGCTCCCAAGGCTTCCTTTCTTTCTAATTTAACTCATTGACTAGGAATAAGTAATGCTATGTTTAAGAATAAAATGTGAAAAACTTTTAAAACTGAGGATAATTGTTAACAGCTTTATTGAAATGTAATTGAGGTACCACATACTACACCTTAAATGGGAGAAGGACCTGGCAATCCACTCCGGAGGCAATCCCGAAACAGTCTGCCATTGAAAACCCTAAGAGGGTCACTATGAGTCAGATACTGACTCGACGGGACCTAACACACAAATGAGTACAGTTTGATAGACATTTTCCTATAAAACCCATCACCACAACCAGAATATGGACATATCCAGCACCCGCAAAGCTTTCTCATGTCACCCCTTCCTCCCTCCCCCCATTCTCACTCCCACACACCAGGCAACCACTGATATTCTTTATGTCATTGTCTAGTAGTTTAATTGATCCTAGAATTTTATATAAATGGAATTATACATTGTATACTCTGTTTTATCTGGCTTCTTTCACTCAGCAAAATTACTTTGAAATTTACTTGTGCTAGGCAAGTGCTCTACCCCAAGCTGCACTCCCATCCCCTTTTTTATTTTTTTGAGACAGGGTCTTGCTGAATTGTACAGGCTGCCTCTGGTTTTAAACCTGTGAACCTCTTGCCTCAGCCTCCAGAGTAGCTGGGATTATAGACATGTGCCCTGGCACTTGGAAATTTTTACAGTATATATATTTTACTGCTAAAATAAATTCAGAAAATCCTGACCAACTTCTAGTAAGCATGAGTGTTACCAGGGTGTGGCCCAATTATCTTAAGTATTTTCTTTTCTCTCTCTCTCTCTCTCTCTCTCTCTTTCTCTCTCTACCCCTCCCCCAACTTCTCCCTTTCTCCCTTCCTTCCTTCTTTTTTTTGCAGTACTGGGAGTTGAACCCAGAGGCTCACACAGGCTTTGCAAGCACTCTACAACTGAGCTGCACCCTCAGGCAATTTTTCACTTTTTACTTTGAGACAGGGTCTTGCTAAATTACACAGGCTGCCTCTGGCCTCAAACTTGCAATTCTCTTGCTTCCTCTGCCTCCAGAGTCACTGGGATTACAGGCTTCTGCCACCACACCCAGCCTATCTTAAGTATTTTCACTTGAAAGTTTTTTGGTTTTTGTTTTTTTAAATGTGAAGGACACTTTGAATTGAAATAAATGCTCTTAAGTAATTCACCTCTACTTTTCCAAATTCTCATTAATTAAAAACAGGTGTTGGAGAATTATAAGCAAATCATCTTTCACAGATGGGATTCAGGGACTCAGTGAAAGGCATCATGAGCCAGTGTGTCTCCACACATCTCTAGCCTTTACTTCCAGCCCCTCCCCTTGCTGTGCAGTTCACCACTAGAAGGACCAGGCTCACATGCTAACTTCTCAGCAGCACAATGAAAGAGCGAGCACAGCAGAAAAGTACACAGTTCCCAACACTTCCAATAAAAGCCCCACAATTTTGTCTCTTTGGCTTGGGTTAGGTCACCTACTTATGTCCACACAAATCACTGTGGCCACAGAGGAGACAGCTTTGGTGGCATGTCTGGGTTCGTGCCTGACAATGGTGTGGGAGGCAAGTAGGCAATTCCGCCAGCACCACAGAAGACAAGGGAGGAATGACACACAGCACAGAGGGAAACTGGAGGGAAGAGGTGCTGGCTGGCAAATGAGAAGAGGCCCATTGCACACACTCCTCTCCTCAGAGCCCTTCACCTCCATTAGCATCTTCAGAGTCCTACACTTCCCTCTTTTATTCATTCTCTTTCTCAAGGACAGCCCCTAAAACTATATAATCTTCACCCCTCCAAGTGTGGAGCTACCTTATTCAAGAGTCATCTAGAATGTCCACCTCCCCCTTCTTCTGCAGCCAATCAGACACCAAATTCTTGTTGGTGGTTTAACTATGTTGCCTGTCTTCCAATCCCCAAAACTGGAAACTGAGGTTTTTATCAGCACTTGCCTACCAGAGTCATCTCCAAAACTGAAGCTTCACAGCCTGGAAAGCTCCTTTAAAAAATTAAAAATAGAATTATCATATGATCCAGCAATTCCAAGTGTGTTACCCAAAAGAATTAAAAGCAAGAACTTGAAGAGATCTTTGTACATGTTTTTTCATAGCTACACAATTCACAATAGCCAAAAAGTAGAAGCAACCTGTGTTCCTTGATGGATGAAAGGGTAAACAAGCAGTGATACATAGATACAATGGCAGAATCCACCTAAAAAAGGAAGAAATCCTGACACATGCTACAACATGGATGAACCTTTAGGACATTATGCTATCTGAAATAAGTCAATCACAAAAAGATGATATTGTTCCATACCATATAATAATGGGTACAGAGTTTCAGTTTTACAAGATGGAAAGAGTTCTGTGGATGGATGGTAGTGATGTAGCACAACAATCTGCACGTTCTGATGAGACACCTACCCGTACACTTTAAAATGGTTAAGATGGCAAACAACAATCTAAGAAAGCAAACTGGGCTGAGGGTGTTGCTCAGTGGTAGGGCGCTTACCTAGTATGTCCAGGGCCCTGAGTTCAAGAAAAAAACTACAAAAACCAAAAAAACCCACAGAACAAAAACCTGATGTCTTAATAACTTTTCTAAATACAGATATGACACAATCATGGTATCTACCCTACATAAAGTTCTAATGGCTCTTCATTTGGTCACTGGGCTAAACCCAAGCTCTTCAGCTCTCAAGATTGCTGTGATAAAGATTTGAAAAATCATATATGCAAAAAGTGCTTAATTATGCAGCTCAATAATTGTCATTGCTATTATTATTATGGATTTTTTTAAAAATTTTCTGCAGTACTGGGGTGCTGAACCCAGGGCTTCATGCATGCTTTTGCAAGCATTCTACCATTGCACCTCCGAGCTCATTTTTAAATATTTATTCTGAGACGGGGTCTTGCTAAGTTATGCAGGCTGCCTCTGGCCTCAACCTACAATCCTCCTGCCTCTGCCTCCAGTCACTGGGATTATGGGCGTGTGCCACCGTGCCCAACTATTATTATGGACTATTATCTGGCTTCCTCTGTCTCTCTAATCTTGCCTGCTGTCATTTCCAATCTTGTGCTGCAATTCTAGAAACAGCCCTATAGGCCTCATGCCAATTTTCTCTGCACAGGTTATTTTCTCTGCTTCAATTTGTTAATATTTATCCTTCAAAATCCAACTGAAATCTAACCTTTTCCCAGAAGCCAGCCTTGTCTCACAGACCTCCAACAGGCATAATTATCCCTTCTCTATGTGTCCTTTCTGATTTGTAAGTGCTTCTCTTCTTGTTCCTGGCCCAGTGTCATGTAATTTACTGGGTTACTTGCCACTTCCTAGATTGCGAGCAGATTTAAGGCAGAAAAGTGTATTATTCATTGCTTCATTCCTCAGGTTCTTATGTTGAATCTTCAACAAATCCTTGTTCAATGAAGCATATGGCAAGCACTTTCTTGGGCATTTTTACTGTATTTAATCCTCAAAACAACAGTTATAAGGAAATACTGTCTTCACTTTTTTCAGGGGGAAAAAATTGAGGTTCAGAGATGTTAGTTGTTGTTGTTGCTATTAGGTGCCATCGAGTCTAGTCCACTTCATAGTGACCCTATGTAGAGCAGATGGAAACACTTCCCAATTCTGTGCCAGGCACACAATCTTTTCTCTGTTTGAGCCCATTGTTGCAGACACTATGTCAATCCATCTGGTAGAGGGTTTTCCTTTTTTTCCGCTGACCTGCCACTCTCCCAAACATAATGTCTTTCTCCAGGGATTGGTCCCTCCTGACTACATGTCCAAAATATGTAAGACGTAGTCTAGCCATCCTTGCTTCCAATGAGCACTCTGGTTGCACTTCTTCTAGGACAGATTTGTTGGTTCTTTTGGCAGTCCATGGTATATTCAATATTCATCTCTAGCACCATAATTCAAAAGCATCAATTCTTTTCCTGTCTCCCTTGTTCAATGTCCAGCTTTCACAACCATATGATGTGACTGAAAACACCATGGCATGAGTCAGGAGCACCTTCGTCTTCAATGTGACATCTTTACTTTTCAGTACTCTAAAGAGATCTTTTACCAAAGCTTTTCCCAAAGCAATGTGTCTTTTGATTTCTTGACTGCTGCATCCATGGGTGTTGATTATAGAGCCAAGCAAAGCAAAATCATGGACAACCTCAATCTTTTCTCCATTTATTGTGAAGTTGCATACTGACCCAGTTTTAAGGATTTTTGTTTTGTTGATGTTCAGTTGCGATCCATACTAAAGGCTATGATCTTTGATCCCCATCAGTAAATGTTTTAAATTCTCTTCATTTTCAGCAAGCAAAATTGTGTCATCTGCAAAACGCATGTATGAGTCTTACTCCAATCCTGATGCCACGTTCTTCATCATAAAGTCCCGGTTCAGAGATGTCAGTAGTGAGATCAAAATCATAATTTAGTATTTTTTCCTGCTTCTGAAATAGGTGTTTCTTGCTACATTATATCATCACAATCTATGGTTTCCTCAGGGAGAGAGTATAAAAAAACAAACTTGACAGCTACATTCAGGGGTTACTCAAATTTGGAGGAAATGAAAAAGAGAGCAAGTAGAACCACAAAGAAGTTCAAGAAAATCACTGAAGTGAGCTGGGAAAACAAGGAAGAAAAAGGTCTTAAGGGAAGAGGTAAGTGACCACACCAGGTAAATGAAGACAGAAGAAAAGACCATTTCACTTTTCCAATATGGTCCTTCTTGTTGACAAGCCTCAAGGCCACAGGTTCAGTAGAAACCAAATTACTGGGTAAGGAAGGGAATTATCAGTAAAGAAATGGAGGCAGCAGGTCTAGAAAACCCATTGATAGTGGAAGGAAGCAGAGAAGGAGGTGTTTCTTCAGAAGGCAGCTGGGCAGAGAGAAGCAGAGAGCAGAATCCATAGGATGCTGAAGGAAGGAGCCAGGAGAGCCTGGAGGGGAGAGTCCCAGAGTCCAAGCGGCCAGCAGAAGCTGAGGGAGTAAAGTACTTTTTCTGGATGTCAGAAGGACAATAAGCCACTTCTCCCAACATCCACCTCCTGCCACTTGCCGTCTCTGGTCTGTTTCCTTCCTCTCCTCCTTCCTGTATTTGTTTATTCACATTCTCCCCACCCTCTTTTTGAGACAGGGTCTCACTACTGTAGCCCAGGCTAGCCCAGAACTTGCTATCCTCCAGCCTCAGCCCCCTGAGTGCTGGGATCACAGGCGTGCACCACCACACCCTGCCTTTCTTTTCTCTTCCGGGTCTGCCATTACTTTCCCCTCCCCTTTCCTCTTCTCTCTTTTGTTCTCTCTCTTTGTACTATTATTGTGCTTATTTCTCCTTGAAGCAATTGGTAATACCCCCCTAATTTTATGTACTGTCATTCAGGATGAAAGAAAGTGCTGACTGCCCAGGTTTGATGTTAACAAAATGCAATTCTTGGGCAGCTGCCTTCAGATTTAGCTGCTTCTGAAAGTGAGTTTAGCAAGAGAGGGAAAATCCCAATCAGGGCTATCTTGTCTGGGGTTTAAAACCTTCCCAAGACTTTCACACAATGATTTTGGGTGTGCATGCGCTCATGTATATTTTTTTTGGGAGAAGGTTCCAGCACTCTTATTGATTCTCAAAGGAAAGGAGGGTCAAAGTGTTTCTAGGCCCCACTGCCTTCCCCTTCTTTCAAATACAGTTGCTCTGTTTCAGCTGCTGCTTTTTTTTATTAATACTTTTTAATGTACAACTTAATGGGTCTCATTATGACATTTCCATACATGCATTTCATTGTACATTGTTTATGTTAACTTCCCCCTTACCCTGTAAAGACCCTCCTTCCCCATCCCCTGCCTCTCCACCAATGGTCTCCTTTCTATTTTCTTGTCTATTTTTGTGAGTATATGTATCTATATATGTACATCCCGATTTTGCCATAAGGGGGGCATACATGATTTTTTCCTTTTCTCTCATTACCCTTTCTTGTTTTAGCTTCTTTATAATGATTTATGTTCTTGACTTTGATAAGGATATAGCTTGAAAGCTTCAGTTTGTAAAGGAATACACATCAAGACTCTCAGCTAAGCAAACTTTTTGAAGTACAAAATATCTCACATTCCAGTGTCACATTCCAATTTCTTTGTTGCTTATCAAAAACCTTAGATAATTTGATTTAAGATGGTATCAGAATACTAATGCAGGTTAATTCCTTTATAAACTTGTTTACTCTCAAACATAAAGGCCAAAGTTCTCTAGTGAAATATAATTCTTTTAGCACTATTCTGACAAAGTAGAATGGTCCAGATTATGCTTAAAGTTGCTTAGCACCTGATTCTTCAAAAGAGAAAAAAATGTGTTTGGTTCATTCCCCAACACTAAAAAATTTTTAAAAATAAAAATAAATAAATAAATGAAATAAATAAATATGAAAAGTTTTTCCCTTTTGGTAATGAGGACATTTGGAAAATAGGCATTTAGTTCAATGATATTAAAAGCATTGAAACAGTAAACAGAAGACTCAACTAACTGAATTTTTTGTGTTACTTCCCATTGGATTATAAACTCCAGGAGGATAGAATCATTCTATTAGATGTTGTATCTCACACACTTTATAACATAGAAATATTTATTTTGTTAAAATAAATAATTAGGAGATAAGGACTATACTCAGTGGTAGAAGTACTTGCCTAGCATGTAGAGGCCTCTGGTTGCAACCCCAACAACATCATCATCATTAATTGGGAAGCCACTAAAACTCAGCTCAATGTAAGAAATAAAAGGAAACTTAAGCTTAACCAATCAGAAACCAATAACTGACCCTCGTTAAGACTAGAGACTTTCCAGTTTAATCAACTATTTTCCCTGAGTGAGGGGTAAAATAATAAAGCAGGAGGGGTAGGCAGAGGCCAAATCAAGCAGAGTTTTGAAGGCTGTGAGGAGTTTGGCCTTAAATGAGTAATGCTATGGTTTGGATGTGGTTTGTCCCCCAAGGCTCATGTGCTAGATGCTTCGTCTCTGGTGTGGTGGTGGTAAGTTGGTGAAACCTTTAAGAGGTGGGGCATAGTGGAATGTAGTTAGGTCATTGGGGCACCAACCTCAGCAGAGATTAATGTAGCTCTCTCAGGACCCTAGTTAGTTCCCACAATAGTGATTGTTATAGAAAGATCAAGACTGGCCCCTCTCTGGCCTCTGACTTCCTGTCTCACCACATGAACTGCCCTCTCTCAGACGTGCTCCAGCCAAGGGACCTCTCACCAGCAGCTGGACTGATCAGGCTTCATAATCGTGGACCTTCAGTCTCCAAAACTGTGAGTTAAAGAAACTTTTTCTTTAGGAAGACTCAGTCTCAGATATTTTGTTATAATAGAAAACAAACAAATGCAAGTAACAGTGAGGATCTGAGGTCCTGAAAAACCCTCTGGGCTTGTTTCTAAATTAAAGAAAGATTAAAATAAGCTCAGGTTAGTTAGATATTTAAGGTGATTTAAAAATGGAAATTCTTGTGGGATGCATCTGATAACTCATCCAAAAAATAAAATTAAGTAGGTAGGCTGTCCATCCAATGAGCACTATTACAGTATAATACTTGTTCAACTGAGAGGTTATGTTTTCGGGGAAGAATGTGATGAACATAATAGGAAAAGAATTTTTCCACTCCTTTTTGTGTTTAGAATTAGCTATTATACCAGTTTCCATTTCTTTCTCCAATTTTGCATTTTAAATTGCTTGGATCATGATCATGGATTAAAAAAGTATTTTGGCCTCACCTAAGTTTTTTCCTCCAAAAAAAAGTTTTAAAGGCAATTGCTTTTTAAAGTGATTTGAATGATTTTTATTTTAGCTCTTAGCTATAAGACGGTTGTTGTTGTTGTTTATGGGTATGATTCATAAAATTTATTCTTTCCTCTTTTTCTTTTCCCTCCCTCCCTCCCTCCCTTCCTCCCCCCCCCCCTTTTTCTTTTTACATCCCTTGGGGGTTGAACCCACAGCTTTGAACTCAGGGTTGAATCACTGGGCTGCAGCCCATGCCACTTTTTACTTTTTATCTTGAGACAGAGTCTCGCTAAATTGCTAAATTATGTAGGCTGCCTCCGGTCTCAAATTTGCCATCCTCCTGCCTCTGCCTCTTGAGTTCCTGGGATTACCAGTATGAGCCACAATGCCTGGTTTCAAATGAGTTTTGATTATACTGTGTTTTGCATTTTTGTTTTTTGTAGTGCTGGGGGTTGAACCCAGGAACTTGCACATGCTGGGCAAGTACTCTACTACTGAGCTACATCCCAAAATTTAAGAACAGCCTAGGCAACATAGCAAGCCCCCCATCTCAAACAACAACAACAATAAAAAAAAAAAGAAGAAAAAAAGAAAGAAAAAAGAAAATAAAAAGATATTTTAAAAATCTAGTAATTGAATTTGTATTTTGAAACTTGTTTACACACACACACACACTCTCTCTCTCTCTCTCTCTCTCTCTCTCTCTCTCTGCCCCAATGTGTTTATGCTAGACAAGTGCTCTACCAATTCCTAGCTCTGGAAGTGCCTCCCCCCCAACACACTGAGGTGTTGAGGTCAGGGCATTGTTCATGTGTGCATGCTAGGCAAGTGCTCTACCACTGAACTACACCCCCCAGGTCCCTTTTAATCTTAATTTTTTTTTTTAATTTTGAGATAAAATCTCACTAAGCTGCTCAGGCTGCCTCTGTCCTCTAACTTCCAATCCTCCTGCCTTGGGTTCCCAAAGTTACTGGGATTACAGGTGTGTGCCTCACCACCTAGCTTAGAAGTGATTCTGTGTCGGGTTCAACCTGGGGTTTCTCTCTCTTTGTGTTGTGGGCAGAAGCAAGAGGTGGGTGCCCCAACGCTGCACCCAGTGGCGAGGCTGTGGCCAGAGAACAGGAGAGAAGGACAGGTTTATTCACAAAGGAGGGGAAAGGAATGGAGGATTAGGGAGAGGGGAAAGGGAAGTCGGAGAAGGGAAGTGCTCAGCTGCTGTCTCTGCCAGTGGGGCAGAGCCTCTGGGGTGTTGTTGCTTTTCCAGCTTGTAGCCTTCGCCACTTTGGGGGCCCTGAGCTTGAATCCCAGAGTCTGGCCTCGTGAAGCTCTAGTTCTGTGTAGGATATCCCGAGTTGTAGAGGTCAGAGTCAAATAGAGGTGACAGGCAGGTTGAAGTATGATGAAGGAAGGTTGGAGGAAGGCTAAAGGCTAGGCTAGGCAGACGAGTAAATGGGCCTTGGGCTCCTGAGGAATCACAAGGACCCGGTGAGCTTCTCTTGGATGGTGTTCAGAATGGCTGCTGAACTCTGAGCTCTGGAGTTTATATGGCCTGATAGCCAGCCAATCAGGGGAACAGGATTGGATCAGAAATGACCATCTTGGCACCAAGGGGGCTTTAGATGCTACCATACCTTGGGTGCCATAGATGGGAAGGGGGAAGAGTCAGATACCTAGATGTGTAGCAAAGGTGACCAGTTGCTATCTCGCCCCATAGGATTCCAAGTGGGCTAGACGAGCTCCTGGGACTGGCCATGCTTGGGTACTCTCCATCCCCCTGGGAATCCCAACAATTCTGAATAAAGGCTTTAAGAGAAAGTAGGAATTTAGGAATTCCTAACAGGGCAGAAGTTAAGACAGCAGTCTTGAGTTGGCCTCAGTTTAAAAACATCTGGCTATGTGACCTTAGGCAGTTTATTTCCTGACCTTTGTAAGCTTCAGCTGTCTCACTTGTAAAGTGAGGATACTTATCTCATGTGGTTGTGTGAGATTTGAGTGATAAAATGTCATTATTTCTAAGCATATCTTCCCAAGTTGAAATTGCACTTGCTTTATAAAAAACAACCCACAATTATTTATCTCACATTTCATTTTGTCATTCTTAACTTGGGATGTATTAAGTTACACTACCACTAGTCATTATCACATGATTAACCGTGGTAATGACCATTCTTCTTTTATGTATGTTCTTTCCATCTTTACCTTACATCTTAAACTCACTGAATAGGGGTTGCATTTTATATTCGTCCTTTCCTGGATCCTAGCTGAGTTCTGAGAATAAATAATGCTGTAGTTTGGATCTGAAATGTCTCCCGAAGGCCTGTGTGTTAAATACTTGGTCTCCAGCCCATGGCACTATTAGAAGGTGGTGGAACTTTTGGTGGAGCCTACTGGAAGGAAGTCAGGTCACTGGGACATACCTTTGAGGGTAATATTGGGACTCTGGCCCCTTCCTTTTTCTCTTTTGCTTCCTGGCCACCATGAAGTGAACAGCTTTGATGGACTACATGTTGCCTGCCATGATGTATTGGCTTGCCATGGGCCCTAAAGCAATAAGCCAACTGAGCATGGACTGAAATCTTTGAAATCACAAGCCAAAATAATCTTTCCTCCTTGTAAGTGGATTTTCTTTGGTATTTTCTCACAGCAATGGAATGCTAACAAGCAGACTTACTGTTTTTGTGCACTAATTTTTTATGGAGGACTAATTTTTTAGTTAAAATTTGAGTGCTACCTCTAGAGGACTGCTGTGTCATTTATACATCCATCCAAAAGACTAGTTAATATGTAACTTAATAACTTTTTGACCCTTTCAGATATAGGCCCAAAATACGGTTGCAGTCAACATCAACCCATAAAGGATGAACAAAGGTCAGCAAACAGTGCTCTTAAAATATGCACGTTTCCCTCCAACTCATTCACTCACTAACAAATTGCTGTTGAGTACCTACTGTGTGGTAGTATCGGCTCTAGACTCTGAGGAGATAGCAGCAAACAAGACAAAGTCTGTGCCTCGAAAGTCAGGGCTTCCCTTGCTATGTTTCCATTATCTGAACTGATTTAGAAAAAGTCAAGAGGTTTGTTTTTACATCTTCTATTTGACCAAAACCACATGTGCCCAAGGAGATCAGCACAGCCTCCCTTGTCCTTCTAGTTGGGGACTCACCTGTAATTTGGTAAACCATCTGTGTCTAGAAAGCCTTTGTCTGTGGGTCCTCTTCTGCTTTACGTGGCTTTCTCTCACTGTCCTGATCAGTCATCTTCTCCAGGAAGTCTTCCCTGGCCCCTAGCTGCCCATTTTTTATTAAATAACCACTTCTGGGTTCCCATGACTCTTAGTTTTTAACCTCTATCATAGAACTTCAAGCTTTATAATTGTCTAGTCTCTCTTTCCCCAGATGGTGTGCTTCTTGCATTTAGACACTAATTCTTTTACATATGTGATGACCATATTAAAAGAAAGAAAAGAAGAAGAAAGGAAGTGTGTGGGGGGAAGTTGATAAAAATTCTTCCCAGGACCCATTTTTCAGAGTCAAATTGACTTGGTCCAAACTCAGAATCACCAATACTAGTTGTAATACTAAACAATTATTTAACTCAGCTGGTCCCTTATTCCTGGTAACAAGCCAGGGCTTAATATACAATTTCGTATGGAGGAATAATAATTATCATTAGAGGTTTAATTAATAATGATAGCTTACATATATAGTACTTACCCTTTGCCAGCCATTCTTTTTGAACAACTTCCATATATCACCTCATTTAGTTCTAACATAGTCATGTGCCATGTGTATTATATTCCTCCTATATATGAAAATGAAGAAATGGTGGCCCTGAGAGAGTGATTTGCCCAGGGTACTCACGGAGGCTACAGGGTCCACTCAACCATTATACTTTACTGCTAGTTGCTGATTTCAAGGGATAATAGCAGAGAGCCAACAATGAGCACAAATAATCCCCTGCTTTCCTTAGAAAAGCATTCCTCACTACTTTTTTTTTTCTTCATTTATTGAGGATTACCATCAGTTAGGGTTGGGGTTTAGCTCAGTTGGTAGAGTGCTGCTCTGTGCACACTGAGGCCCTAGGTTCAATCCCCAGCACCACAAAAATGGGAGAAGGACCTGGCAGCCCGCTCCCTATAGAATCCTCAAACAATCAGCCATTGAAAATCCTATGAGGGCTGGGAGCAGGGACAGATGCCTGCAATCCCAGCGACTGGGGAGGCAGAGACAGAGACCCTGTCTCAAAAAGTAAAAAAGTGGGCTTGGAGGGTGCAGCTCAGTGGTCCAGCACTTGCAAAGCATGCAAGAGCTAGGCCCTGGGTTCAACCCCCAGTACTGCAAAAAACAAACAAACACACACACACACACACACAAACAAACAAACAGACAAACATGAATAGCAGAGAGGCACTGACATATTGCTGAGTATGGCACAGTGTCAGGGAGTGTTTCGTTCTGTTGTATGTAGGATCACTGAGTCAGATTTGACTCAATGGCACCTAACAACAACCACTTTGATCTAGATGGATTGACAAAGTGGCTACAACAATGGGCTTAAACATAAAAATGATTGTGTGCATGGCACAATGTTGGGGAGTGTTTCATTCTCTTGTACATAGGGTTGCTATGAGTTGGACCCAACTCAATGGCACCTAACAATAACAACAACCCACCATTATCCCAGAAATGTTGATCTTCAGTCTATATTCTTTCCACTATGGACTGAATGCTTATATCCCCCCAAATTCATGTTGAAACCTAATCCAGAAGGTGATGGTGTTAGGAGGTGGCATCTTTGGGAGGTGATAGGTCATGAAGGTAGAACTCTCAGGAATAGGATTCACACCCTTGTATGAAGAGGCAAGAGAGCTAGCTTGCTCTCTTTATGCCATGTGAGGATACAAGAAGTTGGGAGTTTGCAAACAGGAAAAGAGCCCTTGCCAGACACTGGATTTGTTGCCTCCTTCATCTTGGAATTCTCAGCCTCCAGAACTAGGAGAAATGAATATTTAGCATATAAGCCTCCCAGTCTATGTTGTTGTTGTTGTTGTTAGGTGCCGTTGTGTCCGACTCATAACGACCCTTACAGGGTTTTCAATGGCTAATTCTTTCGGGATTGCCTCGAGAGTGGGTTGCCACATCCTTCTCCCGTGTTTGTGGTGCTGGGAATTAAACTCGGGACCTCAGAGACTGCAGAGCGGCGCCCTACTAACTGAGTTAAATCCTAGCTCCCCCAGTGTATGAGAAAGCTGTTAATGTAGCCTCTGCTAAGACAGATTTTGATACTAAGAAGTAGAGTGCCCTTATAACAAATATCTAAAAATGTGGAAGTACCTTCAGAATTGGGCAATGGATGGAGGCTAGAAGAGATTGTCTCAGAAGATGAGATTGTCTTAACGGGACTTTTATAGTCAATTCTGCTCAGGGTTCAAAAAGGAAAGAAGGAATCCATAGAGAAAGTATCTGTCTTAGAGAATATATGTTGTTGTTAGGTGCCCTCAAGTTGTCTCTGACTCGTTGTTGTTAGTGGCTGTCAAGTCAGTATCCGACTCATAGCGACCCTCACAGGGTTTTCAATGGCTGACTGTTTCGGGATTGCCTTGGGAGTGGATTGCCAGGCCCGTCTCCCATTTTTGCGGTGCTGGGAATTGAACTTGGGACCTCAGAGACTGCAGCGCAGCATTCTACCAACTGAGCTAAATCCCAGCCCCTCTGACTCATAGTGACCCTTATAAGGTTTTCAATGGCTGATTGTTTCCGGATTGCCTCAGGAGTGATTGCCATGTCCTTCTCCCATTTTTGCAGTGCTAGGAATTGAACCCAGGACCTCAGAGACTGCAGAGCAGTGCTCTACCAATTGAGCTGAATCCCAGCCCTAGGTGATATATAGTCAAGTATAAAATGTAAGCATAAACATGAATGGTAAAAGCCATTCTGGTCAAGTCTCAGACAAAAATAAGGGACGTGTTACTGGAAAATAAAGAAAAGACTATCCTTGTTCTAAAGTAGCAAAGAACTTGGCTGAATTGTGTTCATGTTCTAGTATTTGGTGGAAGCTAGAACTTGTGAGCAGTGGAAATGGATATTTAGCTGAGTAGATTTCTCAATGAAGTGTTGAAAAGTGGCTTGGGTCCTCTTAAGTACTAATACTAAAATGTGAGGAGGAAGAAATTACTTGAAGACAGAATTATTAAACAAAAGGAACTACAACTTAAAAGACTTAGAAAATTCTCAACCTATCCATAGTATAAAAACCAAGAAAGCAGGTTCAGAGGAGGTCACTCAGTGTGGCCAAGCAACAATTCCACATGGAGATTATTGCTGTAAACTATGCACTTAATTATCCCTTGAGCAGAAAACTGCCAGTTTGAACTGAAGGGGAAAGAGCAGAAGGAATAAAGAAAGGTCATGCCAGGTGGTGGGGTATGCCTGTAATCCCAGCACTTGAGAGGCTGAAGCAGGACCATGAGTCCTGAGTTCAAGGTCAGTCAGGGCTACATAGTGAGTTCCAGGGCAGCCTGGGCTACATAGCAAGACCCTGTCACAAAACAACAACAAAGGAAGGTTGTCCAATGTTATGGTTTTTATAGGATGGGACCACAGAGCTATCTGGGGGCAAAAGTGCACTATTTTTCAAGACAAGGGAATAATGACTGTGAAGATAATTTAGGGATGATCAAAGATGTCTCCTAAGTTTCAAAGTAAGTGGTCATCACCTCATTTTCAACAGGCCAGATGATCTTTGCCTAGAGCTGTGGGGCTTAACCCCTACTTTGTAGACTCCTGGGGCAGAACCTGTGCTTAGCAGGGCTGTAGGGCAGGACCATAGTTGTAGTGGGTCTGGAGGATGAGACTGCCATCCCAGTGGGTCAAAAAGGCAGGACTGCTGCCCCAGTAGAGAACAGAGGGCCAAGAATGGAGCCTGGGAGGTTTATTCTCAAGCCTTAAGAACAAGTGGCGTTTGCCTTGTTAGGTTTTGAAATCGCTTGGGCTCCATCAACCCTTCCTTTTTCTCTATTTCTTTTTCTCTTTTGGAGAGGGAGTATCTATACTATGTCTGTCCCCACCATTTTATTTCGAAACCACATAACTTATTTGGTTTTACAGATTCATATATGGAGAGGGGGGCTGGGATTTAGCTCAGTTGGTAGAGCACTGCAATGCAGTCTCTGAGGTCCCGAGTTCAATTCCCAGCACCGCAAAAATGGGAACAGGGCCTGGCAATCCACTCCCAAGGCAATCCCAAAACAGTCAGTCACTGAAAACCCTATGAGGATCACTATGAGTCGGATACCGACTTGACGGCACCTAACAACAACAATAACAATATGGAGAGGGATTTTTGCCTTGGAATGGATTGTACCTTGAGTTTCACCCATATCTGATTTATGATTTTTTTTCAGTACTAGGGGGCTGAACCCAGGGCCTTGTGCATACTTTGCTAGTGCTCTACCATTGAGCTGCACCCCCCACCTCCTTTGTTATTTTTTATCTCGAGGCAGGGTCTCAATAAGTTACGCAGGCTGCATCTGGCCTCGAACTCGCCATCCTCCGTCCTTTGTCTCAAGTCACTGAGACCACAGGCATGTGCCATGGCACCTAACCGATTTAGATGATATTTAGATGACACTTTGCACTTTAGAGTTGATGATGGAATGATGTAAGAATTTGGGGTCTGTTGGGATGGATTGTTTGTGTCTTCCATGTGAGGATGATATGAATTTTGGAGCACATGGGCAAAATGTTATAGACTGAATATTTACATCTTCCCAAAATTCCTGTTGAAATCTAATCCCCTATATGATAGTATTTTGAAGAGGGACCTTTGGGATGTGATTAAATCATGAGAGTGGGACCCTTATGCTTAACATTAGTGCCATCATCAGAAGAGTAAGAGAGCTAGCTTGCTCTGTTTTCACCGTGTGAGGATACAAAAAGAAACATGCAGTCTGTGGTTGGAGAATCAACTCTCATCAAAACCCAACCATCCTGGCTCCCTAATCTACAACTGTCAGCCTCCAGAACTGTGGGAAATGAATTTCGGCTTTTTATAAGTTACCCAGTCTATATTACATTGTTAAAGTGGCCTGAATTGACCAAGACATATAAAACTCTCCCAAACAGATCTCATATAAGCAAACTCATTGTGTCTGATTTGAGTGTCTGGCAGAGCACAGCTCTTTGACTAAAAGACTTTTCTCCTGTTTGGCACTGACATCCTCTTTCACAAAACAAGCAGCCTTGGAAGGTCACCCCATAGCTAATCATCCCACTCACATATTTACAGGAGACTTTGCTAATTTCGGGAGGGAGAGAGAGAGAGTTGAGAAAGAGAGAAAGAGAGAGAGAGAGGGAGAGAGAAATGTTGGTTTCCATTTTAATTTGTGAGATTTCCTCCTCATTAATATGTTTAATGCCTACAGCCATACCACTGTGGCATCCAATCCCATCAGATCTCGGAAGCTGAGCAGGGTCAAACCTGGTTAGTACCTGGATGGGAGACCGCCTGGGAACACCACATGCTGTAGGCTTGGGAGAATAACCTGGCAACCCCTTCCCAAAAATCAATCAGCCAGTGAAAACCCTGTGAACAGCAGAGAAGCAATGACAATAGTGTTTCATCTGTTGTATATAGGGTCACTATGAGTTGGACACCCATTTGACAGCACCTAACAACAACAACACATGTTTAATGGACTGCTGGGCTTTTATATACTATAAATGTAAATTTTTAAGATAATACATCTATTCCTCTAGGAATGGTCTCAATGCATAGGCATAGGTCAAGATAATAGATGACCTTCCACTGAGAATGGTGCCTCTACTTTACCCCCAAGGGGGGGGGCATTAACTAGGCTTGTATTCCTTAATTCTTCCTTCTTAGTTTGGCTGACTATAAGACTGAAGATGGTCCCACCAATTGCCTGGGTGGTTGTTGTTCAAATTCTAGTTTGGTCACTTCAACTGAAGCCTGGTAAATTGAGAAGCCGTGGGGTGATGATTTTCCATCTTGCATGTAGAAAAGCAGAGAAAGCAGGCTTATTAGTTAGGTTGAAGGTTCTGGCTTATAACATGGGCTCAAGTGAGATAAAAACGTTTCCTTTTAAATAAAAGTGGGATTTTGAGCAGTCTAGGCAGGGCTAATAATCATGTCAACTCCCTGAAGTTGGGGACCCCGGCTCCTTCTACCCTATTGCTCTGCCACCCTCAACCTGCACCTTCCATTTGTAGGTCAAAGACAGTGACTTCAATTCCATCATCTTAGTTGCACTTAGGCCAAGGAGAGAAAAAGAGAGGAGGAGCTGTCTAAGAGCATAAATCAAAAGGTTGTACATATCCCTTCGGCCCATATTGCATTAGCTGGATCCTAGAAATGCCCAGTTTGCAGCCAGGGAGCCTTGGAAATATATCTGTTAGTTGAGTAGATGTGTGTCCAGCCAAAACTCTCTTCTAGAAGAAGGTGAGGAGTAAGGCCATAGTTAGAATGAGCAGCCTCCACTAGTCTCAAGCTGATGCAGCTGGTCGGACGTGAAATAGAGGCTTAGAGAAGAAGCAGAGTGGTGAGCAACTTGCGGCCCCCAAGAGACAAGGTCAGCAATAAGGACTCCTTCTGTTCCCCAGTTTGTGGGTTCAGTCTGTGACTGAGACCCAGAAGCTTTCCTTCCCTTTCTTATGGTAACCTTTGGCTTTTCATAAGCCAGCCCTGGCATCTTTCTCATCCTTGACACCAGAAAGCATTAAGACAGCCAACCTGATTGCTCCTGGAGAGCAGGGGCTACGTTTTAGTTTTTCATTCCTGACCAGGAGATAAATGTTGATTGATTTAATGTATTGCTTCCTACTGCAGCTGGATGCACTTATCATCTGTTTCCATCATTTTTGCCAGTTATATAATGGAGGCTTCCAAATTACCTCAAAAAATGGAAAGAGCGGAGTCATGAGGAGATCAGGGAATGTCTCATTCAAAACTTGAAGAGGAAAATAATGACAGTTTTGGCACAGCCTTCCCCTGAAATCTGTCAGCACTCAAAGGGAGGGGCCGTCAGCGGCAGCAATAATGCAACCCACACTGTCATGCAAAGCAGAAGGGCTGCAAGGGCTCACTGGATGGCTTTTTTCTGAGTGGACAAATGCTTGCAGGCCTGTGAGTTAAATACCAACGCAATCAACTCACGCTCAAATGAAGATGCTCTAGCCCACACTTGAAGAAGAGTCCTACATGAAATCTTCTCCCTTTTTATCGGTGTTTTAAATTTGACCTGCTGGAAAGAAGTGCCGTTTTATTAAGATTTTTAAAATGATGGAATTTGAATTCCATCAGAGGTATAGAAAACAATGGTCTTGCCTAGTTATTTGATTACAAAGACCAATACAAAAACATTCCTCAAATACATGGTTTTGTTGATTGTCTTCAACAGAAAAGAAAGCATGGATTTTGAGAGGCTTGCCTAACAAAGACTTCTAAGCTGCACTCTGAGGTATCATAATAAAGACTGCAAGATTTGTGTTCAACCAAAGAATTTCACAAGTCTGCCTGGCACAGAGATGGTATTCAATTAATTCTTGCTGAATGAGTATGTTTCAAACTGATGCTGAAACAATAGTTTAGAAACATTTATAATATGATACTTTAACATGTAACTTCCAAAACAAGATTTGTGAGTGAATATCTAAATTAGTTTCATTTGGGGTGGAGATGCAGCTCAGAGGCAGAGCCCTGCCAAGCATGTAGAAAGTCCTGGGTTTGATCTCCAGCACCACACGACCACAAGAATATAAAAACAAAACACAAAATTAAACTTTTTTTTTTTTTGTAGTACTGGGTTGAACCTGGCGCCTCACACATTCTATTTGCAAGTGCTCAAACACCGAGCCATATCCCTGTCCCATTTTTTACTTTGTATTTTGAGACACGGTCTTGCTAAGTTACACAGGTTGCCTCTGGCCTCAAACTTTCAATCCTCCTGCCTACGCCTCCCAAGTCGCTAGGATTAAAGGCATGAACTACCATGCCAGGCAACAAAACAAAACTTAAAAAAAGAAAGAAAAAAAGAAATTAGCTTCACTTACATGGGAAAGGAAATCAAGTCTACTGGGAGGAAAATATGGGGGTGGGGTGAGAGAGATTTTAATGTATGATGTCCTAAAAATTGTACATTACAGCATTGCTACTTTCTGCTTCACTCTGTTTGACACTGCTGAAGGTTCTTAATGTCTTTGTAATTTTAAAGAAGGGTCATTGAAGATAGAATACCACTGGGCAGCATTTTATCTTTTACCTGCTTAAGAATATTTTTCCAAATCCTATGTTTCTGAGACTTTTTATGAAAACGAGATATTCATTCATCTACATTGTGCTTTATTGTGCTCTAATACTAGCACTTTCCCAAAAAAACTTTCTTTCAGAGATAATTGTTCAACTTTGTAATTGTGTGGCCCCCAAGATCGCCCTAGGTTCCATGATTCCCTAAGAGGATTCATAAGACTCACATGCAATCCCACTTACGGCAAGTACTTATTACAGTGAAAAATGCCGGCACAGTCAGCAAAGAGAAAAGTCTGGGCAAAACCAAGGCATAAGCTCCCAAGAGTCATGTGCCATGACCGTCACTAAAAGTAAATTTAATCCTCCAGCAACAAATTCTCCATGTGAGAACAAGTGTGAAATGTTGTCAACCAAGGAAGCTTGTTAGAGACTCGGGGCCCAAGTTTTTACTGGAGGCTGGTCATGCAGGCAACCTCTTATTGGCACATATGCAAATTCTAGACTCAGAAGGAAAGCAGGTGTTCAGCATAAACCATGCTGTTTGTACAAACAGTTCAGGCGCAGTGAGCCACCCTTATCAGTTAATGGTGGGAACCCGGGCAAAATCTAATTTCCCAGAAACCAGCCAAAGGCCAACCTTGCTAGCAGGCTTTCTCATGGGCAGTAGCCTAGATTAGCTTTGTTAACTCTTTTCTGCACAAACACCACCAGAAGAGCATCAACAATCATGATAGTAACATGAATAAGCTTGATTTTCTCTCTCTCTCTCTGTGTGTGTGTGTGTGTGTGTGTGTGTGTGTGGTACTAGGGATTGAACCCAGGCCCTCACGTATGCTAGCCAAGCACCCCTAGGACCTAGTAGGATTTTCTTTTTCTCCACCAAGTTGATTTCTAATCCCCTTCTTTAAATCATTTTGTAATTAACATTTGGGTTGGTATTTAGCTCAGTTGGTAGAATGCTGCACTCTCTGAGGGCCCTGATTTAATCCCAGCACCAGAAAACAAAACAAAACAAAAAACAAACAAACAAACACACACACACACACAAAAAAAACCCAAACAGGAGAAGGACATGGCAACCCACTTCTGAGGCAATACTGAAACAATCAGCTATGGAAAACCTTATGAGGGTCACTATGAGTCGGACATGACCCACACCTAACAATGATTAACATTTATAGAGCACTTATATGTACCAGGAACATAGTTTAAACCATTTAATTTTTACAATAATTCTATAAAATAGGCCCTAGTTTTTTTGTCCCCATTATACAGACGAGAACATTTAGATCCAGGTGAGTGAATTAAATAGCTTGTCCGAAGTCTCAGAACTAAATACTTGGTAGTGCTGGGTCTGGATCAGGAGGGGCGACTCTAGAGCATGGTCTCTGGGGGAGTTGTTAGAAATGTCACCACACACCTTTTTCTTCTTTTTCTTTCTTTTAATTCAGTTCCCATCCAATTCTCCCCCGATGCTGTATTGAGAGAATACACATAGAGCACACTACAGAAGCTGGTGCAAATGCAGATTGGCATCCGCACATGTGTTGAGATGCATGGGTAATTAAGCACAATGACTGAGTGTCTTGCATTTACATGCTGCATCCTTAAAATAAAAACATTGTGGTAACCCTTGAAACTCAGCAGAACGACTTTAATGCAAGAAAGCTGGGCTAGCTCCAGCAATAAGTACTTTGATTATCTGTCCTTTTGGACCTTTTGTAAATTGTTGCAGTGCTTTTCCAAAGTTTAGAAGACTGAATGTCTTATTTGGAATAATGCACATATTCATCACCACTGTTTTCTTCCTTTTTTTTTTTTTTGGTGGTACTGGGGGTTGAACCTAGGGCCTTGTGCTTATATGCTTTGCAAGTGCTATACCACTGAGCTGTACCTCCAGCCCAGTTTTTTACTTTTTAGACAGAGTCTCGCCAAATTATGCAGACTGCCTCTGGTCTCGGACTTGCGATCCTCCTGCCTCTGCCTCCCGAGTTGCTGGGATTACAGGCGTGGCCACAGCACCCGGCCTCTTCTTCTTCTTCTTCTTCTTTTTTTTTAAAGTACTTACAATGTGCATGGCACAACATCCCACTTTATTTTTTTAAGTTTTTAAATAATGGGAATTTATCTCTTACAATTCTGGAGGCTAGAAAGTTCAAAATCAAGGCAACAGCTGGCCTGGAGTCTGGTGAGTCCCCTTGAAGGCTTTGTTTTTCCACTGCCTTCTTTTAAGAGATGGGTCATCAGCAGCTCTGCTGATGCCACCTTCAAAAATCTGAGCATATTTCTGGCTCTCACCACCTCCCCTCAAACCCACATGCTCTGACTGGGAAATACAGCCCCAATATGGGCCATTGGGTTTTTTGACATTTTATGAAAGATGTAGGCTTCATCAAGTTAGACTTAATGATCTTTCTTGAACGGATTATCCATGCAATCTACTCAGCAAAACCAACCATGCTAGCACTTTGTATTTAAAATACATTTTTAAAATATCTTCAAAAAAACAAGGCAAAGAGCCACGAGTAACCAGAAGTATCTGAGGCTTGCCTGCCGGAAGTTCACAGTTCCCACTGGAGCTCAGCCTCCTCCCTGGTGAGGCTGGATGCTGTTGTCATAGGGCAGACACAGACAAACATGTGGGTTTGATTTGCCAGAAAGTCAGGCTGGGGACTCCAGTGCCTTTTGAAAGGCTTAATCTGCTTGAGAGATCTTATAGTGGGCAAGGATGACCCTGCATCTAGTGGTGAAGCTAGTAAAATACCCCAAAGGCAGAGAGGGAAGCAGCTTGGACAAAGCCAAATCAGGAAATATGAAGCTGCCAGGAAATTGCAGTTGAAAATATTACAGAAAATATGAGAATGGTGATAATTATTGCTTTTTTGCAATCAATAGTTTCAGGGCTCTATCCCAATAATAATACCTAATTTCCAGGCTGCTTTACTGTTCTTTTAGCTTTTCAAAATTCTTTCACATATATCATGTCACACCATCCTCACAGCAGCCTGGAAGGGAGGCTAGACCTGCATTCTTATGCCTGTTTCACACATGAGACAGGCACAAGGATGAGGTGACTTTCTCCATGTCACAGGACTAGTGTCTTAAACTCTTTTATTCTGGAAAGTGCTTCTCGATCTTCAATGGGCAGATAAACCACCTGGGGATCAGTTGTTGTCCTTAGGTACTATGGAGACATGTCTGACTAATAGCTACCCCCATGGTGTTTTCAGTGGCTGATTGTTTTGGGGATTGCTTTGGGAGTGGGTTGCCTTGTCCTTCTCCCATCTTTGTGGTGCTGGGGATTGAACCCTGGTCCCCAGAGAATGCAGAGCTGCACTCTACCAACTGAGCTAAACCTGAGCCCCTGGGGAGGTACAGTAAATCTGGCGGGGGAAGGTCAAGATTCTTCATTTCTAACAAATTCCCAAGTAATAGAATAAGAAATCTGAATGTAGAATGCATTATAGATGGTCCCTGACTTAAGTAATTTGACGCTGTTTTGACTTTACAATAATGTGAAGGTGTACACATACAAACATTCTGCTTTTTCATTTTTGTATGATATTCAATAAATTGCATGATATATTCTATACTTTATTGTAAAATAGGCTTGTGTTAGATGCATTTGCTCAACTGTAGGCTATTGTAAGTGTTCTGAGCATGCTTAAGTTTGTTGGTGCCGTCAACTCGTGTCCATCTCAGCGACCCTTATAGGGTTTTCAATGGCTGATTCTTTCAGGATTGCCTCGGGAGGGGTTGCCACGTCCTTCTCCCATTTCTGTGGTGCTGGGAATTGAACTTGGGACCTCAGATACTGCAGAGGGGCACTCTACCAACTGAGCTAAATCCCAGCCCATGCTTAAGCTAGGCTAGGCTAAACTACGATGTTTAATAGGTCAGATATATTAAATAAAATTTCAATTTAGGATATTTTCAATTTATGATGGGTTATTAAAACATAATCCCATCATAAATCAAGGAACATCTGTACTTTTAAGTTGATTACTTTTTCTTATTGTGAAGTAAAATCTACATTCACAAGGAGCATAGAAATTATATGAATACCTAAATTATTATAGAGCAAATACCATGTAACCCTACTACCTAGGTAAGAATTTGAACATTACCTAAAGACTTCTTATGTTCTTCCTTGATCATTAACATTCTCATTCCTCCCAGGAGAAAACACCATCTTGAGTTCTGTGATAATTATTTTCTTGCTCTAGGAAATTGATTTTTTGAAGAGATTTGTTTTCCTTGTTGTTATCCTCTCTGTTCTTGATACTTTGGAATTAACAGTATTTCACATAGTAAAGGTACACAGTCCAAAGGGATTGCTTTTTTTTTTTTTTTTTTTTTTTTTTGGCAGCATTGGAGGTTATACCCAGGGTGTTGCTCATGCTGGGCACGCACTCTACCCCTGAGCTGCACTCCTGCTACTTAAAAAAAATTTTTTTTTTTTTCTTGAGACAGGGTCTTGCTAAGTTGAGCAGGCTGCTCCTGGTCTCGAATTCATGATCCTGGTGCTTCAGCCTTCCAAGTCTCTGGGATTACAGGCAGGCACCACAGCTCCTGGCTTGATCTTATTTTTGAAATCTTTGGTAGGAGTCAATTCCTTAGAGAAGTCCAAGTGTGGCCTGCTCAGAAAAAGTGTTCAGAAAAAGAGAGTATCACCCCCACAAAATACCAACTTTAGGAATGGGGTATCTTGGAAAAAATGGATCTTGGTTCCTCATTACTGTATCAAGTCAATATTTAACAAATCAGTTATAGTTTTTCAAAGTTTATACTAATAACAGGACAGATAAGAAATGTCTATATCCAAGGGAAACAATAAAATAGATGAAGAGGGTCTTACTAAATATTTGAGTGGTCTGGCTTGGAGTGGTTCCAATTCCCCACACTTGATGAAATTAACAATTCTGATTTTTTAATAAAACAAAATTTCCTAAAACAACTGCCTGAAAATATGGATCTTTACTTTGTCCAGCCTCCAGTCTGGTTAAAAATGGGACTGGCAACCTATCAAAGGGGCAAAGGCATAAGAGTTATCAGTGCTTATGTTTAGCAACCAGTGTCCAGGAAGTCTTGGTATGGCCCAGAGAAAGGCCACCACATCCCAGGTTGCTTGTGAATAAGCCTGAGAATGCAACAAAGAGGGAAGGAAGGCTAAAAGGCTCTTGCTTCTTTATGGACTGACCTTTCCTCAGGCCATCTGTACTGCAGGTATTATCATTTAACCACTGCTGTGTCACAAATCACTAAAACTTCGTGATAGGTAGTCAAAACAACTACCTATTACTTCGCATGGGGCCTTGATTTGGCTAAGAAGTTCTTATACTGATCTCCCTCCATCCACTCCCCATGCACACTTTGGCTGAGGCTCAGCTGGGCTGGAAGGACCAATGTGGTTTCACAAAACAGAGATGAGAGCGGGTCCTGGCTGTTGTTTAGGGTACCTTGGATTTCCTTGATTTCCAGTGTTTGTCTCAAGGCAGGTGGATATCCAGGATTTTTATAAGCCAGCTGTTATGCCACTGGTGGCTTGAAATCAGCGATGGCAGGAATATTTATACCACAAAAGTTGACAAATGCTATCAACCAGGTCTTGTTCTTTTGGAGTGGTAGCTTACCAGAATGCTACTTCCTTGTAGAGCATGCGCCCTTGTAGAGCTTTACATGGTGTGTGTGCTCAGTATGTGTTTGCAAATTGAGTCTACAGATAAGAGGCAGAATTGTAAAGTGGGCTTCAGGCTTATTGTCAAAAATGTCCAAAAAATTGCAAAATGAGAAGACTGGATCCAAGATAGCTGAGTTTCTATGTGGAATATGCTGAAGTTACTACACACACATACACACACACACACACACACACACACACACACACGACATATTGTAAACAACATTAGCAGCTCTGTTCATTTAAACCGTTAAACTGATTTGAGTGTTTTTGGGGAGAGGGTAGTTTCTGACTCTGGCATAAATATGTAATTACATATTTCTATCCTGACACAAAAAGCGAATGACCAAGTTTCCTACAGGGAATGGGAAGTCCATAAAGCTATGCTGATACTGTGACTGAGAGAAATGTGAAGCTGAAGAAGGAGGAAGGCAGTTCAAGGACAAACTTCTTCACGAATCCTTATTGTTGTTCTCATATCATGTTGTCTGTGTTCTAGATACTTTGAGTCTTTCTGTAACTGTCTCTGCACATCTCTCTCTCTCTCTTCTGGCATTGATTAGAGTGGCTCATTTGTCTATTTTTCTCTGAATTTGTTTGGGTTTTCCTCAGATCTCTGTCTCAGGGAAAGAGGAGTATGGGTAGCAAGATTGGTTAGTTGCTTTTTCCACATAGTTTGTTATGCCTCTTAGCTAAGCCTCTCCCCAAGGCCTTGGAATGCAATTATAGGCATCTTGTCACTGATTTGCTGCATTTCCAGGGTTGTCTGCCTCCTGGGAATGACTAATTGGGTCCCTGGGACGTCCTTACATTACCTACCATCCCAGGTATCTTCTTGGCTTCTTCTATTGCCTTTTATTTCTTTCTCTCATTTTTAGACTGGATGGGGAAAAAAGTGAAGAATAAAAGCAGAGTCAGCCATTGAAAACCCTCTGAGCGTTTAAGTTGGACCTGACTCGATGGCACCTAATGATGACAAACAATAACAGAAACATATTCTATCCCTTTTCAGTGGCACTACAAAACTCAATCTCCTCTGCAGGCTTTCCTTCCTCTGCCCATCCTTCACTGTGAGTGTTCCCCAGGGTCTGGTCTTCTGACCTTCCTTGTCCACCTCCTCTCACTTTCTGAAGGTTTCGGGTGATTTAATTCACTCCTGACTGACACTGATGACTCAGTCCAGACAGCCCTCCATGCACGTATTCACCTACCCCCTGGGCATCTCTACAGGAATCCCCAAAGGCTCCTGATGCTTATCACATTCTGGTCTGCTCTCATTATCTATTTCCTTAAACCTCAAGTAGACATTCTAGACATTTTTTTCCCTCACTTCCAAACAAATCTTATTGATCTACCTGTTAGAGTCATTTATTACTACATAACAACCACCCTAAAACTTAGTGGTTTTAAAATAACTTGTATTTCTCATGATTCTATGGGTTGGCTGGGTGTTCCTCTGTTGGTTTCTCTTGGCCTCACGTAGCTAGCGTCAGCTGGGCTGGGAAGCCCTAGATGGCCTCACTCACATGTCTGCCAGTTGCATTGGCTGTTGGTTATTGGCTAGAGAGCCTTCTCCACATGGCCACTCATCCTCCAGCAGCCCAGACTGCCTTCCTTACATTGGAGTCCCAGGGCAATTTTCCAAACCAGCAATGGGTAGAAATGGCCAGGTCTGTTGAGGCTCAGCTTCAGAACTCTTATGACACGTCTGCTAAATTTTTTTGTTACTCCAAGTCACAATGTCAGTGCAGACAGAAAAGGGTGGAAAAATGGCCTCCATCCCTCAGTGGGAGAAGCAGCAAGGTCACATTGTAAAGGAGCATGAACTGGGATGGGAGGAAATTGTAGGCAATAAACAAACTACTATGTGACCACCTTAAGGCCTATAGAATTTGTTCTATGTCAAAGTTTATCACAATTTCACCTGTGTTTTAGGATAAACTCTGGTTGCTGTTGTTGTGGTTAGGTGCCATTGAGTCAGTGTCCGACTCATAGCAACCCTGTGTACAACAGGTGAAACAGTATTGTCATTGCTTCTCTGCTATTCATAGGATTTTCAATGGCTGATTGTTTTTTGGGAGTGGGCTGCTGGGTCTTTCTCTCAAGAAAGCTCTGGTAGTTTGTGCATTATGCATTAGAAAGGCCATATATTAGAGGCCTAGCCCAGTTTTTCAGTAGGCCAGGCAAGAAGAAATATAGCATTGTTCATAGGATAGGGATGTGGAATTCAAATGGAAGGATGAACATAAGATGCTCCTGGAGTGGAATTTGGAGAGTCCAGTATTACTCTTTGCTTGCTGCTAGAACAGGTGATGTAGGGAGACATGGTTAAGCCAATAGAAAAATGTAATCTAGGGAACAAAGAGGTACTTAAAATGTTTGTCTGACTAATGTGGAACTTAAAATTCGGGGGGGAAAAAGGAGAACCAAATGCAAAATATTAGGCTGTGGTAAACTGGATTCCTTTCCTTGGCTTAATAGCGGAATCCCTCTTTCTCATGGTGGACCGATTCTAATGATTCTGATGAGACTGGTTAAGGTCTCTACCCACCCTTCCTCTAAATGTAAGTCTCCCCACTGTGGCACATAGGCTGGCACAGTGTTGGCGCAGGGATGTACCCATAACCCAAACCTGCACAATAAGCTTCGGCCCCAGGACTTCCCTGCTAGGAAGGCTGTGGGGATGGAGACTGGAGCTGCCAGTGTCCTACTGCCCAGCATGGACAAAAAGACTGTGCAAGAAGAGTCACACAGGGCTGAGAGAGAAAGGACCAAAAGCTGGAATGATACACTGTTTACTCCTGGATCCAGCCATTCCTAAAGCAGATGCAGCCCAGATTCCCTCACCCATAAACCAAGGAATTCTCTTTTTCCTTAAGCTAATTTAAGTGCATTTCTTTTACATGAAACTAAAAAAAGTTCGGAATAACACAAGAACAACCATAAAATTGTATAATTAGGTTCCTGAAAATCCTAGTCTCTAACCTCCATGTGCTACCCTCCAAACCATCCTGCACACCACCATATTACTTTTCCAAAATATAGCTTTTGTTATATAAAAACTTTCTACGGGCCTGTAATCCCAGCAACTTGGGAGGTTGAGGCAGGAGGATCGAGAGTTTGAGGCTATAAGCAGCCTGCACATCTTAGGGACACCCTATCTCAAAAAGTGAAAATAGGGCTATGGGTACAGTTCAGTGGTAGAACACAAGCACCAGTACTGCAAAACCAAAAGCAAACAAACAAAATAATAATAATAATAATAATAATAATAATAATAATAATAATAAAAAGCCAAACCCTTTTTAGGACTTCTGTTAGTTATATATGATTTTAATGCAGCTCAAATCCAGACTTAATTTCCCTTTTTAAAGGCCAAAGGCCAATATTCTCCTAGTATTCCTTCTGTCAGAGTGGTTTGTTGGCTATATCTCAAAAATTACTCCTGTCTTTGATCATTCTTCCTATTTACCTACCTTGAAAAGCCCTCCCATTCCCCTCTTCCCTTTGGAATCCCACTCATACATAATGTCCCAATTACGCATACTTCTGTAAATGTTTTCTCTGAGCAGAACTTATGAGTACTTTCTCTCTTCTGAGTGCCCATTATATTTACCATCTGTCTTGCTCTTTTCACATATAATAATATACTGCCTTCTCTTGTTATCTAACCTTTTGTGTCAACCTTGTTTTCCTTGTTAAATTTTAAATTGGTGAAAGATGTGAAGTCACCCACTCAGCATCTTAGTCAATTTTCTGTTGCTGTCACAGAATACCATAGAAGAAGTAACTCATAAAGAAAATAAATTTAGCCAGGTGCAGTGGCACTTGCCTGTAATCGGAGCTACTTAGGAGGCTTAGGCAGGAGGATCAGAAGTTGGAGGCCACTCCTGGGCAATTTAGTGAGACCCTGTCTCAAAAAGAAAAAAATTAAAAGGGAAGGGGGTGGGAGTAGCTCAGTGGTGGAGTGCTTTCCCAGCAGCACAATGCCTTGCGTTCAAACCTCAGAACCAGAGCAATAAACAAACAAACAAAAAAACATTTCTCAAAGTTCTGGAGGCCAGGAAGTAAAGAACACAGCTCTGATATTTGGCGAGGGCCTTCCTGCTATGTCATAATATGGCGGGGAGAGAAAGAAAGCACATGAGAAACAGAGAGAGGGCAAGAGGAGGCTGAACCTGTAACAAACCTCTTAACAGTGACATCGATCCATTTGTGGAGGTAGAGCCCTCAGGACCTCATCACCTTTCATTAGGCCCCAAGTCCCAACTCTGTTACATTGGGGAATGAGCTTCCAACCCATGAACTTTGGGGTCATATTCAAACTCTGTAGCACTCCAGAAATTGACAGAAGATTCCTTGGGCCATGTCAGAAGGAAGCAAATTGCACGGGGACTCTGGTCAAGGCAGAAAGATTTAGGGTAAGGTGAAGTAAGCTCTCTTAAAAATAAATATAAGAAAGTGAGTGCTTATGAAGAAGACTGTGCCAGCTACCAAAGCCTCGCTGCTCTTCTATATCAGAAAGCTGTCGCTGGAAAGTAGCTGTCCAGCCAAGGACCACATCCCCCAGTCCCACCATCCTTCCCAGCAGATCACAGGACGTTCTCAGCAGTGGGAAGTGAGTGCAGATGATGGGCGTCAGCTCTGGGCCAAGGTGGTTAAGTCGCAGATGAGGCATCTCTACTCTCACTTTCCTGTCTGCTGGCTGGCCATTGGGACTCAGAGGGCCTGAAGGGTGATAGATCACAGGAGGAAAAAAGTCTGGGTCTCTGAATTACTGCAAGATGAAAAACTGCTCCCCAACAGGAAAGTCTGGCACTGGGCTGCTCCCCGAGAGAGAGAGAGAGATATAGATTCTGTTGTGTTCAGCCACAGAAATGTGGAGGCTAATTTGTTACAGCAATGTATTAGTCAGGGCTCTCAAGAGAAACAGACCCAATAGGGGTGTGTGTGTGTGTGTGTGTGTGTGTGTGTGTGTGTACATGGAAGGGGTGGAGAGAGGGGGAGGTGGGGAGAAAGAGAGAGATTGATTTATTGTAAGGAACTGGCTCATGCAATTATGAAGGCTGGCAAGTCCAAACTCTACAGAGTTGGCCACCAGGGTGAAGATACAGCAAGAACTGTGTTGCATTCAAGTCCTCTGCTGGCAGATCTCCCTCTTGCTTGGTGGAGATGGAGCTTTTGTTCTTTTCAGACTTTCACCTGATTACGTGAGGCTGACCTACCTCGTGGAGGGTGATCTTCTTTAAAGTCGATTGATTTAAATGTTAATCTCCTCCCCCCCCCAAAAAAAATACACCTCACTAAAACATCCAGAATAACATATGACCACATATCTGGGCCCCAAATTGAAACATAAAATTAATCCATCCCAAGCAGCTGCTGTTGTTAGGTGCTATTGAGTCAGTATCGACTCATAGCAACCCTACGTACAACAGATGAAAAACACTATTGTCAACGTTTCTCTGCTATTCATAGGGTTTCCAATGGCTGTTTTTTGGGGTGGGTTGCTGGGTCCTTCTTGAAAGCCTACAGCACCTGGTGTTCCTAGGTGGTCTCCCATCCAAGTACTAACCAGGCCCAATCTTGCTTAACTTCTGTGATCTGATGGGATCAGACACCATAGTGGTACGGTTGCAGGCCCCAAGCAGCTAGTAGTTCCTTCATTTACATCAAGATGTGTTGAGACTCATAACTAACCCAGGCAGAAAAGAGATATTTATCATTCTGCTGTCCTGGTGCTGAAGCTATTCCTATCCCAGTAAAAATAAATACAATCTTCAAAGCATGCTGAAAACACCAAACTTTCTACAAAAAATGTAATGAATTACTTGCAAAAGCAGCAGGGAATATAATAATGACGATGGTCATTACACTGCAATCTGCTTTGTCTGTGTGGACATTGCAGAGGATGTATCCATTTGAGCTTTAATAAACAATTCTTCTGGCTAGAATGAGAATTGAGTGCAGATTATCAAGAGAAGCCTGCCCTACAATCCATCTTCAACAGAAAGGGACAGTGAGTTCTCAATGTGCTCACCATTGTGGCTTTCTGGCCTGGGCTCCAGATGGAGCTTGAAGCAGAGTAGAACGATGGAATTGAGACGAGCTTGCTACGCCCCAGTGTGTCAGAGGACAACTAGAAAATCTACGTCCTTACCTTTGGCAGCAAAAGAGCACTAAAACCTCAATCTCTCCCCTACCCCTCACCCTATCTCATAAGAAGCAGAAGGCAATGAGAATTATTTCTTA
The DNA here is from genome assembly GCA_007922755.1 of Pedetes capensis. Lineage (NCBI taxonomy): Eukaryota > Metazoa > Chordata > Mammalia > Rodentia > Pedetidae > Pedetes > Pedetes capensis. The sequence continues at coordinate 71,160 of VMDO01000654.1, read as the reverse complement.
GCTCTGACAATAATATTGAGGAATTCATGATAACCAGCACTCTGGTCAGTGCCCTGTCATGACCTTGGTGACCTATCTTTTTCATGAAGCCCATACTCACCACTGCAGAGGTACTCATCTCTCAGGCATCGACTCACTTGTTTAACAGACTGAGCATCTACAATAGAAATGACCTATGCAGGAAACTGTAAGGGACTCAGAGTGGTACAAGCTGTGTTCTCATGGATCTCAGTGAACTTTTAATATGTAATATCCATGTACACTTGTGTGTGTGCACACATGAACATAGGCATGCTCTTCAAGGACACCACTATCACAGTTTAATCTACTGTGCTCTTCTTGGACTTCCTCTGGAGTTTCTGGACACTCTTGTTTTGTCTGTGACCAGCATGAGGGGCTGGTTTTATGGGCCTCTACTCTTGAAGGCCACTCTTCCTCTGATTCTTAAAACAATCTACTTTCCCTTTGAATTGTACTGGAATTGCATAGTTATTGGAGAGGGGCCCAGGATACAGATAAGAGGGGACAAAGGGATCTCATTTGTGGGCTCAGGATGGGAGGATCCAGCAGCCTACTAGCCTGTGGTCTTTGTCCTCTTCCCAAGGGCCTTTCCCTGATTCTAGAAGGTGGTCAGGGAAGGCATGATCTTGGAAAGAAGCCTGTAGATGTGCCACACATCTTAGCAAAGGGCCAGATTTCCCAGACTCCCAGACTGAGGGGAAGCCCACTGCACAGACGCAGCTTGTTGTGGGCACATATAACTAGACCGGCCAGAGACTGGATTCTAGAGCAAGAAACACAGTGGTGCGCTGCCCTCCCCTCATTCTGGAAGATCAGTAAGGGTTGGAACCATGAATCTAGGACAAATCCTCCTTGTCTGGGTGTTAGGCCTTTGGCCTGCTGGCCTGTCAGTCCCTCAGGCTCATTTCTGTCTCCAAGAGGGATGACATGAGAAGAGACCTCTTCTCCATTTGATGCAGCTCTTAGTCTATTTATCAAACTGGAAAGTTTATACTGAAGTTTAGGTGTTTCTGTTGGGTTGATCCTTCAGTAATTCCTCTGGCTAGGCTGCAGTTCCAATATCCAAGCTTACCAGTCCTCGCTCCCAAATTTGACTATTTTTTTTTTCTTCTGGCTGAACCTCAAAGGTTACCCTGGGGAGGCTGGAGGAGGGTGTGATTTCCCCTCATGTCACATAAACAAGGAAGTGAGGGGGGCCTCTGTGCTCTCAGAACTCCAAGCATGAAATGATGAGCGTTTAAGCATTTTAATCACTTGGCTGAGATTAGGCATGAAAAGCTTGCTTTTCATACCAATTATATCTGAACCTCCATGATGCATTTTGGAACTTGTGGTTATCACCGTAGTTACACTTCATTTCATGCACTGGGTGTTCTGAAAAGCTTTACCAAACAACAATAACAGCAGATAACATTTATATCTGTGCTCCTAGCACTGTATTAGGGACTTTGGTAGCTATCTGTATCATTTGCAATTATTCTTAGTTTACAGTGGAGCTGAGACACAGAGAGGTAAAAAGTAAACAAACAAAAAACCTGCCTATAGACACAACAGCTCAGAATGCAGGCAAGATCGAACCCTGGCCTTCTGGTTTATCAATGGTCCTTTAGCAGCTATTCTACTATCTCGTAAGGAAAATGAGGTAAATCAACTCATACTGTAAACCTCTGGAGGAGATCTGCTGTGTAATCGCATGAATCCATTCATCAAGTAAACAATATTTAGTCTGTGTTTAAATCCAGATTTATAAATAAATATATATATTAGTTCTGACATCCTTTAGGTGAGCATGGCAGATGAGATGAGAAAGGCAGATGACCCTGCCCTCACACAGTGTTTCATTTCTCTCTACCCCTAATTTGTTGTTGTTGTTGTTAGGTGCCGTTGAGTCAGTATCTGACTCATAGCGACCCTCATAGGGTTTTCAATGGCTGACTGTTTCGGGATTGCATTGGGAGTGGATTGCCAGGTCCTTCTCCCATTTTTGTGGTCCTGGGAATTGAACTCGGGACCTCAGAGACTGCAGTGCAGTGCTCTACCAACTGAGCTAAATCCCAGCCCCCCACCCCTAATTACTCTTGCTTAAAAAGAGAATGTCCAGTATTTTTTTCATGGCTGTAAGTCACAATAAAGAAAACTTTCTTTTCTGCTTATCACAGTAATGCATCTGATTGTAAAATGAACAAAAATTACATGAATGTGTAGTTTCCAGTATTACCATCCCCAAAGAAATAACCACAATTACAGATGAAAATCTTACACTTAAAACTCTTCCTCCAGAGAAGACACAGAGGAGACCTGCTCATAATTCCTCCTCCTGGGCTCCTGTCACCCTGGGAGTTGGAGTTTTTTTGTTTTTTTTTTTTTAACTGGGCGGCTCCTAACCTCGGGCAAGCAAAAACACAGCTGAAAGTGAGCATGAAACAAAACTCTGGCCACAAGTCTGAGAAAGGCTTTTCCCCATGCCTTGTTAATTTATTTCTATGGAAAGACACCAAAGGCATTTAAAGTTAGGATTGTTCTAGAAAATCCAGGGGAGATGGGCACCAGATGTATCCAGGGAATCAGGGCACACCACCGCAAACACTCAGTAGATGTTTGCTGAATGAACGAAAGAAAATTCTTGACTTATATTTAGAAAATTAAAACAAAACATCCCTGAAGTATATACTGGACTTCATAGGTTTTCAATTTACATTCTTTTTTTCTTTTTTCTTTTTTGTCATACATGGCAAAAGAGAAAACAGTGAAGTGTTTCCTGGCTGGATTCTATTTTGCTTTCAGTTTCTGGCACTTCAGTTCCTGTTTTCATGCTTTGAGGTGCAGGCAGTGCAGCAACCCGGGGGCCATGGCTGTGTGGGGAGAAACGCTTGCCAGCAGTGTAAGAAGCACAAGATGTTAATACCACAGCGTCCACCCGGTCTACTCTCAGGAACCTCCAGAAAAGCAACCCAGAGAACCCAGGATGGAGGGAACTGAGTACTCTTTCAAAATGCTTTACTGAAAAAGGGTATAGGGACTTTACAAGGGCTATGAAGAAACGTAGTTAAGTTAATAAAGCTTTTTATTGAGTGTTTACTGTGAGTTACTATGTGCTTTACACCCATTAACTCACTTCATCTTCAGAACAACCCTATAAAGACATTACAGCTATAATCCTCACCTCCCAAATGGAACAACTGAGGCACAGAGCAGCTCAGTAGCTTGCCCCAGTGAGAGGCGAGGCAAACAGCCTGGGTGCAGGCCCTTGACACACTGCCTCCTGGGTGACAGAGAAACTGGATGCATTTACTGAGTTGTAGAATTTTAGGCTGTGTGGGGTTTTTTTCCCCCTATACAAGAATGGAACAAAAATATTTCTGAAATGTTGAAAATAATATATTTTAAAGTTTATATGATTTGTTCTTACCAACTATATCATTTGTTCATTCTTTTCAAAATCATTTACTGAATACAAATTATTGTATAGCAATGTGCTAATATCTATCAGGAAAACAAAGGTGAGTAAAACGTAATTCTATCCAGTAGTGATTCTGATGAGTTTTGGAATCACACATACCATCTATAGGTTTGAATTTCATTCCTATCACCTATAGCTGTGTGGTTTTGTGCAATGTCCTAACCTATTTCAGCTTAGTTTTCTTACCTAGAAAATGGGGGTAACACTGCTATCTTTGAGGATTGTCCTGCAAAGAAAATGTGCTAATGCATAGAGAGTGTCCAGCAGAGTGCTGGAGACCTTGTGACACAGTCACAATTGGTCAGACCCTGTGGAGGTCATGAGACACATGGGCAAAACACAGAAAGACTTCCTTTTGGGACAGCCCAATGCAAGCTAGAGAAAGCCAATGGGATGTCAAATAGGATGACTTATACTCAGGATTGGGGCTGGGATTTAGCTCAGCTGGTAGAATGCTGCTCTGCAGTCTCTGAGGTCTTGAGTTTGATTCCCAGCACTGCAAAAATGGGAGAAGGACGTGGCAATCCACTCCTGAGGCAATCCCCAAACAATCAGCCATTGAAAACCCTATAAGGGTCACCATGAGTTGGACACAACTCAATGGCACACAACAACAACATGCTCAGGATTGTTCTGTAGCAGGAATGCAATCCCATAGGTCCTGGGAGGATTAATGGAAGAACAGAGGCAGGAGTGTGAGCCCAGCATCATTACTTACCAGCTGCCGTGACTTTGGGAGGCCCTGAGCCTGTCACCATCTGCTTCCTCCTGCTTGCTAAGTTACTGCTTGGCCCAAAAGACCCCCAAATTTCTTTTCTTTTTTGCTTTTTTCTTTTGCTATACTCAGGGTTGAACCCAGGACCTTGTGCTTGCATGCTTTGCAAGTGCTGAACCACTGAGCTGCAGCCCCAGCCCATTTTTTTACTTTTTGAGACAGGGTCTCGATAAATTACAAAGACTGCCTGTGGTCTTGAACTTGCGATCCTCCTGCCTCTGCCTCCTGGGTTGCTGGGATTACAGGAGTATGCCACTGGCCCTGGCTGATGCCCAAGTGTCTAATCAATTCTGGTCTCCATTCTTCCTTGGAGAAGCACAAAAGAAAGGCATTACTGAACTTTTTCACAAAGAAGGTGAGGTCATTTTTCTTTTCTTTTGAATTCTACTGATAGGCTAAGCACAGAAAATAGTTATCTGCTCATGTCTAATGCTTAGGTGAGAACCATGGCATATCAAACAAAAACCTCAGGGGGGATTCTTTTTTTTTTAAATAAAAATTAAACAAATTACAGATGTACCTGAGAAAATTCAAATACATAGAAACCCATCTAAAAAGCTGGAGTTCTTGTCTAATTTTGTCTCCTTCACAGGGTAAGCATACGTTTAAATGAAGAAAATGATTTTAATGAAGTGAATTTTAAAAAACTGGCCCAAGAACCAGAATGCCAAAGTTTAACCTCAACCCTATATTTTGTTCTTGTTATCTATCATCTATTCATTGAAAGGCAGTATCTTTTCAGCTCTCCTGGTAGTAAAGCCCATTATCTGAGTTCCAAGTATTATAAATATGTTTGCACTGGGCATTCTATAATAGCATTGTATAATAATGTGCAAGTCAACTGTTCTCTCTTTAGTGCTTTAGATAAGAGGCAGTGGAATGTAGGACTGGGGTTTATAACACAAGTTAGGGCTTTTGTAACCAGCCGTCCTGTGTCTTTTTTTTAAATTTTTTTATTTAACTTAAAAAAAAAATCAGCACACAATATAATGAGTTCCATTATGGCATCTTCATACAATTATATCATGTACTTTGCTCTTATTTTCCCCTCACACTACCCCTGCATGGTGTTCCTACTTCCCTCCCACGATTCCCCTCCTCCCTCCTAATACCCTACCACCCTCTGTCTTGATGTACCTTTAGTTCTGGGTCCTCACCTGCTAAAAAAAAAAGAGTGAGGATGTCAACATAAAAACCTTTCAGCTCTAAATTACATGTTCTTACATGTGATTTGTTAACTTCTCTTGATGCTACCCAAAGAAGAAAAATATCCAATTGAAATTATTTTTCTTTTGCTGACTGTAAGCAGAATTAGCTGATTTGTGCTTTGGCAAACTCCTACTTCTATGGTTCTGTCTTTTGTTTTGACCCCAAAATGGTTTATTTTATATCTCAAACTTATATTCAAATGATTACATCTGATTTATTTTGTATGTCAATCTAACCACTAAGCATATGTCATCACATCACTTAATTTATAACAGAACATAAATTTGCTGTGTTGGCTCTTCTAGTTAAAATAGAATCTAGTCATTTACAGTCACCCACCAAAAAAATTCAGTGAAGAACACTAAACAACAGTAAACAATAGCCAAAAGACTCAGGAGAGAAATTTAAAAAACCAAGGTAAAAATAATCATTTTCTAAAAGAAACTGGCACCATTCATTTTCTTATCATTTTTCTTGCATCCCACTGCCCTCACAGAAAGCTTCACACACACATGCACATACATGTGATGCACACACTCACACATTACTCATTTTTGGAGGAGTGGGATGATTGCATAGGCACAGAAGGAAAAGAGATGAGATTGTTTTCCCATTAAATTTTAAGCCTCAGCTTGAAAAAAAGAGATATATTTTATTTATTTATTTATTTATTTATTTATTTTTGCACTATTGAGGGTTTGATCTGAGGGTCTCACACATGTTCTACAAGCGCTCTACCACTGACCTATGCCCTAGCCCATCTTTTAGTTTTTATTTTGAGACAGAGTCTCTCTAAGTTTACATGGCCTGCCTCTTGCCTCGAACTTGCAGTCCTCCTGCCTCAGCCTCTCGAATCACTGGGCTTACAGGCATGTGCCACTGTGCCCAGCTTGGGAAAAAAAAAAAGAAAAGATTTTAACATATATAAATATGGCCGTTAAAAGCCTCAGAATCTTTTTGTATCTTTTGGGGGGGGGGCAGGTAGGTGAGGAGAGTTTTCAGAGAAGCAAATGAAGTATGGTTTGTCTGGAAAATGCACAGATATACATAAATCCCAAAAGCTACAGACATTTCTGTGGACTACAGTTTAAGTATCCCTGACTTAGATGATGGGGGTCAGACGGAGATTTAAAAATGTTGAACAAGGCTAGGTGCCATGGTGTATGCTGGTAATCCCAGAAACCTAGGAGGCTAAGATAAAAGGATCACAGGTTTGAGGCTAAAGGCAGTCTGCACAACTTAGTGAGACCTTCTCTCAAAATAAAAAATAAAATTGGAGATTGGAGGTGTGACTCAGTAGTAGAGCACTTGGCTCACATGTAGGAGGCCCTGGGTTTACCCTCTCTCCAAACACTACAAAAAACAAAACAAAACAAAACAAAACAATACATTGAACATATGATTACTGACTGTTTTATATCTAATAATGGTAAGTCAGACCCTTGATATTCCAAAATATTTAATACATAATTTGTGTGTGCAGTAAACTAATTTTTACTTACCATACAGTAAATCTATGACAAAATAATGCTAACCTGTTTGGTTAAGTGAACTTGGGTTTTAGACCACTGAACCCCTCTCCAGAATAGGAGAGCACAAAAGCAAGGAAATCCTTCCATTGTATAACTGACTTGTTTCCTTTTTGGAACCAGAAATTGCCTTGAAACATGCATTGCCTTGTACTTCAATCTATGCATTCAACATCGTATGGAAACTAGGACTTACACGGCAGCCTTTGGATTCTTTAATTAGATAGACCTTCTCTTCTTAAAGTGTTGTTAGGCAACAGAAGAAACAAGAAATTCATAAGATCCTGAAACTCTAACTGGGAATTGTTTTGATGGATACCAAAGTAGAACCTTCACAAAAGATCACTGATGCTTATAAGAACACAATGATTTCTGCTGCTCAATCAGATCTCTTTAGCCAATGTTGATCTGAGGAATGTGTTGGCAGCTCACTAAAGACATGTGGCCACTTATCCTATTGTTTTTAGGACAGAAATATAAAACCTATTCTGGTTCTTTATGAATCCCTCTAGGAGTTCTCACTGATCTGAGAAAGGCAGTCTTTTAAAAGAAGACTTTGTTTAAAACAATTATAACAGACAGGAGGTTGCATAATCGTGTGAAACACAGAGTACTCAAAGAGAACCGAAGAGAAAGAGAAAAGAGGCTCCATGTTAGGTTTGTGGAGGGGCTTAATGAAATGCGTGCAAGTAAAGTGTGTGGAGAGCAGACATGTTACTTCTCTAAACAGCATTGTGAGTGGAAGCTTTCTCCATCGAACAAGGCTGTATTATTACTCGACACATTCAGCAAAAAGGCAGACAGTTTCACTTCAGAATTAAACTTTTTATTTTACCTGTCTCTTGGCTCTTTCTTGATTCCTTTCCTGGGTCTTATTTAACATGCTTCACCAAATGGCCAGCTCCCACTTACTCTGCTTGTTCTGATGAAAAGGTGCTTGCTGATTTCCATGTGAGTGGAATCTCATTGTTTTACGGCTTTGTCCACTGGGCCTCCCTCATGTTCCTAACACCACCATGGAGACAGACACTAGAGAAAGGTGACTGGAAACTGGTGAGGGAGGGCCATACTCAGGGCTGTCTCCAGAAGGCCGCTGGGGAGTAAGGTTGCTTTTTTTGCATTTCTGATTCCTTGGCTCCTATTATTAACGCTTCCCTCCTTCCAGGGCACCATTCATTGGGCAAGTGTATGCTTCTTTGCATTATCTTTCATTCACATATCTGTTTCCTCAACTAAATTAGACCCTCTTTCATAGCAGAGGCAACATGGTAGATGATTGCAGCCATACCTTAATCTGACCCGTCCACTTGCCCATTCTCTTCCTTTGGTTTCTTTCAGTAATTTTCCCCAACTCCATTTGGCATTGAGGGTTATGAGTCACAATTCTTGCCTCCCTGGGTATAATACGTGGCTCATGGAACTCAGGTTAATCAAAAGTGTCTGAAAGAGAGAGAAAGAGAGTGAGTACAAGTGAGATAGTGTGAGTGTGTTCTCTGTCCTTTGGAGTTGCTGGTTGCTGAATTGGGAGGATGTGAACCTGAGGCTCTTGGTGACCAGTCTCATTGTCAAGTAGAGAAAGCCTCTACCTGCCTATAGAATAAAGACAAGAAGAGATGAGCAGAGCCCCCAAAAGGAGGCAAAAATAGGGTGTTGCGATCTTGAGTCCATCAGGCATTGAAATTGGATTGACTCCTATACTTTATCAAAATTATTTTTTGAGTTGGATTTCTAAAATCTTCACCTTAAGAATTTTAGCACAGACACTTTCTTAATGTCTATAATAAATCTACAGCATTGTTATAGTGCCTGGTGTGGGGCAACTGCTCCATAAATGTTGGAGATGCTTTGTTGATAGGATTATGATTTGTTCATAATCTAATTCTAATTGTACTCTAACAGAGGGCAGACATTTAAAAAACATGGGGTGGGAGGAAGAATAGGAAAACAGATTGGAGTATCATGTCAGTTCTTACAAGGATACCACGCTTTTGGTATAAAAGCAGAGTGGGAAAAGGGCAGTAGTGCAGTAAGCACAGAGACTAAAATCCATAGCTTCTGAAGTCAGATATGCCTAGGTCTGGATCCTGCATCGGCTCCCAGTTGTTTGATTTCAGAGAAATCACAGGTGTCCAAACTTCATTTTCTTCATTGAGGAAAGGAAGATAGTTATAATGGTTCACTGGATTATGAAGGTTGAATATAAGGCGATTAATATTGTGCTATGAGGCATTGTGAATGAATATCTAGTATACACTGGTAATAATTTTATCAGTGTTTTCGAAGGAGATACTGTTATGAATTTAATGTCATAAAATCATACAATTATTTTTAAAATAGAGCTGGAAGGCCCCGTGAGAGCAAGAAGTACTTACCTCTCATTTTATAAGTAACACTAAAAACATATATAATAATTTAAATTTCCTGCATGCCTTCCTGCCAGCCTGCTGAATGCTGGATGCAAATTTAAGGTACTCAGATCAGGTTAGATAACTCTGTTAGAAAGGAGTGGAATGCAAAGTCCACTGTTTCTTCTAGATTAATCCTGGGAAAGAGTAGCCACATCATAAATATTTGCTGAATGAAAATAGACTTGGAATAGGAAGGTGGTGAGTGTGGAAGGAGAAAGGAAGGGGTAAAGAGGTTCTTTTCAAAGGGAGAAGAAGACAGAAAAAGAGGATTTGGCCAGCTGGCAGAGAAAAAGGGGAATTTGGGCAGGGGAAGAAGTGTTTTAAAGAAATTTTAAGGTCATTTTACTAGTGGTATGTGATGCAACCCCCTCCCCCAAAAATCCTAAGTAAAAAATCAACCTTGCTATACAAAGCCTTTGGAATACAAGGAGGAAACCTGGGCATGTGACAACCAAGGCCACTGACCTCTAGAGCAGGCACTGGGCGCAGGAAGCCTGATTCTATTTGTGTTATATCCAGATGAACAAACAAGTGCCTAGAGAGGTCAAAAGATTTGCCCATAGACTTAATTAATGGTAGAGCCAAGACTAGAAGTAGGATCCCCTGGTTGCTATTTCTCTAACCTTCCCACAAATTGGCATGGGCTTTCTTCACCTACTTCTATACTTATTCAACCTCATATTGAGTAAGTTAGAATATGGTCAGTCCAGCACATTTCTGCCTCTGCCTGCATACTGGGCCTGTGCTCACAGATGATCTAGTGTCCAAAGATTCCAGCTCTGGCTTGACCACATAACACCTGTGGAAACTTGGAAAAGTCACCCTCTCTGAGCTTTACTTTCATCATCTGAAAATGGGAACTGTGGCTACCTATACTTCTCAGTACTGTTGCAGAGGTCAAGGGAGAGTTGTGTAAACTGTATGGAAAACACTAAGTACTAGACCTAAGTAATTATTCCTATTATTATTTATTTGTCTTGCCAGCATAGTATTTCTCAGAAGACATAATGTTTCCCTCTCTCTTTTTTTCTTTTTTTTTGGTTTTGGTTTTTTGAGACAGGGTCTCACTATGTAGCCCAGACTGACCTTGAACTTGTGATCCTCTTGCTTCAGCCTCTCTAATGCTGGGATTACAGGCCAGCACCACCATGCCCAGTTTCTTTCCTCTTTACACTCCCTGAGGTACTGACTCATGAGAATTCATTTTTTAAAATTTTCTCTCTTTAACTCAAAGGTATTCATTTTAATATTTTGTATATTTTCATTCTGTTTAAATTTTGCATAGATTTTCAAGTAGTGCTGATACATATTTTTTGTATCATTTTTAAAAAGTACTTAATGTAACATTTAAAAATTATTTATTTATTTATTTCAGTGCTGGAGATGGAAGGCTGGGCCTTATGGATGTTAGGCAAGTGCTCTACCACTAAGTTACATTGCCAGCCGTTTTTTGAAATTTCATTTTGAGACAGGTCTCACTAAATTGCCCAGGCTGGCCTTGAACTTGTGATCTTTTTACCTTAGTCTCCTGAGTAGCTGGACTGATAGGCATGAGCCACCATGACTGGTTTAATGTAATATTTTAAGCATTTTTTTCTATATCATTAGACACTCTTCCAGAACATGACTTTCCCTCTCTCTCTCTCTCTCTCTCTCTCTCTCTCTCTCTCTCTCTCTCTCTCTCTCTCTCTTTCTCTCTTTTTTTTTGTGGTACTGGGGGCTGAACCCAGGGCCTCACACCTGTATGCTTTGCAGGTGCTGTACCACTGAGCCACACCCCAGCCCATTTTTTGGTTTTGTTTTGTTTTACTTTTTGAGACAGGGTCTTGCTAAATTATGCAGACTGCCTCTGGTCTTGAACTTGTGATCCTCCTGCCTCCACCTCCCAAATTGCTGGGATTACAGGCGTGCACCACTGTGCCTGGTTTCGCTTCTTTTTTTGTTTTTGAGACAGGCTCTCAATATGTTGCCTAGGCTGGTCTTGAACTCAAGGACCCAAGTCATTTTTCCACATTAGCCTCCCAGGTAGCTGAGTCTACAGGTGCACACCATAGCACCTAAGAACATGATTTTTTTTTTCCCCCTGTGGTGCTGGGGATTGAAACCAGGCCTCACACATGCTAGGCAAGTATTCTACCACTGAACTATGCCCACAGGCCTCAAGAACCTGATTTTTAATGACTGCACAATTATATGAACATAAAATAGTTTATTAAATGTTTCCCAAATTTTCCCTTTTTTTTCTATTATAAATAGTGCTTTGTGTATATAAACACCTTTGTGTGTAATCTTCCAGGCTTATCACCCTCTCTCAGTATCTCAGTTTGCTCATCTGTAAATATGAAATAATAATTCTATTTGCGAAGGGTGTTATGGAGATTTAGTGAGTTAATACCCTAAAAGATTAAAAATTGTGCCTGGCACAGAAGCACTCAATACTGTGCGGTACTATTATTATTACTAACTTTAGACATTTGTGGTTAGTACTCAGAACATAATTAAATTGACTACTTGGTATTAAGTGCATCAAATTATGCCTTCTAAAAATACTGTAATATTTTTATAGCTTTTTTCAGAAATTTGCTCTTTTGAGTTACCTATAATTTCCTGTATGTTTCATTATGAATAGTAGTTGAAACTATGTTTGGCTAAATTTTATTTCTGTGCCTCAGGATGTCCTTGAAGGGAAGGTGGGGGTATTAGCATATCAGAAGTAATTTCCTGGTTTTAGAGTTTAAAGGAAATAAACAAAGACCTACTTATTTGATTGGCTAAACACTTGTTTAACAAGGTTAAAATCTAGTTAAGTTACCTTCTTGATAGTCTGTGGTGGAACTAGCAGCTGTAGGTCAGAAGTTCAGAACAAAAAGTGAAATCCTAGGATTAACTGTCATACCCTGGTATCAAATATTTTTCTGTTGAACCAACTTCCCAGGGTAATGTTTTCTGAATGAGGCTTTGCCAACACTGCTGTCTGCCACATTCTCACTTGGTACAAACAAGGTAGTATGGAGTTGAAAAGCAACTTAACTGATAGAAGATAGCTTTTCAGGATCTTCTCTACGTCTCAGGGAAGTCTTGGGTCTTGGAATCTGAAGATTCTGGAGATTTTGTTGTGGGCAGCATGGAAGGGAAGCATGTAGAATTGTAGGAATGCGTCTAAGCTCTGTCTCTGCCATAATTCTCTGTGCAACCCAATGCGAATTACTCAGGCTTGCTTGCTTTATTTATTTTTTTTTTGTGGTACTGGGGGTTGATCCCGGGGCCTCGCGCTTTCATGCTTTGCAAGTGCTGGACCACTGAGCTGCACCCCAAGCCCCCTTTTTTTGCTTTACTTTCTGAGACAGGGTCTCGGATAAGTTATGCAGACTTCCTCTGGTCTTGAACTTGCGATCCTCCTGGCTCCGCCTCCCAGGCTGCTGGGATTACAGGCGTGTGCCACCACACCCAGCTTTTCTTTTTTTCTTTTTTTTCTTTTTTTTTTGAGATAGGGACTCTATATGTTGCTCAGAGTGGCCTCAAATTCAAATTCATGATCTTCCTGCTTTGGCTTGTCAGTGCTTGGATTACAGGTGTGCACTACCACATCTGGCTTTTCCTTTCCTTTTCTTTTTTGGAATGGGGAGGGCAGGGTGGGGGTGTCTTGATAGGTTGTTCAGGCTTGAACTCCTGGGATCAGGAGATCCTCCTGCTTCAGCCTCACAAGTAGCTGAGAGGATAGGCCAGCACCACCATGTCTGGTTCACTCAATCTCTGTCTCAGTTTTACATTCTCTAAAAGAAGTGGTAATAATTAATACTTAACCTCAGTAAGCCCACCCATAGCATTTACAGGACCTCAGGCAAGAGTATAAGCAAATACCACCCCTCTCACAGACCCCTTCCTTCTCTTTCCACCTGGGTCCATCTGGTACTGGGAGAACCCTCCTCTGCAGTATCCATCCCTCAACCTTCACGGAGGTCCGTACTCCTTCCTCACCCTTCCCTCTGCAAGCAGATTTGCTGTATCTCAGTCCCAGGTATTGTGTGGGGTAAGGGACCCAGACAAGACCTAAAAGCAGACTGGGCCACAGGCAGGGAATTCTGGGAAGACAGTTTGGCCTACAAAAAGGATATGGTCGGACCCTTCTTCCCATCCACCCCCTACACCAGGAGAGAATTGGTAAATGGGAATCTCTAAAGTACGCAGCCTCAGTCACCTGAGTGTGGGGATTAAATGAGTCCATGCTTCTACAGCCTGCAGCCATAGCCCTGTGGCATCCAATCCCGTCAGATCTCGGAAGCTAGGCAGGGTTGGGCCTGGTTAGTACTTGGATGGGAGACTGCCTGGGAACGCCAGGTGCTGTAGGCTTGGGAGACGGACCCAGCAACCCCAGTACTGTTTCACCAGTTTTACGCAGGGTCGCTATGAGTTGATGGCACCTAACAACAACAACAACAATGCTTCTGCAGTGCTTCTTCACATAGCACTTGGCTCATTGCTAGCACTCAATAAATGATGGAGACCATTACTGTTATTGTGGTTGCAGTAGGTAACTGTTGTTGGAAGGGTCTCAAGGACGATCCTACTCATATCTTTTATGTTTATGTGGTAAGGAAAACACTGAGAAATGAAAGTCAGTTATAATTAAACATGCATAAGTGGCAAAGCCAGTAGCTGCTCTCAGGGTTCTCACTGCCCGGCTGCTGTTCCTCTGCTCTATAATGCAATCTCTCCAGCTGCAAAAACATAAAGAGTTTAGGGTCAGCCCCCACCTTAATATTCATGGTCCACGAAGGTATCCTGAATTATTACAGTCCTTTCCCTCAGGGTTAGATGTTATGTCCTTGGGGAAAGGGGAGCCTTCAGTGGGAGTCTTCGTCCTTAAGCCTCCTGCAAAGGTCTTCTGAAGTTGATATTGGAACACCTCAAATATTTATCGAGCTATGACGAGCACAGCCCTCAGGCAGATAAAGAATAAGGTGATATTTTGTACTTGGTAGCAGTGCATTAAAAGACCTAGTACTAAGAATTTCCAGTTAGAAAAACTATCCTGGTTCAAAAAAAAAAAAATTGGATTTTCAGACTGACTCAACTGTTTTCCTATGAGTTAAACATGAAATAAAAGTAATTTTTGTTTGTTTGTTTCTTTGTTTTGAGACAAGGCCTCCCTATGCAGCCCAGGCTGGCCTAGAATTCTCAATTCTCTTGCTTCAGCCACTTGCACCACTATATTCAGAGAAATAAAAGTTATTTTTAAATGACCTTTCTTGTTCTTAAAGCCTCGTTTCATTTTATCTATAATCAATACATTCTTTGGCTTTTCAGGATCTGAAGATTTTATCTGTAACATACACTTTTAGAAATTTTAGTTATAGAAATGCTCAAACATATATGTAGGATAGAGAGATGATGATGGGTTTGTTTACTATAATAATTCCCCATGTATTCCATTGTCCATCCAGCTGCCACAACAATCATGCATGGCTAATCTTGTCTCATCCATGGATTCTCCTTCCTTCCATTCTGGCAATGGATTTGGGATCAAATGTCAGACCTTTCATCACTTCATCCATAAATGTTTTCTGTAAGCTTTTGGTGAAAACATTTTAGGCTCTCTCTCCACCTGGCTGCTTTAGACTCAGCATGTTCCATGGGGTTGTCAGTAGACCAAAACACAGGTCCTTTTCGATGCCTTGCATGGTTTTAGGTCCAGATAATATAGGGCAAATCACTTTGAAAACTGAACCTCTTTTAATTTGCCTGCCAGAGTGGAACTGAATAAAAGAGCATTTTGGATACTTTTTATTCCTGGCTGAATTTAGGCCAACTTTGTACATGATATTTCCATAAAAGTCTTGTTTTTCTTCCCTTTTGTTTGAAGAAATGAAATTTCTTTTCCCTTTTTTTTTTTTTTTTTTTTTTTTTTTTTAAAAAAAAGAAGTGATAAGAGACTGTCACTCCAGACTCTTCCATCCCTCCTGCTGCTGCTTGGCTTCTCTTCAGTTTGATTCCTGCTATATTCTCAGTTGTACATTCTGAGGATTGGTAATCCATATGGGGGCCAAGATCTGGGGTGAGGAGTCCTACTCAATGTCAAGAAAGAGTATTGTGTTTCAATCACTGGACCTAAACTGAAAACTTTCAAGTTCTTTTTATAGTCATGAAATATGAAATCATTATCCTAAAGAACCAAGACGGGGGAAAAAGAAGATTCTAAGTTTAACAGAAAAAAAAGACTTCATATTTCCCTGCCAGAAACATTGTTCATATTTTCAGATGAATGGTTTGGGTATTACTTAGGTCTTCATGCTCACCAGCTATTTCTTTTCCTACATTCTCACTGCTAATCATCATGTATGTGACATGTGACTTCTGTTTAAATGCTCAAGTTTATTAGAGTGGAAAAAATTTTCAGTTACACAGGAAAGGAAAAAAGATTAGGAGTCAAGTCCAACCATTTGCTTATTCATCTGCATATGGTTAAAGGATTTAAAAGAATCCATTGGTTTCTGTTTTACTGCTACATGCAGGGCAATGACCTATCCATGGTGTAGAAATACATCTTCCTTTTGCCTTGGGGCCAAAAGATTTCTTCCTCTTTTAATATTAAGCCAAAGTAACAAAACTTCGGAGAAATTAGCTTCTTTGAAAGGGTTATTTTTCTAATTACCTATCGCTGTGCAACAAATTACCCTCAAAAGTTAGTGGTGGAAAATCACCACCATTTAATCATACCCACTGACTATATGGATTAGCAATTCAAAGGGCATAGAGAGGAGGGCTTTTCTCTGCTTTATGGTGTTTGAAATTCAGCTGAGAAGACTAGAAAGGGAGGTAGTGACTCAGAAAGCAGAGCTGGAATCATCTGAAGGCTTCTCCACTCACATGTCTAACACCTGGACTGAGATGACTCAAAATCTGTACTCAGATGCAACTGTCAAGTGAAGGTCTACACATGGCCTCTTCACATGGCTTGGGTTTCTCATGGTGTGGTGCCTGGGTTCTGAAAGGAGCACCGCTCCAGAGCATGAGCATGTCAAGGCACCAAGTCAAAATGTCACTGCAGCTGTAGTCTAGGGACTAAGTCACCTCAAACCAAAGAGAGAAGGACCACACTCTACCTCTTTGTGGGGAAGTGGCAAGGTCATGATTGCAGAAGAGCATGTGGAAGGCCAACGTTGTAAAGTACAATCCACCTACATCATACTGGCTCAGAGGGGCAAAAGAGTCTTTGCTGGTGTGAGGCCCTTTAATGTGGCCTCTTTCGTGAGATGTTGGAGGGAGTTATTTCGTGCTGAGGCCATCTCGTTCTTCTGGGCCCCCTTAGCAGGTGCTTTATATCCATGCCTTACTCAGCCCTTCCACAAGAGTGACTGTCATCTTCAGTATCTTCAGTCTTGTCTCTGGCACAGGAAGAGATGGAATCACAATAAACAATAACACTCCCTATAGTGGCTTCCTGCATGGCTGATTTTTTGGTCCTTGTTCATCTACACACACACATTCACAAACTATATATATATATATATATATATATACATATATATATATGTATATATGTATATATATGTATATATCTATATCTATATCTATATATATGGATATATGGGCTGGGATTTAGCTCAGTTGGTAGAGCACTGCGCTGCAGTCTCTGAGGTCCAGAGTTCAATTCCCAGCACCGCAAAAATGGGAGAAGGGCCTGGCAATCCACTCCCAAGGCAATCCCGAAACAGTCAGCCATTGAAAATCCTATGAGGGTCGCTATGAGTCGGATACCGACTCAACGGTACCTAACAACAATATATATATGAATCAGTTATTATTGATGATTGCAGTGTAGCTGATCTCTCTGGGCTTGATGTAATTATCATCAGCTTGAAACAGAATAACTATGATGACCTAGAAGCCCTTGGCCCGCAGTCATGGCAAAGAAATAAGCACGACTGTACAGCTAATAGTTTTGGTAATCCACTCCCAAGGCAATCCCGAAACAGTCAGCCATTGAAAACCCTATGAGGGTCGCTATGAGTTGGATACTGACTCAATGGCACCTAACAACAACAACAACAGCAAATAGGGCTGGGATTTAGCTCAGTTGGTAGAGCACCACTCTGCAGTCTCTGAGGTCCTGAGTTCGATTCCCAGCACCGCAAAAATGGGAGAAGGATGTGGCAATCCACTCCCGAGGCAATCCCGAAACAATCTGCCATTGAAAACCCTATGAGGGTCGCTATGAGTCGGGCATGACTTGATCGCATCTAACAACAACAACGTACAGCTAATAGGTAGGCCAATGGTAACAGTAATGGGGCTATTAACATTCCATTTTGGAGGGAGGAAGGGAGGAGAATCTCCTGAGGGACACTGAAGAGACTTCTGAGACCTTCCCAAGGCCCCCTAAGGTGCCAGTCACTAGTTCCTCCCGCCCCAGTGGCACAGGATGCTAGGTTATAGAAAAGATGAAAAACTGGCTGTGGGTGGGACCCTTTGGTGGGACAGCTGCCCATGGAATTTTTTGGTGGTGTTGCCTGAGTCATCCACACTCCTGTATGAAAGTCTAATAAATTCACTGGTTCACCAAGTTGGATTTGAATTCCTTTCTTTGGTCTGTCCCTGCTCTCAGCTCTGTGTGAGGTGAATGGATATTCCTTTTGAGACTCCCCAGTGAAAGTATTTCATGCAAAAATGATAGTGGTTATAATTTAGATATAATTCACATACCAAAAAATTTGTGCATTGTGCAATTCAGTGGTTTTTAACATATTAACAGTTGTACAACCATCACTATTATCTAATTCTAGACCATTTTCATTATTCCCAAAAGAATTCTCATACTTGTAGGAGTTATTCTCCATTTTTCTCTTTCACTGTCCCTGGAAACTTTCTGTCTATGGATTTGACTACTCTGGTCATCTTATATGAATGGAATCATTCAATATATGGTCTTTTGTGACTGGCTTCTTTTTCTTGTTGTTGTTAGATGCTGTCGAGTCAGTATCCAACTCATAGGGACCCTATGTACAACAGGTAAAACATTATTGTTAGTGCTTCTCTGCTATTCATAGGGTTGCAATGGCAGATTGATTTTTGGGAGTAGGTTGCCGTGTCCTTCTCCCAAGCCTAAGGTATTTGGTGTTCCGAGGAGGTCTCCCATCCAAGTACTAACCAGGCTCAACCCTGCTTAGCTTCCAAGATCTGACAGGATTGGATGCCACAGTGCAGGCTCTTTCTCTTAGCATAGTGGTTTTCAAGGCTCACCCATATTATATAGTATGCACTAGTACTTAAACCTTTTTGTAACTAAATAATATTCCATTGTATAGAGCTATCTTTTGTTTATCCACTTATCAATTGGTGGACATTTGAGTTGTTTCTACTTTTTGACTGTTATACAGAATGCTTCTATGAACATTTGTGTAGAAGTTTTTGTGTGAACATATGTTTTCAATTCTCTGGGGTATATACTTACAGGTAGAATTTCTGGGTTATATGGAAATTTTATGTTTGAATTTTTGAACAACGGCCAAACTATATTCCACAGCTGCAGTGCTCTTCTATATTACTCCCAGCAATGTATGAGGATTCCAATTTCTCTGCATCCTCGACAATTCATATTATCTGCTTTTTTTTTTTTTTTTTTTTTTTTGGTTATAGCCATCCTAGAAGGTAGAAAGCAGGTCTGGGCTTAGTTTAAGGAAAGCCCTTCTTCAGGCTATTTACATATCAAGGAAACCACCATTGATAGAGATAAGACCAAAGAGGGCTTACAATATGGCAAATTCTGTATTAAACGTAGTACAGGTATCATCTAGTGGAATGTTCACAGTAATAACTTTACAGTAAGTACTATTACTGTTTTACAGAAAGGTTAAGTAACTTGCTAGAAAATGGAACAGTGCTTAGGAATTTCTCATATTAAAAAATTAGAGAACTTGTATACTAAGGTAGGAGTTTGGGGGTCTAAGAGGTTTTTTTTTTTTTTTTTTTTTTTTCAAAACAAAACAAAAGAATCTCTGGGATATTGTAGTTGGCAGGAATCTATAGTACAGCCTCCAATATTCCCTTCACTGGTGTACAAATCTCATATACTCTTTACTTTTTTCTTTTCTTTTCTTTTTTTTTGAAGTATTGGAGGTTGAACCCAGGGTCTCGTGTTTTCATGCTTTGCAAGTGCTGGACCACTGACCTGTACCCCCAGCCCATTTTTTTCACTTTTTTGAGACAGTCTCGTTAAATTATGCAGACTGCCTCTGGTCTCAAACTCGTGATCCTCTTGCCTCTGCCTCCCGAGTTGCTAGGATTACAGGCATGTGCCACCGTGTCTGGCAACTATTATTATTTTTTTTTCTTCAGTAGTAGGGGTTTGAACCCAGGGCCTTGCACGTGCTAGGCAAGTGCTCTACCACTGAGCTGCACCCTAAGCCCCATACACCTTACTCCTGTTTTTTTTTTTTAGGTACCAGGGGTTGAACCCAGGGCCTCCTGCCTGTATGCTTTGCAAGTGCAGGGTCACTGAGCTGCATGCCCAGCCCATTTTTTTTTTTTTTTTACTTTTTGAGACAGGGTCTTGCTAAATTACGCAGACTACCTCTGATCTCGAACTTGAGATCCTCCTGCCTCCGCCTCCCAAGCGGTCGAGATTACAGGTGTGTACCACGCTCTCGGCACTACACTCCTTACTCTTAAGCGTAGGTGGGATCTGTGAATGTCTTGGGATAACACTCCTCTAATCACGTAACATTAACATTGCAAAAGGGATACAATAATAGTCCTAATCAGTTGACTTTTAGCCAATCAAAAGGGAAATTATGCTAGGTATAACTGACCCTATTATGTGAGTCCTTAAGAGACAAGCAATGGCAGAAACTTCCCTGCTGGCCTTTAAAAAACAGGTCACCATGAGTCCTATAACTGTGAGGAACTGAGTTCCGTCAGCAACCACCTACATGAGCTGGAAAAAAGATTCAGAGTTCCACATCAGAACTCAGCCCTGGCTACTCTCTTGATTTCAGTCTTGTGAGACCCTGAGCAGAGAACAGCCCTGCCTTGATTACTAACCTACTGAACTGTGAGATACAGTGTTGTCTTAAGTTACTAACTTTGTGGCAATTTTTTACACAGTAATTAAACTAATATACAGATCAGTGACTGACAAAAAAGCTTTTAGAGTAGATGAAGTCATTAATGTGACATTACATAGAGCAATAGTTCTCAAAATGTGGCTCAGGAGCCTCTTGGGGTCCAGACTGTTTCAGGGGCCTATGACTTCAAAACTATTTTCACAGAAATACTAAGATGTTATTTTCCCTCTCCCTGTCATTCTCATGATTTCATAATAGTTTTCCAGATGCTACGTGTTATTATTGCTCTGACTTCTAATGTGGAATATGTTCTTGTGTATTCTTGCATTTGAAAAAGTTCTTTAACTTCTAGTATGGTAAATACTGACAAATACAGCTTGCAAACAAAAGCCCATTGGAGTCTTCAGTAATTTACAAGTGCAATGAGGTCTTGAGATCAGCAGTTTAAAAAGCATTAGTTTTGTTGTTGTTAGGTGCCATTGAGTAGGCTCTGACTCATAGCGACCCTCATAAGGTTTTCAATGGCTGATTGATTTGGGATTGCCTTGAGAGTGGATTGCAACATCCTTTTCCCATTTTTGTCGTGCTGGGAATGGAACCCAGGACCTCAAGAGACTGTAGAGTGGTGCTCTACCAACTGAGCTAAATTCTAGCCCCAGCATTGGTTTTGATGAATGTATTAAGTGCTTTTCTTCACTGTTACAAAATACCTGAGAGAAACAACTTAAGGCAGGAAAGATTCATTTTGGTTCATGGTTTCAGAGGGTTCAGTACATGATGGCGGGGAGGGCATGGTGAAGGTAAGAAGTTCACTTTATGTCCAGGAAGCAGAGAAAGACAAATGCTGGCACTCGGCTTCTTTTTCCCCTTTTATTCCATCCAAGTCTCCAGCCCATGGGAATGTGGTGCTGCCCACATTTAGGGTAAATTTTCCCCCTTCAGTTAATCCTCTCTGGTAACACCCTCCCAGACACACTCAGTAATGTGTCTCATTAGTCTCCTAGGTGACTCTAAATCCAGTCAAGCTGACAATGAAGATTAACCATCACAAGTGCACCCCTTGTTAACCTGACACCCAAATACGTCACTTTAAATCAGGAATGCCCAACCTGTGGCCCACTGGCTGCATGCAGCCCAGGAAAGCTAGTAATGCAATCCTACAAAATTTTGTAACATCATGTGTTTTTTGGTGTTTCTTTGTGACCTTGCCCCTGCCTTATTATGTTGTTATTGTTAGGTGCCATTAAGCTGGGTCTGACTCTTAGGTATATGGACTATATATCCTATATACTTTATGTGGATATACCTAATAATGTGTAAGACAATTTCTCTTCACTTGATGTGGTCCAGGAAAGCCAAAGGTTGGACACCCCTGCTTTAAACCATAACATTCCACCTTTGGCCCCCAAAAGGCTCATGTCCATCTCATAATATAAAGTGCATTCAGTCCAACTTCAAGAGTTCCCACAGTCTTAACAGTTTCAACATTGTTCAAAAGTCTTAAGCCCAGAGTCTCTATTGAAGAAAATCTTTTAGCTGTGATCCCCTATTAAAAAAAAATTATATTCTTCTAATATACAATGGCATAAACATTCTGGTAACAAAAGAGAGGTACAGGAAAGAGGAAAGAAGGATGGGACTAAAGTGAGACTGAAACTCAATGGAGAAAACATTAAATCCTTTAGCTCCATGTCCATTATTTGGGGCATATAATGTCCTGATGTGGGCTCCAATGGGCTTGGGCAGCTCACCCCTATGGCCTTGTCTTTTGTAGCCCATATGGTCTTTCTCTTGGTGTGGCTCCATTCATTGCCTGCAGCTTTCCTTGGCAGATGTTCCATGTTCCTGGCATTTCCAACATCCTAGAGTCTCCATTATGGCTTAGGTTTTACCCTCACAGCTTTATGAATCATCCTCTTAGTGGCTCCCTGTGGGGGATCTGACCCTGCTACAGATCACTTGGCTCCCCTGGCTTTCCTTAAAAATCTGGGTGGAAGCCTCCATGACCCTGTAACTTTTTGCTTTCTGCATGCCTGCAAACCCAGCACCACATGGATGATGCACAGGTCTGCCACCAGCCTGAGCAGTAGCTGGGCTCCCTTGGATTATGGCTATAGCAGCCTCTGAGTGCCTGGGTAGCTGAACCTGGGAAAACACTTCTGAGGCACCCCTAGGCAAGCATGGCACCCTGATGTTCTCTCTTCTCAAGAGACAGTCCTTCAGATGAGTTTACAATTTTACGCCCTACAGCCCATGATGGCTTGGGTCTAGCCAACTCCTGAAATATTCTCAAGGCATCCTACCTATGGTTCCAGTGGAAAGTATTTAGCTTCTTTTTTAATGGCACTAAACTCTTAAACAACTATACCCTGTTTTCACATTAAGCTTGTTTCTATTCTGGCCAGACTGCATGCTTTTCAAATCTTTCTACTGTGGTTTTTGCTTCTGATTCTCTTTGTAAATCTGGCTAAAAGTCCACAGCAATAACCATGCTGCAGCTTGAATGCTATGGTGTTTTGATATTTCTTCTGCCAAATTAATTAGTCACCTTTAAACCTGACATCTCTCAACATTTCAGGATACCCACAAAATGTAGACAAATTTTTGGCAAACTGTAACACGAATGGTCTCTACCCCAATTCCCAGTGGAGTCCTTGTTCCCATCTGAAGCTTCATGAGCACAATCTTTACTGACCACATTTATATTGACAATCTAGTCTTCTGAGCTCCCATTATAACAGTTCATTAAGCTCTGCATACAGCATTTTAGGGCTTCTCTAGCCTGCATCTCCAAACTCTTCCAAATTCCTCCTGTAAACCAGATCCTAGGGTTTAAGAATCATATGGTCAGGTTTAGTCACAGCAACAACCCCACTTCTCTGGTACCAATTTTATGTATTAGTTACTTTTTGTCACTGTGACAAAATATCAGAAATAACTTAAGGAAAGAAAGATTTACTTTGGTTCATGGTTTCAGAGGGTTTAGTCCATCATGGCAGGGGTGGTGGTGGTAGTACTTGTGCATGGTAGAGCAGAGAAGTTATATCCTGGCAGGCCAGGAAGCAGAGAAAAAGGAATGCCAACACTAGGCTAATTTTCTCCTTTTTCCCTTTTTATTCCATGTAGGCCCCTAGCCCATTGGATGGTGCTGCCAACATTCAGGATGGGTCTTTCCCTTTCAGTTAATCCTCTCTGGAAATGCCGTCACAGACACACGCAGAGGTGTGTCTCACTTTTCTCATTGTTGTTGTTGTTGTTGTTGCTGTTGTTGTTATTGGTAGTAGGTGCTGTCAAGTCAGGTCCAACTCAGCAACCCTCACAGGGTTTTCAATGGCTGACTGTTCTCCAGAATGTTTTGGGAGTGGGCTGCCATGTCCTTCTTGCATTTTTGCAGTGCTGGGGATTGAACACAGGGCCTCAGAGAATACAGAGCAGCACTCTACCAACTGAGCTAAACCCCAGCCACTAGTCTCCTAAGTGATTCTAAATCCAGTCAAGTTGACAACAAAGACTAACCATCACAACAAAGTATAACTAAGGCAGGCTTTGGATAAAGTCTGAATGTATAAGGTTTTACAGATTCAGTTAATGCCTATATTTTGTACAGAATTATGGTGTAAGTATTACCAAGTATGGAGTAAGGATACCAAACTAGCATGTGATACATAGTCCTTGAAGCAAAACAAACATAAATAACTAGCAGAATTATTCATTTGTTCCTTCCACGGTGTTTTTAAGTACATTGCCCTGCAGTACAAAGGTAGATAACTCAGGAGTAACCTTTGGTATGAGTGGTTATGTTACAGGGGTGTTTAGAGAAGAAGCTGCTCAAACTAGGCTTTGGGAGACCAGGAAGACCGTGGGGGAGGTGAAATATAAGTTTGGCAGTGAAGTAGGAGAACAAATATTTAAAACATTATTCTTTAGATCTCTGCTAAGATGTCTCTTTTCAGAGGCTTTTCCTAATATCCTTATCTATAGTACCCAGCAAACCTTATATTCCACCATAGCACCCTGCTTATTTCCTTTCTAGCATGTTTTTTAAAAATGTAATATAGGTATTAAGGTGTCTGGGACTCAGGGTTATTGCTCTGGTAGAGCACTTGCGTAGCATGTATGAGGCCCCAGGTTTAATCTGCAGCACTGAAAAAAGCCAAAACAACAAAACAAAAAACCATAAGTCTGTCTGGCTCTGCAGTACTTTGGGTTAAATCCTAGTTCTGCCACTTTCTAATTATATAATTGTTTGGTTTGTTTCTTTTTGTTTGTTTGGCTTTTGAACATGGTCCTGCTATGTACCCCAGGCTGGCCTTGGATGTGTGATCTTCCTGCCTCAGCCTCCTCAGTGCTTGGATTACAAGTGTGTGCCACCATGTCCGGCTATATAACATTTAACAAGTTACTTAACCTCTCTCTGTCTCAGTTCCTCAATAAGATGTGCTAATCAGACAAGGAATTTATGTTGAGCTGCATTAAATTGCAACCATGGGGAGCTTGGGATGTAGTTCAGTGGTAGAGTGCTTGCCTAGCATGCACAAGGTCCTGAGTTTGATCCTTAGCACTGAAAAAAAAAAATTGTCACCAAAGGAATGAAAAGGAAAAGGGTAGATATGAATGAAGTCAATGGTAGAATCAACAGATGAATTCAGACCAGAGACAGGAATAGTAAAGATAATTTCAAAGAGAGAAGTAGAAAAAAAGATAAGGGAAAATTCTGGTGATATTAAAAAAGAAGCAACCAATTACATGTGGCTAAGGATAGAGTGCATGCAGCTGTACCGCTGTGGCATATGATCCTGTCAGATCTTGGAAGCTAAGCACAGTTGAAGCTAGTTAGTACTTGGATGAGAGATCACCTGGGAACGCCAGGTCCTGTAGGCTTGGGAGAGGGACCTGGCAACCTACTCCCCCAAAAACAACAAGGCATTGAAAACTCATGAATAATAGAGAAGCACTGACAATAGTGTTTCATCTGTTGTGCATAGGGTTGCTATGAGTCGGACACTGACTCCACAGCACCTAACAATAACAACAAGAACAGAGTGAAAAAAACAAAATGATTCCAAAGGTTATTGTTTTAGAGTTATGACAGAGGTTAGCAGGCTAGCATTAGTTAACTACTGTGGGGACAAATGGAGGAGCTATGTCAATTCCATGTTTAAAATGAGTTGGCACCAAGAACACAATTGTAGATAATTTAGAGTGCTAGAATGATGGGCCCTAATACAAGGGCAGATAAAATCTGGGTATCTGCTCATTGTGTCAGAACTGAAATCAAGGGAAGAAACCCTACAATACCACAATTACCAGCCTGTATGGAAAAGTACAATCTTTTTTCTTCCTTCTCTCTCTCTCTTCTTCTCAGTGTCCCCTCCCTCCCTTCCTTCCTCCCTTCTCTCTCTCTTTCTCTCTCTTCTATTTTCTTTCAAGTACTAGGGGATTGAACTCAGGGTGCTTCACTACTGAGCTGTAATTCCCAGCCCTCTTTATTTTTATTTATTTTTTTTATTTTGAGACAAGGTTTCGCTAAGTTGTACAGGCTGCCTTTGGCCCTGAACTTTGTGATCTTCCTGCCTCTGCGTCCCAAGTTGCTGGGATTACACACATGGGCCACAGCACCTAGCGTAGGATAATCTTCTTTACTACTTAAGACACCGATGTTCTCACCAGTGATAAAAGGTGCTTGAAACTACATTGCTATCAAATTCCTTTTAGGGGATAGGGCTTTTCAGAAAAAAAAAAGGACTGATTCAGGCTAAAAAACTACACAGTAAGGAGGGGTATGCCTCCCAATTTTAACCTACCATATAACTTTCAAAGTTAAATAATGTGTTTTAAGTTGCCTTTTTAAAGAGGAAATTTGGGTCATCTCCTTTCTAGCAAAGACTTCTTGCTATTCAATTTAAAATTGACATGGTTCCATAGCACTCTTCGTTCCAGGCTAAAGCTTCCTGCCATGACTTCTGGGCATCCTATTTGAAAGTTAGACCTTCTGACCTGGCAAGTTGCTGAGACCTTTTAGGACAGTTGAACTGTAGATAAAAATCTTCCAGGGAAGTAGGTGTGGGCAGGATGTGTGCTTTCTCTGCCTCTCATTTGAAGGCTAGTTCAGTTAATTTTTCATAAATGGTTTGCACTAAAAGCTGCATTCCAGAACGTTTTAAAGGGAAATTGGAAGGGACAAGCTAACTACTGATTTTCAGTTGAAGTTGGGACTAAAACACCATCTTTCTGAATGGTACAGAAATATACAGAAGGGAAACTGTGCCCCCTACTATAATCTCAAAGCAGCTCCCTCTGCTAGTGTGACCTTGAAAACCCAAATTAGCCATAATAACACAAAGCAGAGCATGGACTTGTTTACCAAATAATCTAGCATTGAGCACGAAGATGTGATAACGTATGCCTTAGCCTACCTTGATTGTATGCACAGCAGCCTGAACCTGGGAAAAATATTTCTAAACTTTTAGTGATACAACACACATAGATTATTTCTCTAACATTCCACACCAATCACTGTCTAAGTTAAGGCTTTGCAAAACATCTGGGGCATATGTTTCTGGAAAAAAATTATAGCATCTTTTGTATATCTCTCCCTGGTGTGAGCACCCTAAGCTATGGCTTGATAGGATACTCTGTAGCAGGAAAACCTATAAACCAGGAGAAGCTGCCCTGCAGCACTGATAGGCATTCCTTCTTTCCCTCCATAACCATCTACCCACAGCCACTTAGAAACAAGGTACAGAGCAGAGAAAGATTCAAACATGAATCAAATGCACATATTGCTGTCACTGAAAAAACCACTTTCTCTCTAGCAAAACAGAGGCTTTTTTCATGTCAGCCTCTGGTTGAACTACAATAATTTACTGTCTGATATTCCATGTCTATAGGTCAGTGGGAATGGAGCCAGTGCCTGAGATTTCAAGGATTAAAATCAAAGCACAATGAACCATCATTCGGTTGCCCCAAGGCCACTAAATCCAGACAGCAAAGCATTCACACCATTCTGAGATGTCTTCTCTGATGTTTCTCCAGCCAAAAACCTTAGAAAATGTCCTGGTGACAGATATGCCTACATTACTTGATTCAGAGAAGTTTCTCTAAAAGAACAAGAAAGCATAGATCAGCCTCAGCATTTTAATTTTTATATCATCTTGGGTAATCATATCTTTTAAATACAATTCAATCTCTTTATGAATCATTCCCTACTTTATTAGATTTATGTCATAAATATGCAACAAAATAACAGGAAAAAAATACATAAACTCAAATACTAAAGAAGAAGATCTTCTAGTACGTTGCTTTGCAAAAGGAGCACAGAGTAGAGGGATGGCATGAGAATTCCTGGTTATTGAGGAGCTTCTGTAGAACGGGCACCATTAGGAAAATGAATTCTCAAGCAGGACCAGCTATAATAGCTTGTGGGGTTTAAAGTTTGAGTCCCTTGTCTAAAAATTATAAGAGGGCTGGGGGTATAGTTTAGTAGCAGAGTTCTTGCCTAGTATGTGTGAGGCCCTGGGTTTTTTGATCCCCAGCACTGCAAAATAACAACCACCACCATAACAATGAACTAAAACTAACCCCCAAAAAACAAAAAAATAAAACTAAGAAATTGAAGAAGGTCAGCAGACTACTAAAGCAAGTGTATAAGCCTACCTAAGTATGGCATCCCATATGACTGCATAGGCCACATAACCATTAATCTAGCACCACTCTAAAGCATGGGGTTGAATATGGCTTTGCAACTTACTAGTTATGTGATCCTGGACAAGCCATCTATAAAATAGGGATAATATTAGTTTCTGCTTCAAGTTCTTATCAGTTTTAAAAATAAGGCCATATTTGAAAAGCACTTAAAATACCTGGCACACAGCAAGCACTATATAAATGTTTAGTAAATATATATTCTAGCAGGCCTAAGCATCTCAAAATGCCAGAGACACTCAAAATGCCAGTATAACCACTACACTAAATTTGAGAACCTTTTTTTTAGTGTTTTGAGAGTTTAGATTCCTGATAAAAAGAATGTTTTTATTACTTTCACAGTGGTTGCCTTTTAATTTAACAATTAAGCAAGAGATTTTAAAAGATATTCAGGATTGAGGCCAACAATTCATAAAGGAAGACTGAAGAATGAAAAAAGATACTTGTTTATGATCAAGATTCTGGAAGCCTGTGCAGTATAAATTGTTATGAAGCCAATTTAATATAACAACTTCCTTTATGCTGAGAGAATTCACTGGGGACATTACTACTTCCATACAGGAAATAAAACCCAATGTATCTGAACAGAAACTAAAAAACACCTTTGTCTTTCTTTTCTTTTTACAATGCAAAATACTGTTTTTTTTTTCTTGTTTTTTTTTTTCACAGCTGTAGAACAGGAAATGTTACTAATCACACAAATATATTTAGGTTGAGGAAAAAATACTAAAACACTAAATACTAAAAAATACTAAAACAATCAAAAGAAAACTTGCAGGTAGTAATACATATTTTTATATGGAAAAGAAATTTGGTGTATAGAGAAATACATATTTGATGGATATTAGTCATGTTTGTCATATAAAAGAAGCCTTAGTTTCTTCATTGAATTATTTGTACATTTTTTACTCCTGACCATCAATAATTCTTAGGACTTTTAGAAGATGTTACAATAAACAAAGTATAGTAATTGCTGCTCATTGCAAAATTCTAAAGAAGTAAGTTGCTATTCATCAAACAATCCGCCCAAGGTACACAGATTTGGGATACTTCTCCTTAAGAGTCAGCCACTGAACAATGAAGTAATCCGAGAGATGAAAGAGAATCTTCCCAGACAAGGATAAAGTTTCTACTCGGCAGATGCTTTCAACGTAGACAATGATCACTTTCTTTATTCCAAGTATTCCAAGGAGAAGGGCAGATATACAGATAGGAACACATGTTCCTGGTCCGTTACACAACACCTTAAAAAAAAAAAAAGGTCAAATTAAAATACAGGAGACTAATCTAAATGAGGTGTTTTGCATTAAGAATATCCTGATCTTAGGATTTATTAGTCCAGTAAGTCTTTCCTTGTCAAGAAACAAGATGTAGCAAATATAATGCAGAAAGCTGATGCACTTAAGGAGCCAGGTGGGGCTGTGTAGTCTTGGCTCTCCTGCTTTCCTGGGGCAAATAACTTCTAACTTCCAGCACAGTTCCCGTTGCTCACTCAGCACTCATTGAATAGGTATATGTTGCTCTTCTTAGATTGCTTTGTGGATTTTGAATGTCATATAAATATATAGAAAACAGGTAGCATTAACTAATATTCATTCAGTTTTCTTTCCTCTACCAACATGTTCTTCAGGTAGGAGAAAATGTCTATACTGTTTTTCTCTTTTTGAGATGGCATCTGTCTATGCTCAGGCTGGCTATGTTTAGGCTCAGGCTGGCCTAAAACTCATAGTCCTCCTGTCTCAGCCCCCTAGGTGCTGTGATTACAAGGCATGCCACACCGTGCCTAGCCTGAGAAAATGTCTTTAAATGACCATTATGTAGGATATTTTTGTGGGGTATGAAATCATTTTGGGAGTCCAGTCCAACAAATGGAATATTCAAGAAAATGCTATCACATAAATGATATTTTCCCTTGAGAAGGCTGCTTGTGATGCAGTAGTTTTCTGCTAATTTTTATAGAAAGCCACTGATTAAAAACAATTTAGTTGACTAACCCCATAAGAGAAATAAAACTTCAACTCAGAGCAACTGCAAAGAATTTTATAATTCTTTGAAGAAAATGAAAGGGAACCTACTTCACTGAATTGTCAGATAATTTATTACTATTTTTAGAGGAAAAAGCATTTTACACAATATGCTAATCATATGCTTATGTTGAATAAGTTAGCAAGATCTAATATAGCATTTTACTCCATAAACCATAAAACAGGAGGTTTGTGGTTATCTATACATGGCTATCAGGCACAATCTAGAATATTCCATGGTCTTCCATGTCCAAAGTCCACAAAGCTTAATAGACATCAGAGAATCTTTCAGTAAGGCTGGCAACTTGATCCATCCCAGCATTTCAGGGACTCTCATAGATAGTCAGACAAGACAATTCTGGCTCCATGTGAACATACTCAGGGTTGCAAAAGTTTGATGAAAGTTATCTGGTTCAGGCTCCACCCTTTCTGGAGGCATGACCACCTGGAATATCATTCACAAAGCTTTGGGAAAAAGAGAGGGTAGCCTGTTTTAGGTGGGATCAATCTTTCTTATGTCTTTCTCAAGCTCTCTACTTAAAATTTGAACAACTGGTATCTTTCATGGAGAACTTTCACTCAGATTTTCTCTTGAATTACCAGCCACTAAGCTGCTCTATGGGCTGGGATTTAGCTCAGCTGGTAATACGCTGCGATGCAGTCTCTGAGGTCCTGAGTTCAATTCCCAGCACCACAAAAATGGGAGAAGGGCATGGCAATCCGCTCCTAAGGCAATCCTGAAAACAGTCAGCCATTGAAAACCCTATGAGGGTCACTATGATTCGGATACCGACTCGAGGGCACCTAACAACAACAACTGCTCTACAGACTGGTCTTTAACCTCCATTAAGTTTCTTAATAGACCCTCAAGGCAGTATAATAGAAAGAACATGAGACTGAGGTGAGGCAATAGAGATAAACAGGCTAGCTCTGTGCCTCTGGGCAACAGCAAAATTGATAATCACCACCTCAGATTTCACCATAAGTATGTATGTATGTATGTATGTATGTATGTATGTATGTACGTATAAATACAAATTATAGTAATACCTACTTACCTACCTACATACATATATACTGGGTTTGAATCCAGGGCTTCATGCATGCTAGGCAAGTGCTCCACCACTGAGCTACACCTCCAGCTCTCAGCTCTATTTTTATTTCTAATTTTTCAGACACAGTCTTGCTAAGTTGTACAGGCTGTCTCTGGCTTTATACCTGTAATCCTCTAGCCTCAGCCTCTTCAATAACTGAGATAACAAGTGTGCTTCATAGAGCCCAACAGCAGCATTATTTATTAACAACTCAGTATGGCCAGGGATTGTACTAACAATTTTACATGTGTTATATTTTAATTAATTCTCACACCAATCACTTGAGGCAAGTTTTATCGTCTCTTTTTGCAGATGAGGAAACCGAGACAGAGAGATTGGGTAAGTTGCTCGATCACAGGTCTAGGAGGTGAGGAAGTCATATTGTTTCAGGTCACCTTTTCCTACATGATTCAGTTATCCTATCTAACAAATGGAGAAACAAAATGACTTTCACTGTCAGAACCAAGATTCTGATTCTATGACTCTAATTTGCTTCTAGTTTTTCCTTATTCCTTAATTACAAACCTGCCCTGAATCCTTTCAGAGCTCAGAATTATAAAAATTCTATTAATGTAAGTAAGGAACTATTGAGATTTTGGAGTGAATAATTTTTTTTCATGGTGGGGGCCTATCCTGTGCATCACAGGATATTTAGCAGCATCCCTGGCCTCTGTCCAAAAGATTCCAGTAGTCAAGACAACCAAAATTGACTCCAAGGACTGCCAAATGTCTCCAGCTGACAACCACTATATTAATGTACTTCCTAATCCTTGGATTATCTGTGTTGCTTTTCTCAATCTTCTTTTCAATAGTACAGAACAAAATAAAAACTATAGCTAAAAAAAATGTCAGGACTGTTTGTTGGATCTTGAATGTCACAAAAGTATTTTCACATTTGTGGCTTATAAAAAAAGTACATATCCACATGTGTTCATTTCAACATCTGGTTGACCTTCTATATTTGAGCTATGTGCACAGTGACCTAGATGACTGCATATGATTGAGCAGTGGTGGGAGATACACTAACAACCTGCTACAGATCAGAAGTAGAGATGATTTAGGTAAAAGTGGAAGTTAAAAGTATTTTGTTTATCTCTATTATATATCTTCATATTTTAGTGGAAGTTAAAAGTATTTTGTTTATCTCTGTTATACATCTTCATATTTTAAGGTATCTTACTACAGAAGTGCCAGGTACAAAAAAAAAACCATAAAATCTTAAATCAAAAAGTGAAAAAAGGGGATTAAGAGGATATAATTAAGTGGTAGAACACTTGCCTAGCATGTGCAAGGCCCTGGGTTTGATCTGGAACACTGGGAGTAGGGGAGCAGGACAAATTAAAAAAAAAAAAGGCAAACTAACCTCCTGAAAAATCACTTTTAACTAAGTATAGATTTTAACTCTGAGTTGCAGCAGCCGATATATATTTTTAAAAAGTGAACCGTGGAGATTTGATTATTCAAAAAAACATACCAGGAAGATTTATTCTAAGAATTGAACAATAACAGCAACAACAAAAAATCTACTGAGATAGCCTGGGTAAAAATAATGTTAAACAATATAATGTGGAGCTGCCTTTTTATAAAAAACACAGAAATATTCTTCATATTTCCATTTCTGAAGATATAAATTCTCAATGAATGCAGAACTACTGCCCTGGACATCTCTTGTCCTCACTACTCTGTAAACTCTTTATAAGCGGGGCCCACGTCTAGGATAATCTATATTCTAACCTGGAACAATGTAAGCTGAAAGGAAAAGGGAGGAAAGGGAGGAGGAGGAGGGTAAGGGAAAAGTGAATCTTTGTCTATCCTATGTGGCATCAGATGTTCGTCTCTTGACAGATTTGTCCATACATATCATAAACACTTATGTGGTTGGCTGCCATAGTGGCTATAATTTGTAGCTTTTTTCTTCTTTTTAACTACCCCATGTCTGGTCACCTTTTCTTTGGGGAACTACTATATACCTCACTCTTAATTTATGTCTTTGAGTAGAGGTGACTCCACACTCAGCCATAAGGAGAGGACATATGACTCCAATCTGACCAATTGGAGCACTGAATTCCCCTGGTGAAAGTCACTGGTTCAGCAAAGAGTACATGATCCAGGAAGAAACCACAAGATTTAGTGGAACATCTGTTGGGGCTGCTGAGAGAATGGTGCTTTTTCTACTGTCCTGGAACCCAGGAGGATGTGGACCTGGCACCACTGACATCTAGATTGCCACCATGTGCAGAAATTGAGAGATGAAGACAGGCCAGGTCCCAAAGGCAGCATGTAAGATCCATGAATCCAGCTGTGCCCGAAGGAAAACAGATTTCTCCCTAGACTTGCCAGGTATGTGAGGGAACACATTCCCCTTTTTGCTTAAGCTAGTTTGAATAAGGATTTTAGTCACTGGCAAGAAAAAACACACCAAATGACACAATCCTTCTTTTTTTAAATTCTATAACCTCTGATCATTCACAGCACCAAGTAGATATTCAATATGCATCTGTTGATGAATTATCAAATCAATAAATAAACTCTGAGAGCACGAAATCTTAAAGATATACTAAAGATAATGTAACTGTGGGTCTGGAAAAGGGAAAGCAGCCAGGACTACTATAAACATGAAGTCATGAAGGTAAATGAGCTTGATCAAGGATCAAGAATAGTTATATGAGTCTGTTGTTCTGTGGATTTCAGCCATCAAAGGTCAAGTCATACTGGAGGAAATATAACATCTACATATATGAAAAGACATATTTAACTTGAGTAGCCTAAACTTACCTCCCAAGCCAGCAGAAATTCCTCTCCTCACAGAATCTGGGCCAAGACTTTGGGGTCTTGGGTTGGTTGTAGGTCAGAGATTATATGGTTGAAAGTGATCCAAGAGACAGCAAGTGGAAGTGAGACAGAAAGTCTTTTTTTTTTTTTTTAGACAGAATTATTTCACCATGTAGGCCAGGTTGGTCTGGAACTCATTATGTGTCCCAAGTGCTGGGATTACAGGCATGCACCACCATTCCCAGCTCGAGACAGAAGATTTTTAAGAGTGCACCTAAAGCTTCAATCTTAAAGAGTCTGGACAAAGACAATGACCTGAAAACCACTTTCTGACAGTCTCTTGCTGGTGGATGTGAAGGGTAGAGAGAGGTCATGAACTGTAAGAATATACCTTCAAAGAAGGTTTTAATGAGCTCCTAGAGCCATGGATGAAGCCCGAGAACTAGAGCCTGCTGTTACAACTGAGCTAGCTCAGGTCACAGGTTCTGTCAACTTGAATTGTTCTGTTTACATTGGTGCCACTGTGGAGAAAGGTAAATGGGGAAATAGGGAAGGGAGCAAACATTGACATGTAGGTACTGTCAGGAGATACAAGAAAAAAAGCTTGGCTGTGAGGCTTAATAAGGAGCAAACTTGAGTAAAGTACTTTAACAATGGTTAGAGAAACACAAGGAAAACCACAAAGTCCATTGCCAATCCCTAAAAATGTGTAAGAAATGATAAAATGATTAACGATGTTTCTTGTACCAGAATAGCTACAAAAATAGAGACAGAGAAGAGATCTTCAGACTTGGCCAAGAGAAGAGCAATGAAAACCTCAGCAGTGGCTACTTATTAAGTCACTGGGCTAAAATACGGGGTAGGAGAAAAGGGAGAGTGCTGTGAGAGAGGGAAACTCAGGGAGTAGCTGGATGAGCTAAGCAGGGCCATGGAAAGGGTTTATAGAATGACATAAATGATCACTATGTGAACATAAAGATAAGTGGAAACAAAATGATGATGCAGAGAGAACTGATTATATTGAAAAGGGTGAGTTCTTTTAATACTGGGAGAAAACAGAATTCTGAGTATTTCGTTTATGAGATTGGTCTGGGAAAAATTATACTTTCTGATAGCATGATAAAAATGATGGCACAGGAAGTTTGCCATCAATGGACTTTCTTTTAAATATAAATAACTTTTCAGCTCAATGTGGAAACTAAAGACAAGCTCAAGGAAGAAAGTAATGCTTGCAATCTAACCAATCGGTTAACATTTTAGTATATTTCCTTTTAATTTACATCTTTACATACATTTATATTCTAATGTAAAATATAGTCATATATGCAAATATATGTAAATGTGAGTACTTATAAATAATTATAAAGTTCTTTCAGTTATGTTTTAGTTTTTAAAAATCCTTGATTTTTAATGGCTACATATATTTAATCCTACAGACATCCCATAATTTATTTAATGATTCCCCTGTTTATAGAAATAGTTATTATTAGAAATTTAGGCTGACTCCTTTTTTCCTTATTCTCTTCCTCCTCCTCAGTCTCCTCCTTCTTGCTATTCTAAATCATGTGGTTATGAACATCATTGTATATAAATCTGTGACCCCTAAAGTTTTACTTTTGCATTGAACTATGTTCCAAAGTTCTTGCTGAGGAAGAGGTTAGCAAAAATACCTTCATGGATTTAAGGAGGTTGTAGAAAGTTTAATAAAACAATTGTTATGGATCAGGATTGGGCCATGTGGTTTTTAAAAAAATTTTGTTTTATTTCTGCCTAAAATCTGAGTGATTCTTCACTGTATGAATTCTGGTAGCAGGCAGATTCCATTTCTCATAGAACGTATGAAATACTCCTTTCTAAGCCCCCTTTGCAGCTTGGTAGATGGGCCAGTAACCTGGCCAGAGGTATGTGCTTAAATATGACCAGGCGTTAGTGGTGCAGAGAAGCAGGACTGGAGAAGAATCTTTTCTGGTAGCAAAGGTACCACTGGACACAGGGTCCAGTGTCCAGTGGCAGTGGTGCCATTTGCAGTATTCACTGTCCATTAGTGGTGGCAGAAAGTGTCCCCTGAAACCAGCTCTGTGGCCATGGGAACTCTGGCCATGGTTTTAGCTGCTCAGCTTCCACTTTACCCCTTGGTATTTTCTAAGACTACTTCATCAGCATTCCTGGTAATTTTGAGGGCTCCTAAAGGCCTTTTGCTAAATTCTTTTCCTGTCTCAGTTAAAATGAATGTTGTTTTAGTTCCATGAATGCTAACTAGTATGAAGGGAATGGAGACTATGAAAGCAGCATATGCAGAGTTAAAGAAAGAATAGATCACATCACAACAGCCACACAATTTCCTCAGGCAGGGCTAATAGCACTGGCTCATGAGCACAGGAAAAAGGGTAAAACACAGATGAGGATTACCCAGTAAAAACAGACCCAGTGAGTGTCAGGAGTATGGAAAAAATAAGTACAGTGCTGCATTCAAGAGAGTAGGAGGGCAGGAACAGTGGATCAAAACTCTCAGGAAACTGGATAGCGAAGCATCTGAGAGTCATCAAGGGAATGAAGAAGACCATGCCATTGGAGAGCAGGTGTTCTCTACCACATAGTGGCTGGAAGGCTGGGGTGAAGCCTGAGAAAAGGCAGTGTTGTGTGTCAGTGATCAGTAGAGATGGACAGCAGGACGGAAAAGGATGTGTAGCACAAGTGGGTGATGCATGCACCTGGCTCACCTTATGGTACACTATTGTATTTCTTTTTTATGCATATCTAATTAAGTAGTAACAGTGAAACAGAAACATTGAACTATCAAAACCAGTGTGAAATAACAAGATAAATCTTAAATACTTGAGTCAACATTTGTGAACTTCAAGATCTCCTACAATTCTACTATTAACAGAATTTTCAGCATATATAGCATTTTGGGGGCCTACTTTTCCATTTATATAACTACTTCTACTTCATGTTTCTGCATATGTATTAGTTGTTCCACTGTATGAACATGCCTTGGTCCATCTAGCCACTTTGATTTTTGTTTGGGAATTCACACACACACACACACACACACACACACACACACACGTGCATATCTCTGGCCTCAAACTCACAATCCATCTGCCTCTGCTTCTGCCTCACAAATCACTGGGATTATAGGCATGTGCCATAATGCCTGGCCTGGAATTCATATTGATTGATTTCTACCATCTTTAGAAATGATATGAAGTTGACTGTAAGAAAATCATCTTAATTTAAAATTAAGCTAATGGTGAAAGGACATTATCTCTTAGCCACTTTTCTATTTCTCTTTGGCTAGGCACAGTTTTCATCTTCTTTTAAATCATATCAAAAAGATAGGTAAGTTCTAAGCTGTTTTTATCTAGGCTAATGCACTATTGTTTCAAGGCTACTGCATCCTCAAATATCAGTTACTTACATTTTGCTTGGTGACAACTCAAAAAAAAACTTGTTCATAATTTAATCAAATAAGTTGGAAGAACAGTAAACTTTGTTCCTATAGGACCTTGCCTTATTGTTAAGTTCCTTAAACACCATATCACTGATTACTTCCCCTCAGACAGAATACCCCTGCTCATGTGTACTCATACAATCCACCAAGAGCCTGAACAATAGTCATGAAAAAGGATGAAATCATGTTATTTATGGCAACATGGATGGAACTGCACAATGTTGTTGTTAGGTGCCATCAAGTTGGGTCTGACCCCCACTGACCTCATGTACAATAGAATGAAACACTATGCAACACTCTGCTGTTCATAGTGTTTTCAATGGCTGATTGTTTCAGGATTGCTTCAGGGGTGGGCTGCCACATCCTTCTCCCATTTTTGTGGTGCTGGGGATCACACTCAGGGCCTGAGAGAGCAGAGTACAGGACTCTACCAACTGAGCTAAATCCCAGCTCCTTGGACAATGCTATGTTAAGTGAAATAAGCCAGACACAGAAAGACAAATACTGCATATTCTCACTCATGTGGAAGCTATGAAAGTTGATCATATACAAGTGGAGAGTAGAATAGAGATCCCTAGAGGCTAGAAAGGGAGAGTGGAAGGGGGGATAGTGAGAGGGATGGTAATGGGTACCAAAACACAGTGGTGGGGAGAGTAGTTCTACCTAATGTAATATAGACAAAAGGATAACTATAGGTTAAAAAAAAAATTACACATTTCAAAATAACTAGAGAAGACTTTGAAGGTGCCCAGCACACAGAAATGGTAATATTTGATCATAACACATTGCATACATCCATTGTACCTCATAAATGAGTAACAATACTACATGTCAATTAAAAAATTTTTTTATAAAGAGCTTGAATAACATGGTGCTTGTGGGCCAGGGCATTGCAATCATGCTGACCTGGGTTGGCTATTTAATCACAATGGGAACTAGAACAACTTGATTTCCCCATTCATGGACTCATTCATTCAATAAATATTTTACTGAGCAAAGATAATATGCCCAGTACCGTTCTGGGCAGTAGGGATGTATTTATTGGTAAACAAAAGTTTATATTCCAGTGGGAAGACAAAAAGTAAATGATACACATTAGAACATACAATATAACATCAGGATAAGGGAACAAAGTGGTAATGCAGGATGAGGAAGACCTTTCTGAAATGACTTATCAGCAAATATCCAATGAAGTTGTATAGTATGCTGAGTAGGATCAGATATTGATTAGAGCAGGAGGCAGGGAAGAGGATAGGTAGACTTAGACTGAGTTACTTAGGCCCGATGAAAGGGTTTAAAAGGCTGGAGAGGAGTGGGAGTTTGAGATCAGTTATAGTTAAACAGAGCTATTCACAAGTGGAGCTGTATCCTAGGGACTTAAGCTTCTTGTAGTGAATAACAGAGATAACGATGAATGGCAAGATGGGGTTCTTAGGGAGAAGTGGATAGTTAGTCCTACTGGTTCTTAGGGAGAAGTGGATAGTTAGTTTCAACATGTTGTCTGCCTGGGAGTCTATAAAGGTAAGGCAAAGAATGTTAGTGATGGGGAATGGCAATCTAATCAGAAGCAAATATAGTGAAACTTCAGCACTTGAGTACCATTTGTTCAAGAAGGCTGGTTGAGTAATGATAAGTTCAAATGTCAAGCAATTTTTTCTCCTTAAAAGATAATGTATGAAATCTATTTACTGGTCCTGGCACCACAGTGAATGGTTAATTTATACATATATATGCCACTCACATGCTTAGCAATAAGTTCATTTTAAATTCAATTGTTGTTCTTACTGCTTTCCTCTTTCCTCTTAGTGCTAGAAAGTTTCTTGGGTACCATGATGACTGTATATGTATTCATGTACATATAAATATGTTGAAAATAAACCCATACAAGGTGACCACAGCAGCAAGACAGGTTTTTACTGCTTGAAATTGACATGCAAAGTGATGCTTTCCTCTTTATTTCACCTAGAAGTATCACGGATAAGGGTGGTGTGTCAAATAGGTTTTAGCACAGTAGTCATGCACTGAGCTAATGATTGAGTATTAAACTAGAATTCTCTTGAAAATATTGGTCGAGGACCAAAATTTTAGAGTATGGAGCAGTTTAAGTATGGAGATACTACTGTATAACAGGGGAAGACAGTATCTGCTCAATAGTGCTGCTGAGGAGATGAAATAAGATAGGGAAAACATTTAACAGCATCTAGTCCATGGCAGGGGCTGGGATTTAGCTCAGTTGGTAGAGCGCTGCTCCGTAGTGTCTGAGTTCCTGAGTTCGATTCCCAGCACAGCAAAAATGGGAGAAAGATGTGGCAACCCATTCCCAAGGCAATCCCGAAACAATCTGCCATTGAAAATCCTATGAGGGTCGCTATGAGTTGGACACAACTCAACAGCACCTAACAACAATCACAACAACAACAACAAACTAGGAAAGTATTTTGGGCTGGGATTTAGCTCAGTTGGTAGAGCGCTGTGCTGCAGTTTCTGAGGTCCCGAGTTCAATTACCAGCACCACAAAAATGGGAGAAGAACCTGGCAATCCACTCCCAAGGCAATCCCGAAATACTCAGCCATTGAAAACCCTATGAGGGTTGCTATGAGTCGGACACCGACTCTACGGCACCTAACAACAACAAGTCCATGGCAGCATGCAGCCATACCATTGTGGCTCCCAATCCCATCAGATCTCAGAAGCTAAGCAGGGTTGGGCCTGGTTAGTACTTGGATGGGAGACCGCCTGGGAACACCAGGTGCTGTAGATTTGGGAGAAGGACCTGCAGCACATTCCCCTAAA
Source organism: Pedetes capensis (assembly GCA_007922755.1). Taxonomy (NCBI): domain Eukaryota; kingdom Metazoa; phylum Chordata; class Mammalia; order Rodentia; family Pedetidae; genus Pedetes; species Pedetes capensis. The sequence goes on along the minus strand of VMDO01000654.1, from coordinate 30,853 downwards.
ACAATCTGCCATTGAAAACCCTATGAATAGCAGAGGAGCACTAATAATACTGTTTCACCTGTTGTATGTAGGGTTACCAACTCATTGGATACCAACTCAATGGCACCTCCTAACAACCACAAGTCCATGATAAAGTGTCAATAAATAGTAGTTATTATTATACTCCATCAAAAATTGTGTCAGGGCTGTATCCGTTCACTGTACCTCTTCACTCTGTTCTGAGACAATAATCCAAGAAGCTGGACTTTATGAAGAAGAAGGTGGCATCAGGATTGAAGGATGATTCATTAACAACCTGCATTATGCAGATGACACAACTCTCCTTGACGAAAGTGAAGAGGATTTGAAACATTTACTGATAAAGATCAAAGGACACAGCCTTCTCTATGTATTGTGTCTCAACATCAAGAAAATAAAAATCCTTACAACTGGGTCAGTAAGTAACTTCATGATAAATGGAGAAAAGACTGAGGTTGTCTAAGATTTTGCTTTACTTGGTTCTACAGTCAGCACTCAGGGAAGCAGCAGTCAAGAAATCAAAAGATGCATTGAATTGGGTAAAGTTGTTGCAAAAGACCTCCTTAAAGTGCTGGGAAGTAAAGATGTCACATTGAAGATGAGGGCACACCTGACTCATACTACAGTATTTTCAGCCACATCATATCGTTGTGAAAGCTGGACAGTGAATAAGGGAGACAGGAGAAGAATTAATGCTTCTGAATTACAGCGTTTGAGACAAATATTGAATATTTGGACTGCTAAAAGAACCAACAGATCCATCCTAGAAATGCAATCAGAGTGCTCCTTGGAAGCAAGGATGGCTAGACTGCATCTTATATATTTTGGACATGTTGCCATGAGGGACCAATCCCTGAAGAAGGACGTCATGTTTGGGGGAATAGTGGGTCAATAAAAAAGGAAGACCTTCAACTAGATGAATTGACACAGTGTCTACAATAATGGGTTTAGGCATCAAAATTATAAGGAGGAAACATCCTATTCAAAGGTCGGATCAAAACAAAATGGAAAAAAAAAAGCTAAGAATGGTGTCAAAATCAATGGTCTAGAAAATGCATGCAATTGTTCTGACAAGATAACAAAGTTCGCTACATGAAAACGTTCTATCTTAAATAGAACTGTAACTCAAGTACATATAGAAAAATATTACCAAGTAAATGATAGAGAAGACTTAGATGGGGAGTGTGGGGGGGTAAGCATACAAGAGGGTAAGGGGGCACCTATATGAATAATGTACATCAAAATGCATATATATGTAAATGCCACAATGAAAAGCATGTCAGAATGAATCACATTAAGGTGTACGTTAAAAATGTCCAATAAAAAAAAAAAAGAAAGAAAAAGGTCGGGTGTATGGCACAGTGTAGGGGAGTGTTTCATTCTGTTGTTCATAGCGTTGCTATGAGTTGGACCTGACTTGACAGCACCTAACAACAACAAAAATAAATTCAAAACTATAATAGTATGCTAGTGGAAGTTTTCAAACTTTATGAGTACTGTGTGGAACAAAGGCCAGAGATGTACAAAACACAGATACGAGTTGTGCCAATCTTGTCCTTAAGGCCTATCATTCTGTCACAAGTATAGCATTGTTCTGGCATGACTTATCCTGCCCTTCCAAAGACACCTAATAAAAGTAATCCAACCAAACATCTTAGTCTATTTACCTTCCAGGTATATTTTTTGCTCTGCCTGACCCAGTCTAAGTGACACTTGTATGAAAAAAATGATAGAAGACCCCTGATTTCTAAGAATGTTATTTTCTGGATTTCCATAGAAGTGGATTACTGAAGGATCTGGGAGCTTCTGCTCTGGACCTGCAGTGCTCTTATAATATACTTTTGAGCTTGTAACCAAATGGCCTTGAAAGTCTGTGTTCATAATACAGTGAATAAGCCTGATGGTATGATGAACAAGCCTAATCTTGTTAATTTCAAAATAAGAATTAGCTACTTTGCCCTTATTTGGGAAATGTGATTTCTCAATGTACTTGTGACCATCATGAATTTTTGAGTTTAGGCTGAGCTACGGAGATGGTAGGAGTAGGGTTTAGCTCAGTTGGGAGAGTGTTGCCCTGCACTCTCTGAGGACCCAGGTTCTATTCCCAGCACTACAAAAATGGGAGAAGGATGTGACAATCCATTCCCAAAGCAATCCCAAAACAATTAGCCATTGAAAACCATATGAGAGTCGCCATGAGTCAGAACCTGACTTGATGGCATCTTAACAACAACAACAACAACAACAACAGGGCTGATAGCTAACTAGCTTGCATAGACATCTAGACATCAGGCTCCTATGTCTCTTCCACAACTCTGGGACAATTAAATGTGTGTTTTCCAGTTAGTTAGTTTGTTTCTTTTAAAGATGGGGCTTACTATGTATCCTAGGCTGGCCTTGAAGTCATGATTTCCTTTCTCAGCCTCTTGAGTGTTAAGAATACAGGCACTTGCCACCACGCTCAGCTTCAAATTCAGTTCTTGATGCATATTAATAACATCCAACAGACCTAAGACAATAAATAGTTTGGACATTCCATACATGTGGATGGTTGCTTCCCTAGGCCACAGAACTAACAGGTTGCCAGTGTCCACACAAAGTTGGCATTTAATTTTCCTGCCATCATAAAAAATAAACACATAAATGAAAACTTAAAACCACCTTTTTGTCAGAATGGTTGGGCCATACATAACATTGGGCTAACATAACATTGTTTCCTCAATCGTTGTGGCTGCTTCTACTTTCAGCTGAGGAAACAGAATCTTTTAGTTTTCTTGCTCTCTGGACCAAATGGTCAAGGTGATGATTTCCTGCCTTCTTGGCCTTTTAAAAGTTTTCACTGTATTTTCAACCTATTGAAATGTTTTCACCAAGATCTTTGAACCCCAATAAATCCAGAATTTTTTCCTTTTGTTTTCTCATGCTCTGTAATAAGCACAGCTTTCAGAATTACAGATATAGCTAGAGCTAGAAGCAGCCCTGGGGAATCATTTAGTTCAGTTTCCCTCCTTCAGCTTGAGGGGCAAAGGAAAGACATCAACATTGACTGGGCACCCACTACTTGCCAGACATACAGACTAAAGTGTAGCATTTTGCATGACAATGGTAGTTCCCTTTTGTCTGTACAGATATGTTCCAAGACCTTCAGTTAGTGCTTAAAACCATGGAAAGCACAGAACTATGTTTTTCCTATATGCACATACCTGTGACAAAGTTTAATAAAATTTATAAAAGCTGGGAACAGTAAGAAATTACCAACAATAGCTAATGATAAAATAGAACAATTGTAACAATATATTGTATATATTAGCAACCTCAGCATATGATTTTTATTTTCTTTCCTTAAGTTGAGAACATTCACTATTTCACTTAAAGGAAGCACTTTATGGCTTCTCTTTGGCTTATCCAAATTGCCAGCAACAATACTGTAGGGCTCTGTGGCCATTACTGAGTAAAATAAAGGTTACTTAAACATAAGCTACACAGTACCATAAACTATGGTACTGTGACAGTCAATCTGATAATTGAGAGGGCTACTAAGTGACTAATGGTGGGTTGTTTATATAGCATGGATATGCTGGACAAAGGGATGATTATGTCCTTAGTGGGACAGAAGGAGGCAATAAAAGATTTGATCATGCTACTCAAAACAGTACAGAACTTAAAACTCATGGATTGAGTATTTCTGGAATTTTCCATTTAATATTTTCAGACTACAGTTGACCATAAGTAACTGAAACTGCAGAAAGTGAAATCTTAGATGGGGGTGGGAGGGAGTACTACTGTACCTTATATAAGTCTCATGAGACTCCTGTGAGGTAGGTGTTATTACCTTCACATTTTAGACAAAGAGATTAAGGCATGGAGAAATTGACTTATTCAAGATTGCATAACTAGTTCGGTGACTTAGCTGAGACTCAAACCAAGAGAGTCCCCACTCTATCATACTGACCTGTCTTAGGCCTGCTTACTAGATCCAGCTAAGTAAACTTCAGGTAAGGGGGCTCCAGGCAGATTATAACAGAAAATTTAGTTAAAGGTTAAACTCTGACAATTTTTATTAAAATTTTATAGCTTTAGTAGAGAAATTAGTGGTAGATTACAACATGTTGTTGGATTAAGAAGGTATTATGGTTTGAATATGATGTGTCCCAGTCAGGCATGGTGTTCATACCTGTAATCCCAGTGACTCAGGAGGTGGAGGCTGGAAGATCACAAATTTGAGGCCAGAGGCAGCTTGTGATAACTTAACAAGACCCTGTCTCAAGATAAAAAATTTAAAAGGGGGTAGAGTTGCAGCTCAGTGGCAGAGGCTTGCAAAGTATGCACAAGGCCCTGGGCTCAACCCCCCAGTATCAAGGAAAAATAAATAAATAAGGAAAGAAAGAAAGAAAGAAAGAAAGAAAGAAAGAAAGAAAGAAAGTAAGTTAAGTTTCCCCTAAAAAGTTTCATGTGTTGGAAGATTGGTCCCCAGATGGTGGCACTATTTTGGGAGATGGTAGAAAATTTAGGAGGTGAGATGGAGCTGGAGGAAATAGGTCACTGGGGGTGTCTTGGAAAGGCCTATCTTGGCCCGGACCCATCTGGTCTCTCTATGCTTTGTGTCTGCCATAAGGTAAATAGCTATCCTCTGTCACATGTTCTCACCACCATGATGTTCTGCCCAAGCATATAGGGCCAAGTGACCGTGGACTGAACCCTCTAAAACCGTGAGCCAAAATAAATCTTTCCTCCTTTAAGTTTTTCTTTCAGGTATTTTAGTCACAGCTATGCAAGTAATTACACAGATGGTTTAGGAAAGCTTTTCAACAGACAAAAGGATAAAATGGTTAACATTTTTAAAAGAAAGGGGAGTATTCTTTCTAAACACAAAGAATGGGCTTGAATTAAAAGTCAAGAGAGTGCCTTTTGTCAAGGCACTCTCTTAAGTAGGAAAGTGATATTTTCTCCATGATCCCTCCTCAAACTTTTTTTTTTTTCCTTTTTGGTAGTACTTGGGAATTGAACTCAGGGACTTGCACATATTTTGCAAATGCTCTGTTGTTGTTAGGTATGGTTGAATTGGTATCCCACTCATAGTGACCCTACATACAACAGGTGAAACAGTATTGTTAGTGATTCTCTGTTATAGGGTTTTCAATGGCTGATTGTTTTTGGGGAGTGGGTTGCCGGGTCTTTCTCCCAAGCCTATAGCACCTGGTATTCCTAGGTGGTCTCCCATCCATGTACTAACCAGGCTCAATCCTGCTTAGCTTCTGAGATCTGATGGGATCAGACCCCACAGTGGTACAGTTGCAGGCCACTAGGCTAAACTAGTGCATATGTATGTTTTTATGTGTGTGTGTGTGTGTGTGTGTGTGTGTGTGTGTGTGTGTGAAGGAGGGGGAAAACAGAAAGAAACAGACACATACATATATTTTATACATACTCTATGAAACTGGCGGGGCTGGGATTTAGCTCAGTTGGTAGAGCACTGCGCTGCAGTTTCTGAGGTCCCGAGTTCAATTCCCAGGACCACAAAAATGGGAGAAGGACCTGGCAATCCACTCCCAAGGAAATCCCAAAACAGTCAGCCATTGAAAACCCTATGAGGGTCGCTATGAGTCGGACACCGATTCGATGGCACCTAACAACAACAACAACAACAACAATGAAACTGGCAAGAAACAATCTGACAAACTGAGATGAATTAAGTAGGTGTAATCTTGGTGTGGTGAAAGAACATGGTACTTTGGAGCCAATATTGGATTCCACACCTTGAATAATCTGCTAAGGTTCTCTGAAGAGCATGTGCTTTATTCTTTGTATTCTCAAAGGTTGTTTTCCTTTAACTGTTCATCATGTTTTCCAACATCCTAGCAATGATGCACTGATGTCATCAGTAATTTTGGAGTTTCTCTGAGGTTGTTAGTGACCTCAGGTTCAGCTGGGTTATGTTATGTATACTTAGCTGCACTAATGACTCCTTCCTACTGCAGACTTAATAGACAGGAACATTGGTAGGAGTTGAGGAATGCAGTAAGTTTATCCCAATTCTACTCAGAGAGCACTCGACTGAAACTACATTGTCTTGATACCAAGTATCAAGACAACTTTATGCTAGTGTTTTTCATGCCTCCATATTATACTCAGTCAATGGGGATTTATCAAAAATGTGGTATCTTTTAAAATCAGAATCCCTGGGTCTATGGCCTAGGAACATGCATTTTTAGTGAGATCCCAGGTGTTTATGGTGCATATTAATGTTTGGCAATGACTACTCTCTAGTACGGGAAGTGGGTTGGCAATCTTCAGCCATGACACTCTTGTCTGCATTCATTCATCCAAAAGGAGTCTACGTGTGCTAAGGGGAAAAGTAGCAGGAGAAGGAAGGGTGAGTAGTGGTGAGCCATCAAAGGCCTTTCTCTCTCTCATCTGCTCAAAACCACTTTGAGGGCAAGCAGCCCAGCTGAACTTCTCTGATGAGACTTTATAGTTATTCTGAAGTTCCTAGTAGTAGAAATAGCTGCCAGATATTAGGAAATGCAATCAAAGGACCTCCCGCTCAATTGGTTAGACTTACAGCGAGCTATGGAAAGCCAGTATCTCTGGGAGGAGCCTATCTTAAAGACTAAAAGTTTGACCCTTAATTATCTGCTAATGCTTTAAAAAGGAGTAGCTGGTGGCATTCAGAGAATATGAACAGGACACAGGGAAGGCACCTGAAGGGTTGTTGTTGTTAGGTGCTGTTGAGTTGTGTCCAACTCATAGCGACCCATATAGGGTTTTCAATGGCTGATTGTTTTGAGATTGCCTCAGGAGTGGATTGTCACGTCCTTCCATTTTTGTGGTGCTGGGAATCGAACCCAGGACCTCAGGGACTACAGAGAGGCACTCTACCATTTGAGCTAAATCCCAGGTCCCCTGAAGGGTGGGAGGACAGAAAGACATTAATAAGGAGGTGGCAGGGTACAAGACACCATATGCCTTTTCACTCAAGGTTATTTTATCTTTCAAGGTGTCCCATCCCATCTCTGCCAATAGGGCACATGGGGAATGGTTTGCTGCTCATTGGTGGCATCACTACCTCGGACTGGGGAGGTGACGGCTGGGTAACAAGGGCTCACAGGTGAGGTTATCTGTCAGTAGTACCAAAGTGAAGCCCCTACCAGGGCCACCTAAGGATAAGGGAAGCAGGTTTTAACATACCAAGTAATCTGGGAAACATCTCATCTGACCCAAAGCCAAATTTTGTTAAAGAAGAGATTCATAGCCCCTGTGGTGAGAATACTAAACCTCTAGGTTTTCTAATACAAATATGGAGTCTCCTGTTTCTTGAAACAATAGTTGTTTTGCTTAATTGCAAATAAGGTGCAATATTTGGGTGTTGAAAGTCCAGGGAAGACAGACATGAGAACACACACATTGGCGCCAGACTTCCTAGGATTGGCTCTCTTGGCTCTATTACTTCATACCTGTGTGACCTTGGGCTACTTATTTCATCTCTTCTGTGTCTGTTTTCTCATCTGTAAAATGAAGATTTGAGTGGTGTTTCCCTGATGAGGATTAAGTGAGGTAAAGTCTGCAAAGCACTGAAGATCATAGCAAGTCCCACATGCATATTTGCTGCTGTTAGTCTTAGTTTCTCTGCCTACAGCTGCTTCACAAATACCAAAAGATGGGCTCAAGAGCTGAAGAGAGAAGAATATCTTTGTGGCGTACGTATGGTTACTGTTCTTTCAAGCTCAGTAGTGACTCTTTTGGTTGACTTGGTCTTCCCACCTCCCCCAGTCCTGTTGAAGGAACTGTTGGGCAACAGTCCAGGCATCTTCACTCGGGGAAGTGGACCCTCAGGTTCTCTGTTAAGAGCCTTTTAAGGGAAAAAGAGGTGATGATAGAAAAGGATAAACCCTTATTTTGTGTGGTTCAGCCAACAGGGCAAATAATATACACCAAGTTATATACTAGTAGGACTTCTCAGGGTAAGATTTAAAATGAAATTCTATTAAAGAATTTAGACAGTCTATTCTAGGGTATAAAATGGAATTATCTAAACCAGGATTAAATCACACTTCCTGAGTCTGACAGAGCGTTTCCAGGGAGAGTAAGTGCCATGCAGCCTTCAATGCCACTGTCCATTGTTGTTAATGACTCCTACCTCCACTGGCTGTCTAATCCCATTCAGCCTTCCCTGCTAGCCCACCATGGCGTAAGTCTTTGAAACTGAGAGCTGAGTCTGGAAACAAAATCAGGCTCTCTTTGGTTGGGGGAAATGTTGGCAGTGGGAAGGCAGGAAAAAGAACAGAAGCAAGGCACTCACATGTGACAGACACTAAGTTTGAATTCAATGCTAATTATAAGCAAGTGTATTAAAATCCATGTTGTAATTCTAATAACTACCATCAGCCCATCACTTCGGGTTGTCTCACCTCTATGTCTTTATTAAGAAATTTATTCATGAATTCAGTGGTTATGTCCTGAGCAGAAAGGCAGTATAGCACAATGATCAGAGTACGGATGTTGCAGCCCCAGGCTGAGTTTGGATAGCTATCAAATTTTGGGCAAAGTCCATTTTCTTTGTTATGCCCCAGTTTTATTTTTAACAAAATGGGAATAAAAATGGCAAGTAACTAACTTGCAGAATTTCTGTGAGGATTAAGTGAGTTAATATGTGTAAGGTAGTATAGTGGTACCCAACATTTTTCTTGGCACTGGGAACATGAGCGAGTCATCAGGGAACTCATAATCTAGAAAAGTGGTACTTAATTAGCTCCTATCACAAGCTTTTCACAAAACAAGTGCATAGAAGTTTCAAGGGGAGCCTGCAGAAATTGCTCATTCAGTGTTAGATGCCTAGAGGTGCTAGCCAGTTTAATATCACAATACTTTAGGGAAAAAAATGGTTTTACACAGTGCCTCTACAAATACGAACAAAAAGGTTTTATAAAATGTCAATACTCCATGCTCCAATCTGAAGAGGGTTTAAAAATTATGAAATGGAGGGAAAAGCTTTAGTCTTTAAACAAATGGAGAAAACAGTTTTTCATTGTCTTATGTAATCACATCTAAAAACTTAACAGTGCATGCTCAATATGCACTGTTATATGCACAATATGCACAATATGTGCAATAACACTCTGCTACAAAGGGCATTGAATGCTAAGTCTAATTTATAAAAACTTTGAGACAATATACAGATAGGAGAGAATGAAAAAGAAATAGCATAGACTGCTCCAAAGCCATAAAATCTGTTCCTTTTCCTTCTGCTTCCACCCAGCAACATACAGTATTCAGTGACCTTTTTTTGCTCACTGTTTTAAGACAATTGTTTCCAAAACTAAAAGTTCTTATAAACATCCCATAAAAACAGACTACTGGAACAGCCCATTTCAGGGATCAAATTCCCTACATCCTAGGCAATTTAAAGCAAAAGAAGAAGGCAATTTTTAAAACCCTAAGAAAATAAGATATAGTTCACAGTAAAAAAACCTCTAGCTAAGAATCCAATGAAGTATGCATTATGTTAGGTTTTTTTCTTTTTTCTTTTCTTTCTTTCTTTCTTTCTTTCTTTTTTTTTTTTTTGAAAAAGTGAAATGGAGCCTCATGTGCTTTATTAAAATATTATGTTTAGACATAATTATGCACAAAGCAAGAGTCTATCATATGCTGGTATCCCTGAAAGCATGTGGCCACCAGTGTCTCCACACACTGACTTACTTCTTTTTCTGCTCCTCTTACTTCCTCCTCTCTCTCTGTTTCTCTCCAGTCAGTGAAAGGCAAATCTCTGTGTGAAACTATACTCATGGAGCTTCATTCTGCCAGGGTTTCCCTCCCTTGTTCCTCTTACTAGTCAAATCTATCTCTCCTTTGGCTCCAAGTGTCTTTTCCAGGCTGGATTCTCCATGGTTTCTCTCTAATCCTGCTGGAGGAGAGCCCCTGGTAGCACTGACCTTTGAAATCTTATTAATTTTAGGAAACAGGCATCCCATCTGATTTATTTCTCCTTTTCCCCTTCTCACCCAACCCCCTACCAATTCTACTCTGAAAGCTTCCCAAATCAGGGCCCTGCTTTTGGTCTCTACTGCCCCTCCCTGGTGTGCCCATCTCCCTTCTTACCTGGTTCACCCAAACCTCCTACCAACTTCCCCAGTCTTACACTCTGTTTTGTCCTCCACAGTGCTGCTTTATGATTTTTCCCTCAAATGCAAATCTGCTCATATCATTGTTTATCTTCAGTGGCTTCTAGCACTTCAAAATAAGGTCAAAATACCCTGGATTAAAAATTCTTTCCTAAAACTCACTATCTATACTGTTTTTCTTCATTATTACAGTTGTAGTTTTGAGGCTTACCTGAATTCTTTTCTTTTCTTTTCTTTTCTTTTTTTTTTGAGAAAAGGTCTGTGTAGCCCAGGCTGACCTGAATTGAATCAATTCTCTTCCCTTGGCCTCCTGAGTACCAGGATATACAGGTGTGCCACCAGGCTCAGCACCTGAATTATTTTCTATGTGACAGAGAAACTGCTTAAGTATCATTCCAGTTAATATAACAACAATAAATGCGAGGCATCAAGAGATATAGTCTCATCTAATAATACCTGTTTGTAGCCATGTATTATACTTTTGTGATCATTTAGATACAACCAGCTTTGTGGTTCTAAAGTAGACTTAATTGTTCCAAATGCTTCCTTTGTCCAAACTAATGAATTTTGGAACAATAAGCCAGGATTAACAAAGATTTGGCCAGTACCAATTAATTCAACCCATGCTTACTGGAAATCCAAAGCTTTAGGATGAGTATTCCCACATTAAAACAAAACAAAACAAAACAAAACAAAACAAAACAAAACGGAAGTGCATGGGAGGGAAGGGGGAGAGAAAGACCAAACAAGGGGCTCAGAAAGAGAAGAGGAAGAGAGGGCAACAAGAGGTACACCATGCCTCTGGAATGGGCAATTCTAGCTCAGCCCAGTCCTGATCAAAGAACAGTCGTTCACACACACACTCATGTTCTTTGTAAATAGTGCCCCATTTTATCATAGTCTCCACAGCCATAATAGGAGGTAGCTATGATTATCTGTATTTTACAGGTGAGGAAAGAGATAAGCAATATTAATTTTGCCTACTATGGTAATCACTGACTAAATATAATGCTTATAGTTCCTCTTCCCTTGAAAGAAAGAAAATTTCCAGGTCCCAGGAGGAATAAATAGAGTCTCTTCTCAGCCTTCTCATTCTGTCTTTCCACAGGGGAAGTGGGGTTTGCCTGATCAGAGACTTAAAAAGCTCAGTTTGGCCAGCACCATGACCTTTTTCATTCCTTTTTATTGAGCTTGTCTTCATCATGCATCTACCTCTACACCTCAACTAAAGTGCTGAAGAAAGAAGATCAGAGGCAGGCCCACAGTCTAATTTAAGAGAGAAGTATTACTAAACCCATGGCTTACATATATAAGACACATCCTCCAGTCTGGCTTTTATCTTTTATCAGTTGATAAAGCTAATAACTTTGTTTTTGCATTTTATTTCTGAATTCATTGTGAATACAAGAGGGAAACACAAAGGGCTAATAACCTCCCCTAAAAGCTAAATTCAAGGCACAAATACAGGCACTCAATGAACATTTGTTAGATGAATAAATTAATTTGTCCAAGGCCACATAGCTAATTAGCAACAGAGTAGGAACTTGAATTCATGTCTGACAGAAAAGTCCATGGTTTTCTAAAATTCCACTTCAGTGCTTCTTGTATGATGTTCTATTTCTAGGCTTCAATTCAGCTGCCATGAAATTGGAAATAGTGGTTGGTATGCCTAAGAACATTGCTGATAATCTAGGTTCACCAACAGTGATGTGGGATGATGAGTTCAGCATATCTATTTGTTGTGAGCTACATCATGGGCCAATATTGACTGAGCCCTGAAGGACATGAAGGACCTGGAAGACTGGAGAAGTAGTTAAATGGCTGAAGCAGCAGCGTGCAACAGATGGCCAAGAAGAAAGGCAGGCAGCAGAGCATGAAGTGAGATGAGCACAAAAGTGGGGGGCAAGGAACTGAAGACCAAGGAAGGGAGGCTGAGGGCCCCAAATGGACTTAGGAAGTTGGGGAGATGAGAAGGCAAAGGAAGGAAGAACAAACATAAAAATCCCAGGAGACAAAAGGCTAGAGAGAGAAAAAATGTCTAAATAAAGAATTTAAAGGGAAGACAGATAAAAAGAATAAATCACTTGCTATTAAAATAGTGATAAATTGACTTTCTAGTTCATTTCAAAATGATTAAAAATGACCTCCCTCTCCAAGAAAAAGTGTTGGGTGTGGTGGTGCTCACCTATAATCCCAGCACTTGGAAGGCTGAGGTGGGAGGATTGACAGGTCAAGGGCAGCCTGGGCTACACAGAGGGATCCTGTCTCAAAACAAAAACAAAAACAAAAAACTGAAAATGGTAAGAGAAGGTTGCCCTGTGTAGCCTTTGTTGTTAGGTGCCGTCGAGTTGTGTCCAACTCATAGTAACCCTCATAGGGTTTTCAAAGGCTGATTGTTTTCGCAGGATTGTTTTGAGAGTGGATTGCCACATCCTTCTCCCATTTTTGCAGTGCTAGGGATCAAACCCGGGTCCTCAAGAAACTCGGAAATGGGCACTCTGATTGAAAAGAGTTTGGGGAGCCAAATGACGAGATTCCTCCTGCAGGCAAAGTGAAATTAAAGTAACGATGGTATCTACTATCCCTTCTCCACAATCTGTCACAGAATAGGGTAGGATGTTTGGCTGGTAACCATGCATGAGCCCAGAGGGACCCTATTCTAATTCAGCTAATGTAGTTGCTTTTTAAGAGTATCTGGTAGAACTCAAGACTGTGTATTCACAAGCACCATATAAAAATGAGGATCTTTGCCTTGCAAGCAGTTTTCTTTTTGCCCTGTTTAAAGGCCGAGTTTAGTCCTTTTTTTCTCTTCTTAGAGTTGCACACAAAGAATTCTCTGACACACTTCACCCACTGCAGATGAAAGTGCTTAAATGTGAGTGAAACCAACAATGTTTAGAGTGACATTTACTAGCTGAAAACAGTGAAATAAGAGTGTTCCAGTTTGTGGAGATTAAATGTCAGGCTTCAAACATTTAGCAGAATATAACTCTGGAAGTTTCAAAATTTTAAGATTCAGTTTTATGTTGCAAACGGCACTTAATATATATAAAAGGCTTTTTTTTTAATCAAAGAAACAATTGAGACAGGCTGAATAAGAATATGTATATTTTTTCAACTGAAAGCATCTAAACTGCAGGATACTGAGGTTTGTTCAATACAAGTGGTGTTTGCTGTTCTTTACCACCCCAGATAAGAGGAAGGTGACATTCTCCACATTTCATATTTTGGAAGGTATAAGTCAAAATCAAAAACATGTTTCCAGGCACAGAATTTTCCATAATGGGCATGAACCAAAGGTCCAAAAATTTTTTGCATTATTATTTTATAATGAATGCCTTTTAATGCACCAAAGAAGATAGAGGGGGGGAAAAGATCACCTTTTTTTCTTTGAAGAATATTTTCCATGGATAAATTTACTTATGACAAAGCTGGCTAGAATTTCCAAATATGGCATCTATTTTTATGACTACTTCATAAAATCTCAGAATTTGACAATATCAGCAGTCCTTCCTTCTTACTCTGCCACTAAGTTCCTTCTGTATTATGCTTACTGTGAGGTGTTGGTCGATACAAAGCTGATAATACTGATTCACACTTCAAGCTTTGCTTTAAACATCTTATAAGCATTGCATTTGACCCTTAATATATTTATAAGTTAGTTACTATTATCCCCATTTTAATGATGAGAAAGTTGGGGCTTCAAGAGATTAAGGATTTGCTCAAAACGACTGAACTATTAAATTATATGGGATTTAAACTCTGGCCTTTGACTCCAAAGCCTCAATAATTAACTTCTACTCAAGAAACTCTCAGTCTGACAGAGACCACAGGCATACTGAGAAATGAAATTAAACTAAAGAAATGTTATGATGAATTGAAAAGGCACTTAAACTGAGTCTTCATGTGTAAGGAGTTGTTGCAGGTGAGAAGGCAATAGCTACTGCAGGATCAGGAGTCTGCACGTACCATACTTTGGAGGGCATACTATTTCCTTTTTTTCTTTCGGTATTGGGGGTTGAACCCAGGGCCTTGTGCTTACATGCTTTGGAAGTGCTATTTGCCTGAGCTGCCCCCCGTCCCCAGCCTATTTTTTTTACTTTTGAGACAGGGTCTTGCTAAATTACACAGACTGTTTCTGGTCTCGAACTTATGATCCTCCTGGGAGGGCATACCATTTCCATGGACTGTTCAGAGTTCAGTGTGCATTGGAAAGGAAGGAGCCTGCAAACAGGGAAACAAGGGTATTAAGACAGCACACATGAAGATGAAAAGAGAGGCTAAAGCAGGGAAATGGAGAAGGCCAAAGTCAGGAAAGGTTTCTAAGCTAAAAGCAAAATGGTCTGGTGAACTATTAGACACAGGTGGAAGGGAGATGAACCCACAGTTCCTAACTTTTTAGACTACTGTATAGTTTAAGACTGAGAATTAAAAACAGATTGGGAATGGGAGTAGTGAACAGGAAGATGATATCTTAGTTCAATTTTGGAAAACTAAGTTTGAAATACTTAAGGGACATCTGTGCAAACTCTCTATTGCATCCTCTACTTTAACAAACACTAAGTACCTCTTATTCTAAGTACTAAGGAAATTAAAAGAGGTATAAAACTAGGTCCCACCCTCTTGCAATTCATGTCTGGTTGTCAGTGGTGGCAACACATAGGGGAACTTGGAGGCTCACTGGTTGTTACAGTGACTGAGGGGTACTACTTGCATTTAGTAGAGAGATGCAAGAGGTATGGATGTTCTGCAATTCTTGGGGCTGTCTAATAAAAAAAAGGGCTGGGATTTAGCTCAATTGATAGAGCACTGCTCTGTAATCTCTGAGTTTGATTCCCAGTGCTGCAAAAACGGGAGAGAAGAATGTGGCAATCTACTCCCAAATCAATGCCAAAACAATCAGCCATTGAAAACCCTATGAGGGTTGCTGTGAGTCAAATACTACTCAAGGGCACCTAATGACAACAATATAACAAACCATGGTCTTACATTCCTCTTGACTTTCTTTCTTTCTTTTTCTTTTCTTTTCTTTTTCTTTTCTTTTTTTTTTTTTTTTTTTGGTGGTACTTGGGGGTTGCACCCAAGTAAAAGCACTTGCATGCTTTACAAGTGCTGTACCACTGAGCTGCACAACCCAGACCCCCTTATTTTTTTTTTCCTTTTTGAGATGGGGTCTTGCTAAATTATGCAGACTGCCTCTGTCTCAAACTTGCAGTCTTCCTGCCTCTGCCTCCCAAGTAGCTGGGATTACAGGCGTGCGCCACTGTACTGGGCTTCCTCTTGACATCCATGTGGGTGCTAATCATTTATAACAGTCTAATCCTACAACCTAATTCTGTTTTACACAGAAAGACAAAAATTATTTTGGCATGTTTTACATATATTTTGAATTTTTCCAAACAGAGCATCTGTGGAAACTGAAAGGCAATGACACTTTATTTTGCTTGGAACTGTTCCAGGAGCTGTTCACTATTTAAGACAATTATATCATAGGCAGTGAAGCTCTCAGTTTTTGAGTTACCAGTACAATGTACCTGGGTCAGTCTGAATTGTAGCTGTACTACTCAAGGTGATTTTGTGTTTGGAATATACCTACTTGATTACATCTTTTGGTGTGGTCGTGTAAATTATGTAATATGATCACAAATTACTTTCCTTTTATTTTCCCTCTTTATTATAATTAGAATATTATATTACATTTTTGGAACCATATGGAAAGGCAGGTTACATTAACTATGAATTTCATTTTAGATAGTAAAGAGTTTGTTATAAAAAGGTTACATTAAGTTGGAAAGGTTTAAGAACTACCATTGAGAGAACCACCATTGTAAGTAGAATTGAATAAAAAGAAACCCACTGGGGGGAAGCACTTCAGAAAGATTAAAAAACAAAAAACAGGGTTACCAGGAAGAAAGGTTATTGGACATGGTAAATCTTAGAAGGCCAATGAAAGAAGCATGACGTGAGCAGAGGCTGACTGATACTCTCTGCTAGATAATTCCACTAGTACACAGCTTAGTTCCTGCTTCCAACCATGCCCATTCATTTTGGTATGGCTTCAATTTATATCAAATTCTTTTAATTGCTCTGGCTTCATCTCCCCCACAAAGGTCCTGTTCTTGAAAATTCCAGTGGGCAGAGAATGATGAACCCCTAATCCCTGTAGTGTCTCTTCCAGAATCTGAAAATGGTGGTTCTGTAATACTTTCTTAATCTTTTCTTCTTTAGTCCAAATCTCCCTACTTCCTCCAACTGTTTCTCATATAACTTGGTTTCATATTCCCTCACCATCTGGGTCATTTTCCTCTAAATGTGCTCCAATTTGTCAATAGCCCTTTAAAAGTGTAGCTCCCAGAACAAATGTGGTTTCCAGAGCAGGTATATAAATAACTGTATTTTCTATAATTCCCAAAAAAGAAAATGTTATTTCCCTACACAGACAGTGAGATCAGGATGGAGGAGGCAGGGGAAGAGGATCTGTCTTAATAATTATTGTATCTCAGTACTGAAAAATTTCCTTTTTTGTTTAAGCAGATTCTATTTTAATTTTTAATACTTATATCTAGACTGCTGATTTCAAACAATTTTGTTCCTTGTTTGTTTTTCTTTTGAGGATGAAATGAAAAAAAATAACTGAGTCTGGCTAACAAATATTAACAATTATTTTTATTTGCTGATAGCATCTGTCTACCAGCATCCTATAGTCGCTGCTGTCTGACATATTTTTCTAACAGACTGCCTGCCCATGGCCTAAGTCAACCTAACATAAGTTGGCAGAGATACCACCATTTCCAGAGGCTTAGTCTATTAAACAGAATTAGTATTTTTGCGCTAAGTCTGAATCTGGTATGTGTGGAAAGTCCCTGCATTCCTGTGTGTCTAGTGAACCTCAGTTTTAGCCCTAAAAATGCAGAATTCCATCAAGGCTGCTGATTTTTTAAAATTTCATCTTAGTTTAAGACTGAAATCTTGCAAGACTCAATTAGCTCTTGCCAACATCTTGTCCATAGGCACTAAAACAGTACCAGTTCTTCACCTCATTCTATGTGCTAGCTGCCCTTAAACCATACTGACAGCATCCAACTGTCTGAACCTTTAGAAATTATAGCAGACCTCAGTATAAGGACCCCATTCTAGCATGCATACTGGTATACTGTATACCTTGAATGCAATGACTTTAACAAGTAGGGATGTGGTTAGCCATGAAAATCTAAGCACTTTATGTCACACCCGCTAGCTGCCTAAGTTTCAACATGCTTTCATATCTAAACAGACCAGTTCCAAGGTAAACTACATGTCAGCAGGCATATTTGTGTATTTTATTAGCTGATATAAACCTCATCCTTAGAATAGTGCCGAGCACGCAGCAGGCACTCAGCATTGGTTAAGTGAATTAATGAAATGGCCTGATATGGTAGACATTTACATTTGTTTGGTTCACTATTCCATTCTTTTGAGAATCACCTCTCTCCCATTCAATCTTATTTTATTGGAGCTGCCAATGCTGAGATCAAAAAAGCTAACAAATGGTGTCATGAGTCTTGGGGTTCATGAATATGCAAGTCCTTAATCCCTAGCTTCTCTACAGTAAGCAAATATTTACACTTCTTCCTATTTCTAGAGAATTGGAAGTATAAGGTCAAGAACTTTAATGAATGTGAGTTGTACATTTTGTAGTAGTTCATTCAGAGGATAAACTTTATGTGAGCATCCATCACAAAACCCAAACCATGGCCAACAGGATAAAATGAACCTCCAGGCAGAAATAACCTTGTGTTTCTACTACTGAATTTCATCACTAGTCAAATACAAGTATTAGAAATTATATTACTCAAGTAAACTTCAGGTGAAACTTAAAAAATTTTCTGATGAAGTAAAATTTTTATAAAACCAGCTTTAGTATGATAATGTCATTTAGGGATTCTCAGAAAAAATGTAATATGTAGAATATGAGAAAAAACACTTTAAAATAGATTAAGATTTCCAATAAATGAAAGGTAGGAGAACTATTGTATAAGGTTTTTAAAAATATACACAACATAAAATTTACTCTTTTAAACACTTTTTATGTGTATAATTCAGTAGCATTAAATATATTTACAATGTTGTGCCACCATCACCACCGTTCATTTCCATAACTTTTTTATGGCTCCAAACTGATACTCTGTGTTCATTAGACAATAACTCCCAGTCCCATGTTTCTCTAGTCCCTGGTAACCATCATTCTACTTTCACTTCTATGAATTATTCTATCATGTGTACCTCAAATAACTGGAATCACACAATATTTTTCTCTTTGTGTCTGGCTTATTCCATTTTGCATAATGTTTTCAACTCATTAGTGATGTAGCGTATATCAGAATTTCACTTTTTATGGATGAATAATACTCTATTGTGCATATATACTGTATTTTTTAAAATCTGCACCTGCTGATCAGCAACACCTGGAGGAAGTGAGTGACTGACATCTAGACTGAACCAATCAGCACTGGTTGATTTGTTTTGGATTGGATTTTTGCTTTCTTTCTTCTGTATATTTGGTGGACACTTCAATATTTCCACCTCTTGGCAACTGAGAATAAATGCTACTATGGAACACTGGTGTATAAGCACCTGCATGAGACCCTGCTTTCTTTGGGGCAAATACTTAGGAGTGAAATTGCTGGACCATATGGTAATTCTGTTTTAACTTTTAAAGAAATATACATACCCAGAGTGGGATCATCCCACGAGTGTGTGGAGAAAACTGGAGAGAACACATTTACTCTGAGAACTGATCTGGAACTGTGGCCAGGAGGGAGGACTGCACCTGCTGATCAGCAACATCTGGAGGAATTGAGTGACTAACACCTAGATTGAACCAATCAGCATCGGTTGATCTGTTTTGGATTGGCTTTTTTTTCTTTCTTTCTTTTGTATGTTTGTGTATTTCTGGTTTGTGATTTCTTGGTTGTTACTGTTTTGTTTCTGTGCTGCTTTGGTTTTTATTTTATTCTCTTTTTTGCTTGTCTCTTCATCATTTTTTCTCTTCTCCTTCTTTAGACTTTGGTACCTTTCTGCATCCTTTCCACATGTCATAATTTTTTAACCATTATTCATTCTTTGTTACTACAATCCATCAATAGTAATACTATCAATTCTTCCCAAAGTTATTTTGTCAAAGCCAAAATAGGACATCTCTTGTTGTATTTGCTGTACTTCCTGGAATGTTTGTATAACTATAACTATAACTATAACTAACTATAGCTATAACTATAACTGTGTGTGTGTGTGTGTGTGTGTATACATATCAGAAACAGGTAGATTTATAATTTTGCCTACTCTTTTCTCACTCAAACTCAAATACTCCGCCCTCTGCTTGTTATTCTTCCTAATCCCTATTTAATCTTATCCTTTCCCCTACTCCCCACCCATCTGCCTATCAGATCTTTATCTTTCTGCCATCAATATCTGTACTATACTCAATATTTACCCCTAAAACTTACTAGTCACTATCCCTAACAACACTTTTGCACTGTTATCTTCTAAAATAGCATCTAGCCTCAAATAAGATTAACCAAAATTATAAATGTGAGGATGAACAAAGCTATTACTTTAACAGTAGAAAATTTTCTATGCTCTGAGTGATATTGGGGACCAATACCTCAAAAGAAGGCATTAAGCCAAGGATAATTCCAAATATACAAGGCAGAAATAATTAGACTTAAGGAATGCCCCAAACCCAACCCAAAATCATATGAAATATGAAAAAGCAAAAGGAAGAAGATATTTCTAATGCCCACAATCCTTCAATAAATGAAATCAAGGACACCCTAGTGATAAAAATGCCAGAAAAATAATTTAAATGTCTGCTTATAAGAATGTTAAAAGTCGGCCAGGCGTGGTGGCGCACACCTGTAATCCCAGGGGCTCAGGAGGCAGAGGCAGGAGGATCACAAGTTTGAGACCAGAGGCACTCTGCATAACTTAGTGAGACCCTGTCTCAAAAAGTAAAAAAATGGGCTGGGGGTGCAGCTCAGTGGTCCAGCACTTGCAGAGCATGCAAGCACAAGGCCCTGGGTTCAACCCCCAGTACTGAAAAAAAAGAATATTAAAAGACCTCAACAATCGCACTACCAAACGAATAAATGTAATTGAAACACTGGACAAAAAAAGTATCTAACTTAGAGGAAAAATTTAACAAAGAAACTGAGATCCTGAAAAAGAACTGAAAAGAAATCATGGAACTAAAAAACACAGTTGATCAAATAAAAGTGACAGTAGAACCTATTGTGTCCAGATTGGATGAAGCAGAAAACAGAATATCACAGACAGAAGAAAAAGCTAAAAACTCACTGAAATACCAAGAAGGACAAAAAGATGAAGCAATATGACTAAAATTTTCAAGGTCTTTGATAAATTGAAGAGACATAACCTACGAACACAGTGCACACAAGAAGGAGCTGAAACGAAAACTAGAGGCCTAGAAAATCTATTCAATGAAATAATAGCTGAAACTTCTCAAACCCAAGGGAAGAAATATACACCCAAGCCACAGAGGCACGCAGAACTCCAAGTATATTAGACCAGCTCTTCTCCATGTCACATTATAGTTGGAATGCTAAATCTACAAAGCAAAGAAACAATTTTAAAGGCTGCATGAGAAAAACATCAGCTCACGTACAAAGGCAAACTCATGAGAATAACAGTAGACTTCTCAACATCAACCCTAAAAGCAAGGAAAGTATGGGCAGACATTTTTCAAGTCCTAAAAACAAATAACTGCCAACCAAGAATATTATACCCAGAAAAGTTATCCTTTAAAGTAGATGGAGAAATTAAGACTTTCCATGTTATACTCAAGCTTAAGCAAATTTTTTTTTTTTTTTTACCACCAAACCAACACTGCAGAGGACACTTAAAGAAATACTACATACAGAAGAAGAAAGACAAACCCAAATCCAAGACCATGGGAATGAATAAAATACATGAGAGGAATGCATGAACAAAACAAGCCAATTAAGATAGAAGGATATTTAACCTAATAAACCAGTAGAACCCTAGTATTAAAATGGGACAAAGTAAAGAACAAGCAATATCCCAACTGAACAGAGAAACAACTAACAAAATGATGCAGAACACCAAACTCCTCTCAAAAATTACCCTAAATGTAAACGGTCTTAACTCATCATGTAAAAGGCACCAACTGGCCAACTGGATTAAAAGACAAAAACCTTTGATATGTTGGATTCAAGAGACTCATCTCATTCACAAGGACCAAAATAGGCTAAAAATAAAAGGCTAGAAAACAATATACTAACAAAATGGAAACCAAATAAACCTGGGGTAGCTATATTAACATCTGACAAACTTAACTTCAGTTTCATACAGAAGAGATAATAGTAGTCAATATCTATGCCCCAAACATAGGAGCACCTAACTTCATAAAACAAACATTACTGGCAATAAAGGAGCACATACATCCAGACACAAAAATTATGAGAGACTTCAATATCCTATTCTTTTCAACAGACAGGTCATTAAAGTAAAAAATCAACAAAGAAACAACACACTTAAACAACACCACAGACCAACTGGACCTAACAGATGTCTACAGAATATTACGTCCAACAGAGGTAGAATATTCATTCTTCTCACTTCCACCTGGAAATTTTTCTAAAATAGTACACATTTTCATCCACAAACCTTGCCTCAACAAATAAAAAAAAAAAACTGAAATCATCCTCTGCACCTTATCAGATCACAATGGAATAAAATTAGAAGTCAAAAGGAAAATTACAAAAACGTTACAAATACATGAAGATTAAATAACACACTTCTGAATGATCAATGGGTCACTGAAGAAATCAGAAAGAAATAAAAAAATTCCTTCACTCAAATGATAACAACAACACAACTTGCCACAATCTATGGAATACAGCAAAGGCAGTTCTATGAGGGAAGTTCATAGTCATGAGTGCCTACATTAAAAAGATAAGGAAGGCCCAATTAAATAACTTAGTGATTTTCCTTCAAGGCATTAGAAAGACAGCAATAAGCCAACTCCAAAACTAGTACACACACACACAAAAAAAAAAAAAAAGAAAAAAAAAGAAAGAAAGAAAGAAAGAAAGAAGATCGAAGCAGAGATTAACAAAATAGAGATTAAACAGATAATACAAAAAATTAATAATACGAAGGGTGCTAGAACTTAGCTCAGTTGGTAGAGCGCCGCTCTGCAGTCTCTGAGGTCCTGAGTTCGATTCCCAGCACCACGAAAATGACAGAAGAGCCTGGTAATCCTGAAACAATCTGCCATTGAAAGCCCTATGAGGGTCACTATGAGTCAGACACAACTTGACGGCACCTAACAACAACAACAATAATACGAAGAGTTGGTTCTTTGAAAAGATAAATAAAATTGACACTCCCTCAGCCAAACTCATGAAAGAGAGAATGGGGGGGGCAAATTAATAACATTAGAGATGAATAGGGGGTCAAAACAATTGATACTAATGAAACACAGAAGATCATCAGAGATTACTTTGAGAACTTGTACTCCCCAAAAATGAAAATTCAGAAGAAATGGATAAATTCCTTCATACTTATGACGTACCAAAATTCAGTCCTGATGATAAAAACAAATTAAACAGACCTATCACAAGGAATTCTGCAGCCATAACACTGTGGCATCTGATCTGGTCAGATCTCAGAAGCTAAGCAGGGTAGGGCCTGGTTAGTACTTGGATGAGAGATTGCCTGGGAACACCAGGTGCTGTAGGCTTGGGAGAAGGACCTGGCAAACCATTCCATTGAAAATTCTATAAATAGCAGAGAAACATTAACAATAGTGCTTCACCTGTTGTACATAGGGTTGTTATAAGTTAGATACCAACTTGACAGCACCTAACAACAACAACATGTCTGCAGCTGTAGCACTATGGCATCTGATCCCATCAGATCTTGGAAGTTAAGCAGGGTCAGGCCTGGTTAGTACTTGGATCAGAGACCACCTGGGAACATCAGATACTGTAGGCTTGGGAGAATAACCCAACAACCCACTCCCAAAAATCAATCTGCCATTGAAAATCATATGAATAGCAGAGAAGCAGTAACAATACTATTTCACCTGTTATATGTAGGGTATCTATGAGTCAGATACCAACTTGACGACACCCAGCAACAACAACAACAACAACAACAACAACAACAACAACAACAAATGAAATTAAGGCAATAATAAAGAACCTCCCAGAAAGAAAAGTCTAGGTCCTGACAGGTTCAGAGCTGAATTCTATCAAAACTTTAAAGAGGAATTATCCATCCTCAAGTTATTTCATAAGGCAGAAAGGGAAGGTATACTTACAAATTCATTCTATGAAGCCAGTGTCACCCTAATACCAAAATCAGATAAGGACATTATAAAAGAAAGCTATAGACCAATTTCTCTGATGAATACTGATGCAAAAATCTTCAATAAAATTCTTGCAAACCGAATATAGCAACACATAAAAAAAGATCATACGCCATGATCAGGGGGGCTTCATTCCACAGATGCAAGGCTGGTTCAACGTATGCAATTCAACTAATGTAATTCAACATATCAAGAGACCTGGAGACCAAAATCACATGATCTTCTCGATTGATGCTGAAAAAGCTTTTGACAAGTTCAACACTTCTTCATGATAAAAGTCCTGAAGAAACTGGGTATGGAAGGAACATATCTCAACACCATACAGGCCATATATAACAAACTTACAGTCAACATCATATTAAAGGGTGGAAACTTGAAAGCATTCCCTCTAAGATCAGAAACAGAACAAGGATGGCCACTCTTTCCCCTTTTATTCACTATTGTAATTGAAATCCTAGCCAGAGCAATCAGGTAAGAGAAAGACATAAAGGAATACAAATAGGCAAAGAAGAGGTCAAATTATCCTCATTTGCAGTTGACATGTTCCTAAACCTAAGGGCCCCTAAAAATTCTACTAGAAAACTCTTAGGGCTAATTAGCTTCTTCAGCAAAGTAGCAGAATACAAAATTAACACTAAAAAATCAGTGGCATAGCCGGGCACGGTGGTGCACACCTGTAATCCCAGCGACTCGGAAGGCAGGGGCAGGAGGATCGCAAGTTCAAGACCAGAGTCAGTTTGTGTAACTTAGCGAGACCCTGTCTCAAAAAAGTAAAAAACAAAAAACAAACAAACAAACAACAACAACAAAAACAAAACAAAAAAGGCTGGGGGTGCAGCTCAGTGGTCCAGCAATTGCAAAGCCTGCAGGCGTGAGGCCCTGGGTTCAACTCCTAGTACCACACACACACACACACAAAATCAGTGGCATTCCTTTACATCAATAGTAAACAGAAAGAGAAAGAAATTAAAACAATCCCATTCACAGTAGCCCACCAAAAATTAAATATCTAGGAATCAATCTAACTAAAGAACCTAAAGACCTCTATAATGCAAACTTCAAAACATTAAAGAAAGAAATTTCAGAAGACAGTAGAAGATGGAAGGACCTCCCTTCCTCACGGATTGGAAGAATTAATACTGTGAAAATGGTTATATTTCCAAAAGCAGTCTACAGATCCAATGCAATCCCCATCAAAATTCCAATGACATATTTCACTGAAATAGAGAAAACAATCTTAAAGTTCCTATGGAAGCATAAAAGTCCTCACATAGCCAAAACAATCCTAAGGAGCAAAAACAGTGCAGGAAGCATCACAATACTGATTTCAAACTACTACAGGGCCATAGTGGCAAAAACAGCTTTGTACTGGCCCCAAAACAGGCATGAGGATCAATGGAGCAGAACAGATGATCCTGATACACAACTCATACAACTATAGCCACTTGATCTTTGACAAAGGAGGCCAAAAGTGTACTTTGGAGAAAAGACAGTCTTTTCAACAAATGGTACTGGAAAAGTTGGATATTCATACATAGAAGAATGAAAGTAGACCTATACCTCTCAACCTGTACAAGAATCATCCCAGAATGGATCAGAGACATCACCATAAAACCAGAAACCTTAAAATTACTAGAAGAAAAGATAGGGAACATATTCCAATACATAGGCATAGGCAAGTACTTCCTTAACAAGACTCCAACGCCCCAGGAATCTTCACCAAGAACCAACAAATGGGATTACATAAAACTAAAAAGTTTCTGTATAGCAAAGAAAACAATAGAGTAAAGGGAGAGCCCACAGAATGGGAGAAAATCTTTGCATACTACACATCTGACAGAGGACTAATTTCTAGAATAAAAAAAGAACAGAAGGAATTAAACACCAAAATAAAAAATAATCCAATAAGTAAGTGTGCAAAGGAACTGAACATATAATTCTCAAAAGAAGAAATACAAATGACCAATAAACCCATGAAAAAATGTTCAATATCCCTAGCCATTAGGGAAATACAAATCAAAACTACACTGAGATTCCATGTTATTCTAGCAAGAAGGGCCAAGATTATCAAAACAAACAACAACAAATGCTGGCGAGTCCCACTACTGGTGGAATTGTAAATTAGTTCGGCCCCATGGAAATCAATATGGAGGGACTTCAGAAAACTAAAAATAGAACTACCATATGATGATCCAGCTATACCACTTTTAGGAATATATCCAAAGGAAGATAAATCATTGTATCACAGGGGACACCTTTAAAAAAGAAAATCTATATAAGGTATGTATGTATGTATGTATGTATGTTTGGTTATTTATTTATTAATTTATTATTTATTTTTGTGGTACTGGGGATCAAACCCAGGGCCTTGTGCAGGACAAGCAAGCTACCTATCACTGAGTTATAGCTCCAGCCCATCCTACCCAAATTTTTTTAAATATTATTATAATTATTAATGCATATTAATTTCACATATTAATGGATTTAATGTGGCATTTCCATACATGCATATATTGTGCTTTGGTTTTATCTACCCTCTGAACTACCCCTGCTTACCTTCCTTTCTCTTCCCCCCTTTCCTGGACCCCTTATCCTTCCCTCGAAATCTTTGTACTACTTTCAGGACCTTTTTTTATTCTAGCTTCTACACATGAAAAAAAAAAAAAAGATACTTCTCTCTCTGCATCTTACTTCCTATTTCTTTAGCTTAACATGATGATCTCTATTTGCATCCACTTCCTGAAAATGACATGACTACGTTCTTCTTTATGGTTGAACAATACTAGATTATATATACATACCATATTTTCTTTATCCATTCATGTATTCATGGGTACCTAGGCTGATTTCTATACCTTGGCTATTATGAATAGTGTCACAATAAACATGGGTGTGCAGGTTTCTCATGTATGCTGACTTCATATACACAGAGAGAAGTATCATGTTCTCTCTCATATATGGAAGCAAAAAAAAAAAAGACAACCTGAAAGTAGTAGAGGACTACTAGGGAAGGGTAAGAGGACCAGGGAAAGCAAGGTGAGAGGGGAGGGTAAGAGAAGGAGAAGGTAGTCGTGAGGGTGAATACGCAGGAGTGGTATACATGGATCATATGGTACTTCTATTTTCAATTTTCTGAGGAATCTCCATACTGTTTTCCATAGTGGCTATACCAATTTATATTCTCGTCAACAATGTATAAGAAAAGAGTTTCTTTTTCCCCACATTTTTAAAGTTTTGAGACACAGTCTAAGTTGTGCAGGTGGTCTCTGGCTTTGAACTTGTGGCATGTGCCATGGATGCTCAGAAATATCTTGGTTTTGGTAACAATGGTATGATTATATAAGATGTCAACATTAGTGGAAGCTGGGTGAAAAGTATACATGAATTCTCTGTTATTTTTGAACATTTAGTATATGTTTAAAATGATTTCAAAATTAAAAGTTAAAAAATTTATAGTCCTGAAACTTTAATGGGCATGTGAAATTATTAACTCAAATAATTAGAAACAGCAACAATAAATCTGAAGTTATAATGAGCTTCCAATATTCATGGATTAAGAAAAACAAGACTTTTAGAGTTATTGCCTCTAATACCCAATTCATTCCTGCACTCCTTTCATCACACTGGCTATAAATTTTTTCAACTTTACTTTCCAAAATGGACTTACATGGGAAGGGTCTTCCTAACACCTGTATCTTCTAAAAAAAAAAAAAAAATCGTCTTCAACTGCTGCCAAGTCAATGTTTTTAGTTCAAAATGCTCTCTGAATTCTAACAGTATATCCAGTGGCCTACTGGATATTTCTATTTCCAAAAGCAGCAAAGTCTGACTTATTTGCCTAAGTCAGAAACACAAGATCCAGCTTAGACTTCAACTCAACCACTTCCACTCTTTGTTCCTACACAGTATCCTGGTCTATGCTGTAGTAGAAAATACAAAATATCGTTTACTAAAGTAAAAAGTTGAAATTCAGTTATCTTTATTGTTGGTAGACACAGAGACAGTGTTTATCATTTTGGCCTAAAATGCTAGAGTGTAGAAATTATTTACAGGTAAATTCAGGACATTTTTGATGGTGAAATGCTTTTTTATTTGACTTAAAAGAGAAAGAAGCTACTGTGTACTAATATTTCTATTAGCTATGTGACTACTTGTTTGTGTATTATAGATTTAGAAAATACCACAAAGATGACTTAGTTTTTTTTGTTTCTTTTTTGTTTTTTCCATTCTTAAATTCTACAAAAGAGAGAGCTACAGGGAGAGGGAGAGAGAGACAGAGACAGAGAGAAAGATATCTCTTGAGTGGGAGGGGAAAATATCAATTTCAGTCCACATTTAGTGAAATGTTTCACAAATTTGGAAGATATAATTCCAATTCCATCAGGGTCTAGCAGAAATGAAAACAAACAAAGTTCTTCCTCATATAAACAAGATGTTGAACAAAGGAAGAATTGTTCTGACTATATGTTTAGAATACTGTGTGCTGATCTAGTCACATTATGATCAGAAAGTGAACTCAGAAAAAAAGAATGAGGGACATGGGGAGGATTCCATATCTAGATTGGCAAAGAAACCTGAAGATTCTAGTTATTTACTGCTGCTCCAAAAGTCTTATGTTGAAATTCCAACCTCCAAAGCGAAAGGGGCTTTGGGATGTGATTATGTAGTCAGGGTAGAATCCTCAAGAATGGGAGTTGTTGTTAGGTGCCATTTAGTTGGTATCTGACTCATAGTGACCCTGTGTACAACTGATGAATCACTATTGTCAGTGCTTCTCTGATATTCATTGTTGTTGTTGTTAGGTGCCGTCGAGTCGGTATCCGACTCATAGCGACCCTCATAAGGTTTTTCAACGGCTGAGTGCTTCGGGATTGCCTTGGGAGTGGATTGCCAGGCCCTTCTCCCATTTTTGCGGTGCTGGGAATTGAACTCGGGGCCTCAGAGACTGCAGCGCAGCACTCTACCCACTGAGCTATATCCCAGCCCCTGATATTCATAGGGTTTTCAATAGCTGATTGTTTTTTTGGGAGTGGGTTGCTGGGTCCTTCTCCCAAGCCTACAGCACCAGGTAGTCTCCCAACCAATTACTAACCAGGTCAGACCCTGCTTAGCTTCTGAGATCTGATGGGATTGGACCCCACAGTGCTACAGCTACAGGCAGAATGGGAGTAGTGCCAGTATAAAAGAGGCTCCAGAAAAGTTCCCTTGATCCTTCTACCATGTAAGGTGATAGCTGCCTATGAGTAAGGAAGCAGGCCCTTGCCAGATACCAAATTGACCAGTGGCCTTGATCATGGACTTCCTAGACTCCACAACTGTGAAAAATAAATTTTTATTGTTAATAAACATCCATTTCATGGTATTTTGTTATAGCAGCCTCAATAGACTTATACACTTCCCTATAAAACATGATTGAGAATCTTCCTTATTCTTTATTATTGAAATCTATAAACTATACTTAAGTGCTTTAAT
The DNA here is from genome assembly GCA_007922755.1 of Pedetes capensis. NCBI lineage: Eukaryota > Metazoa > Chordata > Mammalia > Rodentia > Pedetidae > Pedetes > Pedetes capensis. Next base: position 1,852 of record VMDO01000654.1, on the reverse strand, counting down.
ATTCATTTTTAATGACTAAAAGTGATGAAAGGTGAAAATTAAAACAATCAAACTTAATTATTGTTTCATCATACAAAAATCCATGTAAACATTATTAGGATCTTTTGATGAATGCCATGATAACTTGAAACCTCTAGTTTTGGGAAATAATACCATCCAGTTCAGTCAGAAGTGGAGTTGTAATTAAATTTTCTTGAACTGTTTTACACTTGTTTTGTCTTATTAGAACAAGTTACCATATTACTGTAGTAGATCCTGATAAGATTTTTACTGCTCATTAATAATTGGATCTCCATATTTGCTACTAAGAAATACAAATGCCAGATATGACAGTCACAAAGGCTATTAGAATTAGGGAGTTCTGGTGCATTGCTACTCTGGTGACACTCTGCAGATCAGTCAATACTCCATCATTATATGGAGATTCCCTCTTCAGAATGTGTATGCTTCACAACCAATGGGGCCTGTTGCAGGCAGCCTTATTTTGGAGGAATTTCCTAGTATATCACCTTACAATAAGTGACTCAAAGACCCCTGAATCAGTAAGAGACCTTAAAGATCAAAACTGATATCACAGAAAAAGTTATAATCTAATAAGATGTTACTCATGCCTATCTTTTATTTGCTCTGTTGACAACAAAATAAAATAAACAAAAAAGCCAGAAGAATTTTTCCCTCTTGTCACAAATACTAGGGTTGTTATATATGTCTAAATATAGAACTGTCTCATTTTTCCAGGGCAGTATAAAGAACAGGTCATATCTGAACTTGACCAAAAGCTATTGTTTATCCACAATTTATCTTAACCCTCCTCCTTTAAAAAAAGTTTTCTGTTCTTATTTATAAAGAACTCAAGAAAGCAATACCCAAGAAAACAAATAATCCAATACACAAATGGGCAAAGGAAATGAACAGATAGTCCTCAAATGAAGAGGCCCATAAAGCCATGAAACACATGAAAAAATGCTCAATATCCCTAGCCATTAGGGAAATGCAAATCAAAACAATGCTGAAATTCCACCTTACTCCAGTAAGAATGGCCAAGATCTATAAAACAAATAACAAATGCTATTGAGGCTGTGGAGAAAAAGGAACTCTCTTACACTGCTGGTGGAGCTGTAAATTGGTTCAACCACTTTGGAAATCAGTATGGAAGTACCTTAGAAAACTAAAAATAGATCTACCATATGACCCAGCTATACCACTATTGGGAATATACCCATAGGTAGATGAGTCATCATACCACAGAGACACTCGCATCTCCATGTTCAATGCAGCACTTTTCACAATACCAATGACGTAGAATCAACCAAAGTGCCCGTCAACAGAAGAATGGATAAAAAAAATTATGGTACATATGCACAATGGAATGCTATTCAGCAATAATAAAAAAAAAAAAAAGAAAGAATATCATTTGCAGCAAAATGGATGGAATTGGAGAAAATTATCTTAAGTGAACAAATACAAGCCCCAAAAGAGAAATACCACATGTTCTCTCTCATATGTGGGAGTTGAATCAAATTTATTAGAAGGAAAATATCCTATACAGAAATTGGAACATAATAAAAAGCTAATGTAAACTTAGCAGAGAAGGGACAATTCAAGGAGTGGAAAAAACGAGGGAAGGATCTAGCAAAAGGAAGCACTGATGGGAGAAGACAGGCAGGAGAGGAAGAACAAGGAGGAGCAAGGAATGAGAGAGAGGGCAACCTCAAAGTAAACCGCCCAACTTTAATAGCTTGGGAAATAATCATAATAATACCAACAATACCAAAGGATGGTAATAATGCAAATGGACTAGATTACTCATTACAGAAAAAAGTGTGGACTTAAATCATAATTGGGATGCAAG
>VMDO01000653.1:254576-271770 GCA_007922755.1 Pedetes capensis | reverse complement strand
AGAAAAAGGAAAAGAAAAGAAAAGAGAAAAGAAAAGAAAGAGACAGAAGTTGAATAACACGCAGAGAAAAAAGAGATAGGAGAAAAGACATGTAGACAGAGGGAGAGGAGGGAGAGGATGAAGGCAGAGAGAGGAGGACATTGTGATGGAGACCAGGAGCACGGAGATAGTGAGAATTGGATATGCTCAGAGAGAGACAGAGACGTGGGATACAGGCACAGGAACCCCAAGACAGATCAGAGTTCCATGCTGTGGTGTCCTGTGGCAGAGGCTGGCACTGGGGATGGGGAAAGGGGAGTGGTGGCCTTTGGGCAATCCAGAGGTATGCTCAGTGCTGCCCCTTTGCAGGCTCAGCTGCTGTCCCGGGAGTGTGGACAGCACCTGGTGGAGGCGGATGACCTGCTGCAGAAGCATGGACTCCTGGAGGGGGACATCGCGGCACAGAGCGAGCGGGTGGAGGCGCTCAACGCAGCGGCCCTGAGATTCTCCCAGCTGCAGGGTGAGTCCAGCGGTGGGGAGCGGTGGAGGCTCTCAAGGCTGGTGCTAGGCAAAGATGACTCCTGAGAGAAGAAAGGAAGGAGTGAGCTCCCCGTCCTCAGAGGCATGTAAGCAGAGGCCAGGATCACACTCCATTAGGGAAAGCATCCGGGTGTCAGTTCCCTGAATGGGAGGTTGGACCACTTGACTTCCTCCTGCTTTGAGATTTGACAGTAATAATTCATATTTAGTGGGCATGTATGGGCTGAGCCCTCACACCTTAATCTCAGGGAATACCGTTAATAAAAGTCCCACAAATCTGTGTAAGGCAATGTGTTGCAGCGAGTGTAGAAACTCAATTCAGATGGCTCAAGGAATCAAGGAGATCGTATTGCCTTGTGTAACTACAATGTCTAAAAAGGATATTTTATTTTATTTTACCTTATTTTTACTATTTTATTTTATTTTGTGGTACTTGGGGGTTGAACCCAGGGCCTCACACATCCTTTGCAAGTGCTCCACTAGCGGAATGCACTCCCAGCCCATTAAAAAAAAAAAATTTTTTTTTTATCTTGAGGTAGGGTCTCACTAAGTTGTACAGGCTGCCTCTGGCCTCGAACCTGCGATCCTCCTGCCTCTGCCTCCAGAGTCCCTGGGATTAAAGGTATGCGCTACCTTGCTGGGTTTAGGGAGGGTATTTTATTCCAGGTATGGGTGGATGAAGGAGTGGTTCAGTGATACTTTTAAGACTCCATCTCTCTGTCTTTAGTGCTTGTGTGGTGTTGCTGTGGGCCAGTCCCTCCCCTGTGCAGTGTTAAGTCCAGGGTCCTTCCACCCCTGTCCATATCCCAGCAATTTAACAGTTCCAGAAGGAGACAGACCCCTTTCTCCCAATGTTGTTGTTGTTGTTGTTAGGTGCCGTCGAGTCAGTATCCGACTCATAGTGACCCTCATAGGGTTTTCAATGGCTGAGTGCTTCAGGATTGCCTTGGGAGTGGATTGCCAGGCCCTTCTCCAATTTTTGGGGTACTGGGAATTGAACTCGGGGCCTCAGAGACTGCAGCGCAGCGCTCTACCCACTGAGCTAAATCCCAGCCCTTTCTCCCAATAGTTGTGATAAAAGAAGCAAGGAAAGCTCTTATTAGTTCACTATGGGTTCCATCCCCATTGCTCAGCCAATCATCATGGCCCTGGGGCACGCCCTGATCTAACTATGTGACCACTCCAGGGCAAAGAGCTAGATCAGGCCCCTCTAAAAAAGGGACTGAGGAAGAGGAGAGTGGAATGCCCTTACATAAAGCAGGGCATGGGTTGTTGTTGTTGTTGTTAGGTGCCCTCAAGTCGGTATCTGACTCATAGTGACCCTACGTGCAATAGGGGAAACACTATTGTCAGTGCTTCTCTGCTGTTCATAGGGTTTTCAATGGTGGATTGATTTTTGGGAGTGAGTTGCCGGGTCCTTCTCCCAGGGCATGGATGCTATTGGGTAAAATCAAGACTCGCTGTAGGAGGTTCCCTTTTGCTGAGGTCACTACCCTCCCACCAAAGACAACCAGGAATCCCTTTGTAATTAAACCAAGCTGAGTTTGATGGCCCTTTGCACACGCCACAGGGAACCACAGGGCATCTCAGTAAGGCTGCGTTACTAGGGATGTGGTAGGTTTGGGGCTTGGGGATGACTCAGTGCGGTGCTTTGCTGTGAATGGGAGGCTCTCTGGATTTGGGGATAATTAGATGATTAAACATCTTCATCATTCTTAGTTAGACAGTGGGAGGGACCGAGGGAGGCTGTTGCAGTCCACTGGCTGCAGTTACTCCCCTTGGCTGGTCATGGGGGATGTGTGGCCATTTTTGTGGTTTGCATGGGGACCTTGTTTTTGTCTGTGCCCAGGAATGTGGAGTGTTGTTGTTAGGTGCCATCAAGTCAGTATCTGACTCATAGCGACCCTGTGTACAACAGGAGAAACACTATTGTCAGTGCTTCTCTGCTGTTCATGGGGTTTTCAATGACGGATTGATTTTTGGGAGTGGATTGCCAGATCTGTCTCCCAAGCCTACAGCACCTGTTGTTCCCAGGTGGTCTCCCATCCAATTACCAACCAGGCCCAACCCTGCATAGCTTCCAAGATCTGATGGGACCGGATGCCACAGGGCTACGGCTGCAGGCGATTGTGGAGTCGGCTTGGTTTTGTCCTGCTCCGCCGAAGTCACAGAGTGGCCTTGCCTGAGATGTCTGATGTGCTCATCAGCCAGCTGGGAGTGTCCACAGCAGTCAGGGCTGATGGGGAAACTGAGGCCCAGGCCACAGCGACTGCAGCATGACAGGGGAGCTTGTCACTCTCACGGGGCTGGATCACCTTCTAAGAGCGAACACTGAGGTTCCTTTCTGGATTCTAGTGCAGATGTCCCGGTCTTCTCCCGCCCCCTCCCCCACATCACACCCCCAGGGGAGGCTGTTGGGACCTTCGCCTTCGCCTTAGGAGGGTCTGTCCTGGAGGAACTCTCTGTCTTATGGGGTCCTAGAGACAACCAAAGGCACTGACAGCGCAGCAAAGTGGCCAGTGTCAGGTATGTTGTCATGGTGACCAGACGCAGCGCTGCTTGATGAGTGGCCCAGATTTGATCTCCTGATTGGCCACTCCTTAGCTTATCCTGGGCAAGCTGCTTTCCCTCTCTGAGCCTCAGTTTCCTCCTCTGTAAAATAGGGCCAAAGAGGATATTGGCGCCACAGGATGTAGTTGTGTAGATTAAATGGCATCGTGTTGAGCTGGAGGTGGTGGCGCCTGCCTGTAATCCCAGTACTCAGGAGGCAGGGACAGGAGGATTGATGTGAGTTCAAGGCTCCTGGTCTCCATAGTGAGTTAGAAGCCAGCTTGGGCTACACAGGGAGACCCTGCCTCAAAAAAAAAAAAAAAAAAAAAAAGATATGGTGTTGGAGGAAGGGATAGATACAAGGAAGCTGTGTTGTAACTGTTACTCATTTGGATGCCTCCGCATATGAGTCAATGTCAGTGACTATGCGAAACTATCTGGGGCAGTGTCTTACACATTTGTGAGTGTGTGTGTCGGGGGCAGGATCTCACTATGTAGCACAGGCTGGCCTCCAGCTCGGAATCCTCCTGCCTCAGCCCCCGAGTGCTGAGAAAACAGGTGTGTGCCACCTCACCCAGCTGCTCACACTTTTTTGACCCAATAAAAGATACACTTATCTCACTACCCAGAGTTCACTTGCACTCATGCACACACACACAGATACAAAAGTTTATTCATTCTATTCTACTATAGTTGTTGTTAGGTGCTGTTGAGTTGGGCCTGACTCGTAGTGGCCTGATACCACAACAGAACGAAACATTCCCAGACACTGTGCCATGCTTGGCACTATCTTAGTGCTTCTCTGCTATTCCTAGGGTTTTTTATGGCTGATTATTTCCGGAGTGAGCTTCTGGGTCCTGGTATTCCCAGATGGTCTCCCAGGCCCGATCCTGCTTAGCTTCTGACAAGATCAGATGCCAGGGTGGTATGGTCGCAGGCTTCCACTATAGACATGCTGGCAGCGATTCATTAAGTTAATTTCATAGCTGTCCAGTCACAAACCAGAGATCTAGGAGGAAGGCAAAAGAGTTGAAGAAAAAAGGAAGTTCAGGTCACTCTTGGGTTAGTAGATAAGACAACAGAGGAGGAAAAAAGGAATCCAGAACCGTGGCTTAAGAACAGAAACGTTTCACTTGGCCCCGTTCCAATGGAAATATGAACACCCTCCTATACAGATCTGGCCTGCTTGGAGTCCATCCATCATCCAGCCATAAGTCACCCTATGCACTAGGCTGCAGCTCTGGGATCCACCCTGTGCTGGGCCGTGGTGGGGATTGGGTGTGATGGAGACACCCCCAAGTTGTGCCCTCAGGAGCCCCCAGTTTCTAGAGGAGACAGATGAGGCACTGGCAGCCCCAAGCAGTCAGGCTGGGGAGGGACAAGCAGAGAAGACTCAGGGTCCAGAGTGGTGCTTGCTCCATCCAGCCTTGGGGTGTCAGGGAAGGCTGCTGGGCCCAGGTGACGCATGCCCTGGCACCTGAGGTCAAGCCAAGAGATGGGATGGATGATCCATGACACCTTTTCTTGGGCCTATGCCCACCCTGCCTGTAGCGGTAGCCCTGTGGCCTCCAATCCCGTCAGATCTCGGAAGCTAAGCAGGGTCGGGCCTGGTTAGTACTTGGATGGGAGACCTCCTGGGATTACCAAGTGCTATAGGCCTGGGAGAAGGACCTGGCAACCCACTCCCAAAATTCAATCCGCCATTGAAAACTATATGAATAGCAGAGAAGCACTACCAAAAGTGTTTCCCCTGTTGTACGTACACCAACTCGATGGCACCTAACAACATGCCCACCCTGGGCTCCTCCCTTTCTCCCTGCGCAGGCTACCAGCCCTGCGACCCTCAAGTCATCTGCAACCGCGTGAACCACGTGCACGGCTGCCTGGCCGAGCTGCGGGAGCAGGCGGCGCGGCGGCACGCGGAGCTGGAGGCCTCGCGCAGCTTGTGGGCGCTGCTGCAGGAGCTGGAGGAGGCCGAGAGCTGGGCGCGCGACAAGGAGCGGCTGCTGGAGGCGGCGGGCGCGGCGGACGGCGCCCACGACCTGGCTAGCACGGCGCGCCTGCTGGCGCAGCACAAGATCCTGCAGGGCGAGCTGGGCGGCCGGCGGGCGCTGCTGCGGCTCGCGCTGCGGCGCGGCGAGGAGCTGGCGGCGGCCGGCGGGGCCGCGCAGCCCGCGGGCCTGGCGGAGCGCGCGGCGGGCGCGCGGCGCCGCTGGCAGCGGCTGGAGGAGGCGGCGGCGCGGCGCGAGCGGCGCCTGCAGGAGGCGCGCGCGCTGCACCAGTTCGGCGCCGACCTCGACGGCCTCCTGGACTGGCTGCGCGACGCCTACCGCCTGGCGGCCGCCGGCGACTTCGGCCACGACGAGGCATCCAGCCGGCGCCTGGCGCGCCAGCACCGCGCTCTCGCCGCCGAGGTGGACGCGCACCGCACGCCCGTGAGCGGCCTGCGGCGCCAGCTGGCGGCCTTGGGTGGCTCTGGTGGCGCGGGGCCGCTGGTGGTGGCGCTGCAGGTGCGCGTCGTGGAGGCCGAGCAGCTGTTCGCCGAGGTGACCGAGGTGGCCGCGCTGCGGCGCCAGTGGCTGCGGGACGCGCTCGCCGTGTACCGCATGTTCGGGGAGGTGCACGCGTGCGAGCTGTGGATCGGCGAGAAGGAGCAGTGGCTGCTGGCCATGCGCGTGCCCGACTCGCTCGACGACGTGGAGGTGGTGCAGCACCGGTGAGCGCGCGCTCAGGGCCATGTGCGGCCCTAGGGGCCCCAGGTGCCTACACTCAGTCGTTTCCATGGGCTTGCAGCCGACAGCGGGGACTACAATCCCGGCTTCCTCCTAAATTCTACCCACGCCTGATCTTTCTGGATCTCATTTTGCCCAGCTACAAAATGCGGTGGATGGTAGTGTCCGAGGCACAGGCTTGTGGCGAACTGAAAATGAGTTAGCGAATGCCTGGCAATCCAGGAAGTCTCCTGCGCATTTGCTGTCATTCCTGCGAGGTTCATAGTTACTCCGCATGGAATGACCCATATGAGGTTCTCTACAGAGCACCCCAGTCCCCAGGCTGGCCTCTCTCTGAGACTCTCATCACCCTGCACAAAAGTCATCTCCCTACCTAATAAAACACCTCCGACACTTACCACTTTCACTCGCTCACCGCTTTACACTTCCTGTCCCTTCTGCCTCCCGCGTGTCCGGCATTGATTTGTCTATTGGTGTAGTCATGAGTTTAAATTAGGGGGTGGGCATGCCCGTTCTCCCTCTGCACCCTGTCTCTGACCTCGTTCGTTCATCCATGCATTCAAAGAATTTTCTTTTCTCTCTCGTTTTTTTTTTTTTTTCTCTCTCAAATGCTCTACCACTGAGCTGCACCATTTTTGTTTTAAGATGCTGTCCAGTCATGTCCGACTCATAGCGACCCTTGTAGGGTTTTCAATGGCTGATTGTTTCAGGATTGTCTGGAGAGTGGATTGCCAAGTCCTTCTCCCATTTTTGCAGTGCTGGGACTCAAACTCAGGACCCCAGAGACTGCAGAGTGGCACTCTATGGTCTGAGCTAAATCCGGGCGACCTGCACCATTAGCCCCTTCTTAATTTAATTTTTTTTGTTTTTGTTTTGTTTTTCAATCTTGACACAGAATCTGGTTAAGTTACACAGGCTATCTTTGGCCTGGAACTTGCGATCCCCCTGCCTCCGCCACCCAAGTCACTGGGATTACAGGTGTGCTTCACTGCACCTGGCATTCACAGGAATTTTCTGAGTTCCCGTCCCACTCTAGGTCTTTGCACTAGGCCTGCTTCTTGCCCTGTGACCCCACTTACCCACTCGTTTTACACATTATTTTATTTTATTTTTTGTGGTAGGCAGGGGCTGAACACAGGGCCCTGTGCATGCTTTGCAAGTGGTCTTCCTCTGACCTGCATGCCCAGCTTTATATTGTTTATCTTGAGACAGGGTCTCGCTAAGTTGCGAAGGCTGCCTCTGGCCTGGAAATTGCCAACCTCCTGCCTCTGCCTCCCGAGTCACTGGGATCACAGATGTGCTCCACCACACCCAGCATTGCATATTATTTTAAACAAGAGAGGATCGAGCCCAGCTTTAAGATCTCCCAGGCTGCCATGTGGAGGGCGGGTTGGGGGGTGTGGACAGTGGTAGCTGGGAATCCAGAAAAGCCACTGGGTTGGGGATTGAGATGGGAAAGGGCCTGGCCTGGACCACAGCAGAATGCCACGTGCACAGGCCATGGGGGATGACAGGCTTGGGGAGCTGTCCCTGAGGTGGGGACCCAGAGGAAGACCCAATAGGAAGGAAGATGCGGGGGGCAGTGTGACATAGGCGGGAGTGGGAGTGCCAAGGACGGACACAGCAGACCTGAAGGTTGGAGACAGATTCCAAAGAAGATAGGCTGAGGTGAAGTAAGATAGGGTGGTTCAGGGGCAAGGCCCAAGGCTGTGGGGATGGTTGAGGTGGCCCAGAGAGGGTGTGAGGAAAGGCTCAGAGGGCCCAGGACAGAGCACTGACCAATTGCACATTTCTGCAGCCAGTGGAAGAGGAGGAGGCAGCAAGGGGGCCTAGGAAGTGAGCTAGGACCGGGGCAGGAAGCAGCAGGTCCATAGGGATGGAAACGTGGGAGGTCCGTGTGGTCCAGATCTCTGAGCAGCTCCGTCCTCCTCCTACAGGTTCGAGAGCCTGGACCAGGAGATGAACAGTCTCATGGGCCGTGTCCTGGACGTAAACCAAACGGTCCAGGAGCTGGTGGAAGGAGGTCACCCCAGCTCCGATGAGGTGCGTTCCTGCCAGGACCACCTGAACAGCAGGTAGGCGGGGCCGGGGGCTGGAAGTCCTTCCTGGTATCACCCCCCACCTCCTAGCCTTCTCTTCTACATTCATGAACCAAGGCGATCAAAGCTGGGCCATTTCAACCTGAGATGTGAATGGCCACCTGATAAAGCAGCAAAATCTTGACAAAAAGGCCCAGTGCTAGTGATGATGTGGTAAAATGAAGATAGAATTCATCTCATTGGCTGTTCTTTGATTTATTCAGAAAAGCCTTGACTGTCCATTCTCTGCCAGGAATTTTCCCTAAACACTTTATATACTTCGTTTTATCTCCCAACATCCCAATTTTCATAGTAAAGCTTTCAGAATTTAGAACTTTTTTTTTTTTAAGTACTAGGGGTTGAACCCAGGACCTCACACTTGCATGCTTCCCAAGTGCTGGACCACTGAGCTGCACCCCCAGCCCATTGTTTTGGCTTTTGAGACAGGGTCTCGCTAAATTATGCAGACTGCCTCTGGTCTCAAACTTGTGATCCTCCTGCCTCCGCCTCCCAAGCCGCTGGGATTACAGGCGTGCGCCACCAGGCCTAGCTCAGAATTTAGAACTCTTTAAGAGTAGTAGCAAATTGCTGGACCTGGGGAGGGGAAGATGCTTGTGATCCCAGAGTTTTGGAGGCAGGAAGATCGTTAAGTTCAAGGCCAGAGGCAGCTTGCACAATTTAGGGAGACACCGACTTAAAATTAAAAAACAATAAAAAATGAGCTAGGGGTGCAGCCCAGTGGTAGAGCACTTGGAAAGTATGGTGAGGCCCTGGGTTCAACCCCCAAGTACCGCAAAATCAAACAACACCCCCCACCACAACAAAAAACCCAAAGAGGTGAAATTCTTATCTAAGATTACTCAACCAGATGAGTAGGAGTCAAATCCAGTTCTGTTTGAATCCAGAGCTAGAAATCTCCATGACATGTATTCAGCCTTCCTGGCAGCCCTATGGGGTAGAAATCACCCCATGTTAAAGAGGAATAAACTGGGGCTCAGAGAGGTGAAGATACTAGACCACAGTAACACAGCAAACTAGGGGATCAAACCTAGATTTGAAGATATGCCTGACTCAAAAGACTATGCTCTTTTTTTTCCCTTTAGCACTGAGGGGTTGAACCCAGGGCCTTGTGTATCCTAGGCAAACACTCTACCATGGGGCTGCCTTCCTAGTATGTATTTTATTTACTTTATTTTAAATTATGTATTTATTAATTATCTCTTTTTTGAGGTATTTGGAGGTTGAGCCCAAGGCCTGACACATACTTTTCAAGTGCTCTCCCACTGGGCTACACCTCTAGCCCATTATAAAATTTTTAAATTTTGAATCAGGGTCTCACTAAGTTACACCGGCTGGCTCTGGCCTTGAACTCACGATCCTCCTGGCTCTACCTTCTGAGTCGCTGGGATTACAGTCATACGCCACCATGTCTGGCCTCTTTTTTATTTTGAGACAGGGTGTCATTAAGTAGTGCGGGATGCCTCTGGCCTCAAACTTATGATCCTCCTGAGTCAGCCTCCCCAGTTGCTGGGATTACAGGTGTGCACCATGGCGCCTAGCCAAGGACTGGGCTCTTAACAGCTGTTTTGTAAGTTGCCAATTTCAAGAAATTTAAAAGCCTCTGTAACCTAGACAGTCCCACAGCACCAGGATCTAAGATAAAACAGTAGTAATAATGCCTTACAGAATTTAGTGAGATCTGTATACCAAATACGCCTGCAGCCGTACCACTGTGGCGTACCACTGTAGTATTTTTTTTTCCTTTTTTTAGGTTTCCTTTTGTGCCACTATAGCCTCAGCTTCTGGCTCATGGCAGATGCTCAGTAGCTAAGAGTTGGACTCACTGTATTATCTGATGCTCTAAGCCTTATGTCCTCACACTTTTTGACCTCAAAACCTCTTTGCACTTCTAAAAACTATCGGGGACACACGAAGCTTGTTTTAGAGGCTTATATCCATCAATATATTATTATTATAATATAATATAATATAATATAATATATATATCGATGTATTATTAGAACTTAGTACTGAGAAATTGTACGTTTTTTAATCATTCAAAAATAATAATAAAGGGCCAGGGATGTAGCTTATTAGTAGCATTTGCCTAGAATGCATAAGGCCCTGGGTTCGATCCTCAGCACCACAATATACATGCATATGTACATACTGTTGTTAGGTGCCGTCAGTCAGTGTCCAACTCATAGCGAGCAACCCTATGTACAACAGGTGAAACTGTATTGTCCATGCTTCTCTGCTATTCATAGGGTTTTCAATGGCTGATTATTTTCGGGGGGAGTGGGTTGCCGGGTCCTTCCCCCAAGCCTACAGCACCTAGTGTTCCCAGGCAGTCTCCCATCCAAGTACTAACCAGGCCCAACCCTGCTTAGCTTCCAATATCTGACAGGATCGGACGCTACAGTGGTATGGCTGCAGGTCCCATCCATCCATATATACATAAAAAAATTAATAATGAAAGACAGGCCAGTGGCACATGCCTCTGCAGGCCTGTAATCCCAACTTGCAGGAGTCTGAGGTAGGAGGCATGAGTTCGAGGACAGCTTGGACTACATAGTGAGATCCTGTCTCAGAAAGCCTAAATAAATAAATAAATAAATAACAAGGCTATTGTATGTTGAATAATTAGCTTTGTTTGTTTGCTTGTTTGTTTCCTTCGCATGTGGTAGGGATGGAACCTAAGGCCTGATTCATGCTAGGCAAGCACTCCACCACTGAGCCACATCCCTACTCCTAAAAAAAAAACTAACGATTTTTCAGAACAGTGAGTGGACAGAGCGGCATTGTTAGGGCATTTGTAAATCTCGGTCCTGTCTGGCTTCAGGAAGGCAGCTGGGCTCGCAGGGTGGCTTCTGCCTTCAGTCGCTGGCATGTGGGTTTGGAAAAACCCCACTGCACACCGGGAGAGAATGAGGTAGACCAGGCAAACAGCGGCCCAGTAAGATTATGGAGACAGCTGGACCGTATTACACATTGAGATCCGCTGCTCTGAGCCAATGTCCTGGGGCTTATGTTACACAGGCAGACATAGGGCTTGGGGCGATAAGGTGCCTTTCCAAGGTTACATCACGCTGGGGTGACCAGGGCTTGGCTTATGCCCTGGGTGATCTGACCTAGCAACCCCCCAGAGGAGTCCCTGTCGTCTTCAAGGCGCCCTCTCTCTTCTGGGCAGGTGGAACCGCATCGTGGAGCTGGTGGAGCAGCGCAAAGACGAGGTGAGCGCGGTGCTGCTGGTGGAGAACCACGTGCTGGAGGTGGCCGAGGTGCGCGCCCAGGTGCGCGAGAAGCGGCGAGCGGTGGAGAGCGCGCCCCGGGCGGGCGGCGCCCTGCAGTGGCGCCTCAGCGGCCTGGAGGCCGCCCTGCAAGCGCTCGAGCCACGCCAGGCGGCCCTGCTGGAGGAGGCGGCCCTGCTGGCCGAGCGCTTCCCAGCGCAGGCGGCGAGGCTGCACCAGGGCGCGGAGGAGCTGGGCGCCGAGTGGGGCGCGCTGGCCGGTGCGGCTCAGGCTTGCGGCGAGGCGGTGGCGGCGGCCGGGCGCCTGCAGCGCTTCCTGCACGACCTGGACGCCTTCCTGGACTGGCTCGTGCGCGCCCAGGAGGCGGCGGGCGGCGGCGGCGAGGGGCCCCTGCCCGGCAGCCTGGAGGAGGCAGACGAACTGCTGGCGCGCCACGCGGCGCTCAAGGAGGAGGTGGCGCAGCGTGAGGAGGACTACGCGCGCATCGTGGCGGCCAGCGAGGCGCTCCTGGCGGCCGACGGCGCCGAGCTGGGCCCGGGCCTAGCGCTCGACGAGTGGCTTCCGCACCTGGAAGTGGGCTGGCACAAGCTGCTCGGCCTGTGGGAGGCGCGCAGGGAGGCGCTGGTGCAAGCGCACGTCTACCAGCTCTTCCTGCGCGACCTGCGCCAGGCGCTCGCGGTGCTGCGCAACCAGGTGCCTGCTGGCGGGGTGCTGGGAGGCGGCTCCAAGGCTTGGAGGGGGATGCGGGAGCTGGGAAATACTCGGGAGGTGTGTATGTGTGTGCAGACACCCCTGGGGTTGTGGTTTATCCGAGGTGGATGGGAATGGGGAGGGGCTCCCCATTTCCTTGGAAAGCTGGATTTGGGATCATCCAGTGTAAGTGAGAACCTATGTGTCACGGAATGGAAGGCGTACGTTCAATGCAGGTGGGTTGGCGTCTTATCTTAGGTGATAGTTTGGGGACGGGCCCAACTAAGCCATGCACTTGGATATTTATGGGAGCCACTTCCTGAGTTTGTGGAGTCTCTGGAAGGAAGGAAGAGTATGTGGTTGATTGGTGATGGTTTAACAGGATTCAGGACTAGGGTGTAGCTCAGTTGGTAGAAGGCTGCACTGCACTCTGAGGACCTGGGTTCGATTCCCAGCACCATAAAAAAAAAAAAAAAGAAAGAAAAAACGAGAGAAGGGTGTGGCAATTCAAGCCCAAAGCAATTCCAAAAAAGCTCTGTAAGGGTCTCTATGAGTCAGACACAACTGGAGGACACCTAACAACGGCAACAAACAGGATTCAAAATGATCTGGGGTAGACAGCGAAGGATTAAGGTTATGGGAGCAGAAAGGTGTGGTGGGGTACACCTGTAGTCCCAGAACTAGGGAGGCCAAGGGAGGAGGATCTCAGGTTCCAGGCCAGCCTGGGCTACACAGCAAGACTCTGTCTCAGAAAACAAAACAACCCCCCCCAAAAAAAAAAACAGCCAAACAACAAAAAACGTATGGAGGTAGATAACAGAATTGGTGGTTATGAGGGTCAGGTTATGATTGTGGATTAAATGACCTTGGGTCCCTAAATTAGCAAATTCTGTCAGTTGTTGTGGATGACCATAGTGGATTCTGTGTCGAGGGTGTGTCTGGAACTTGAGCCAATGTGGTGGGTACCTGGGGACAGTCCCTCCAGTTTGGAGATCGTTCTGGAAGGGGAACCAAGTTTGAGGATTTAGACAAAGGAATACCCACTGTTCAGATTGTCCAATAGGTGCCACCATTTGGGGGTCATTTTAGAGAAAGAACCACCTGTGCTGGTTATCTAGGGGATGCTGGTCCAAGTTGGGGATTATCTGGGGGGAGGAATAACAGAGAGCCCCTAAGTCACGAGGTTACTAAATGTGAAGCTGCAGTGGCCTTAAGAGGGCCTTTCTGATCCACCTGTTTTACTAACTAGAAAACTAACCCCAAGCTGGGGGAGGTGGGATGCACCCATAATCCCAGCACTTGGGAGGCTGAGGTGGGAATTTGAGGCCAGCCTGGGCTGCATGGGGAGACTCTGTCTCAAAACCTAGCAAAATAAAACAAAAGCAATGGACAAATAACAAAAACCAGCCCCAGAGAGGGAAGGGGTTTCCTTAAGGTTGCATAGCACCCATTTAAAGTCCTCACCCATAAACTAGCTATTTCCTGAGTGGTCCCTTCTGTGCACTTCTGGTGCTGGGCACATCTCAGGAAACAGATCACAAAAGCTCACCCTTGTATGGCTGACATTCTAGGCTGGAGGTGGGGCAATAAGCAAGCAAATTCATATTAATATTATGTCCGGTATTTGCTAGGACAGACAACAGAGAGGACAAAAGACTGTGGCTGGGGAGGGGTTGATAGTTTGACAACGTGCTCAGAAATCTGAAGAAAGAGAGGGAGCCAGCCATGGTGGTATCTGGAGGGACACACTGCCAGGCAGAGAGACCAGCATGTGCAAAGGCCCTGAGATGGAACTGTGCCTGGCATGTTCCCTGGGGGCCCCATGGAGGAGAGAGGGACAATCAGGACCTCAGCCAGGTCCTGGAGTGGAGAGTGGCTGAATGGGACCCTCCCCTCCCCAGGAGGTGGCCCTGTCTGGTGCAGAGCTCCCGGGCACAGTGGAGTCAGTGGAAGAGGCGATGAAAAGACACCGGGATTTTCTCACCACCATGGAGCTGAACCAGCAGAAGATGCAGGTGGTGGTGCAGGCTGCGGAAGGCCTGCTGCGGCAGGGCAATGCCTATGCGGAGCAGGCCCAGGAGGCTGTGGCCCGGCTGCTGGAGAAGTAGGTCCCAGCCCCAGAGGCACCCAAGGTGGGGTGTAGGCCCAGGGGAGGGAGGAGGGAAGCCAGGTCCTTTCTTTCCTTCTTTCTTTCCATCACTGCTTTTTGCTCTCTGCAACTCTCTGATTTTGACATAGTTCTGTATTGTTTTCTTTTTCTTTTCCATTTTATTTTTGAGACAGTGTCTCAATGTTGTTATTCTTGTTAGGTATCGTTGAGTCGGGTCTGACTCATATTGATGCTCCTAGGGTTTTAAATGGCTGATTGGTTTTGGGATTCCTTTGGGAGTTGCCATGTCCTTCTCCTGTTTTTGCGGTGCTGGGTATCGAACGGAGGGACTCAAAAAGCGCAGTACAGCACAGGACTCTACCAACTGAGCTAAACCCCAGCCCCATCTCAATAGGTAGCCCAAACTGACCTCAAACTCAGGGTCCTCCTGCTTCAGTCTCCCCAGTGCTGGGAGGACAGGCATGTGCCACCACACCTGCCTTAATTCCATGTTGTTTTATTTTGATTGATTGATTTAATTTTTGCAGAACTCGGGGTTTGAACGCAGGGCCTTGTGCATACTTTGCAAGTGCTCTACCACTGAGCTGCACCGCCAGCTCCCACTTTGTGATTTTTTGTCTTGAGGCAGGGGCTTGCTAAATCACGTGGGCTGCCTCTGGCCTCGAACTTGCAATCCTCCTGCCTCTGCCTCCAGAGTTGCTGGGGTTACAGGCGTGTACCACTGTGCCCAGCTTCCATATTATTTTAGATGATTTAAACGGAGACTTTATGAAGAGAGAACAGGAAGTGGTAACCCCAAGGATACAGAGGACATACAATGGGAAGTTTTTCTCACGGGCCTCACACAGCATGGGAGAGGTAGACTTGCACTGATGACATGCACATGTTGTCCTAGATGTCACCACTTGTTCTGGAGCCCCCCAGGAACCCCGATCACCTCACCCCAGAACCCACAGCTGGAGGCAGGGCCCAGGGTGCGTTCTGGCTTTCCAGATGGGTGGGGGATGTCCCCTGCTGTTGCTGGTTGTCACATATGTTGAGTAAGCCCCTGCCTGGCCCCAGCCAGCCAGCTCTCCAAGAAGCATTGCCTCTGTGTGTCTCGTTCACACTTCTCTCGCACCTTAGTCTCTGCCTCGGTCTCCATCTGTCTGTCACAGCTGCCTTCTTTGTCTTCGTACTAGTCAAGCAAAACCATTTATTGGACACTTACTGTGTACCAGGCACTATTCTTGTTGTTAGGTGCTGTCGAGTCGTGTCTGACTCATAGCGACACTCATAGGGTTTTCAATGGCTGATTGTTTCGGGATTGCCTTAGAAGTGGGTTGCCACATCCTTTTCCCATTTTTGTGGTGCTGGGAATCGAACTCACGACCTCAGAGACTGCAGAGCAGTGCTCTACCAACTGAGCTAAATCCCAGCCCCAGCAACTATTCTAGGCCCCAACAAAACAGCACCTCCATCCTGGCATGATGGCGCACGCCTGTCATCCCAGCGCTCGGGAGGCTGAGGCAGGAGGGTCAGGCATTCCAGGCCAGCCTGGGCTACGCAGAGACCTCGTCTCAAAAAAACAAACCAAAACCAAAACCAAAACAGCACCTGCCCCTGAATCCCAGCCCTTACAGAGAGGCCTTTCTAGTGCCTCCTTCAGGCCTAGCTCTTTCTGTCTGTCTCTGTCACTGTGTCTTGCCCCCTGGCGAGCCCAGCTTTCTCCTCTCTGGCCCTCTGTGTCTCTGTGGCATGAGCCTGTCTTCCTGTCTCCCAATGGGAAGCACACCTGCCACTTCGCTCCACCCCCCTCAGCTCCTTTTTTGTTTCTGGCTCAGGCATAGTTACCCCCAAATTCACATGAGACAAGGCCAGAGGTGTCTAAAGGAGACAATTGAGGGGATCCTAGTTCTCAGGTTGCAAACACACTGCCCAGTGCTGCCTTCTCCAGGCCTGGACCCTTTCTTCTTTTGTCCCACTTTTTTGAGCATCTGGTGTATGACTAGCCCTGCAGAATGAGCCGAAGGGACCCAGGGGACTACCATTCCATGACTTGCTCATTCATTCCGCCTCAGTCATTTCTTATGTTCTTTTTCTTTTTTTTTCCCCTTCTTTTCCTTTCATTTCCTTTTTTCTTTTTTCTTTTCTTTTTCTTTTCTTTTTTCTTTTCTTTCTATTTTGAGAGAGTCTTACTGACAAGTTGCAAAGGAAGCCTCTGGCCTCAGACTTAGAATTCTCCTGCCGCTGCCTCCCGCGCTAGGATTAAAGGCAGGCACTATCTTTCATTCTGTCATTTAGTCACTAATTCCTCCATCCTGTACTGAGCCCAGACTCCCTCCAAGGCCCTGGGAGGGGAAATGCCAAGTACACACCAGTGACCAGGACAAATCAGGACTCCTGCCTCCCAGAGCCCCACGTGCTATGACCTGACAGGGATGATCTGTTGGGATCCCAGGATGGGAGAAATGCAGGGGGCTGTGGAAGCCCAGAAGGGCACCAGTCCCAGTTTTGTACTGAGTGAGAGGGGGACATGGCTGGGACTGAGACAAATCCAATCCCTACATTGCCCTCTCCACCCCCCCTCCCGCCCCAGGCCATTACTCATCTAGATACACATTTCAGCCCTGTGGGAAAGGTGGGGAGGGTTTTCCCACTCAGGAGGTGGCAGAACCATGCAGCGCTGGGCACCAGGGGTCTCGGGCCACACAGGGCCAGGTTCTGGTCCCAGCTCCAGCCCTCAACCTGTGAGATTGAGGGCAAGTCATAGTCTGCACCTCAGCTGGCCTGGAACCTGGCCCCCGAGCGTGCAAGGTGCTCTTCTTGTCTGCATTTTGCAAGAGAGGCTCAAAGAGGCAACTGACTCACCCAGGGTCCCAGCCAGGAAGTGGCCGAGGCAGGATAGGAGCCAGGTTCCTTTCTCAGCCTCACTGAGAGGGAGGCTTGCCTTCAGCCCTGGGACTGATGCGCCAGGGTCTGGATGGCAAGGGCCTGGAGACGCTGGTTGCCCCTCCGTTTCAGTCAGAGACATTGCCTCCTTCTGGCTTCCAGGCTGGGCCTAGCAGGAAGTGGTGCTTCTTTTACACGCTCTTCTGAGGCTCCTCCTGTTCCTTCTTGGCTGCTCTGCTTCTGGATCCCTCTGGAAATCTCTCCCCCTGTCTATTAATTTCATCTCTCCTCCTCCTCCTCCTCCTCCTCTTCTCCTCCTCCTCCTCCTCCTCTTCTTCTTCTCCTCCTCCTCCTCCTTCCTCTCCCTCTCCCTCCCTCTCTCTCGCCCTCTCC
>VMDO01000653.1:118569-254476 GCA_007922755.1 Pedetes capensis | reverse complement strand
CTCTCCCTCTCCCTTCCTCCCTTCCTTTTTTCTTTCTGCAGTACTTGGGGATGGGACCCAGGGCCTCTCACTTTGCCAAGTGCTGTATCACTGGGCTGCACCCCCAGCCCAATTTTTATTTTTTATTTTGAGTCAGGGTCTTGCTAAGTTGTGCAGACTGCCTCTGGCCTCAAACTCACACTCCTCTTGCCTCAGCCTTCCAAGTTGCTGGGATAACAGGTACACATTACTGCCTATTTCTGTGTCTGTTTTCTGCTCTCTCTTTCTCTCTGTTTTCCTTTCTCTCCATCTGCTTCTCTAACCCTGCCTTTTCTTCTCTCTCTCTCTCTCTCTCTCTCTCTCTCTCTCTCTCTTATTAATTCATCTGTCATTGTCTCTGGGTCTGTCTTCCCTTCACTCATTGATCCATTCATTCAACAAAAACATCGAGCACCTTCTGTACGCTATATGTTGAGGAGAGGTCAGCCCAGGCAGAGGGATAGCCGGCGTCGAGGCCCTGAGGTGGGATTTCTTTATTCAAGGCACGAGGAGGAGGAGCAGGGTCTGGCACAGGGAAGGGGTAGAGATGGAGGAAGAGAAAGGAAGGATTGGGGATTTTTTTTTTCGGGTACTTGGGGTTGAACCCAGGGCCTCCCGCCTGCATGCTTTGCAAGTGCTGGACCACTGAGCTGCACCCTCAGCCCATTTTTTTACTTTTTTTTGAGACAGAGTCTCTCTAAGTTACGCAGACTGTCTCTGATCTCGAACTTGTGATCCTCCCACCTCCGCCTCCTGAGCCACTCAGGTTACAGGCGTGCGCCGCCACACCTGGCACTAGGATTGGGGATTTGTGGGAGTGCAGGGGAAGGTATGCACAGGGCCTGGACGGTCAGAAAGGACTCAGAGGCTTGCTCTTTCTCCTCTCTCCTCCTGAGGGAGACAGAGGGCAGCAGGACAGGCAAGCACGCTGCCGCCCCCGACCCCAGGCCTTTTCGCCACCTGGTCTGCACTGTGGGCTGGAGGTCAGGCTGCCTGGGGCTGGGGTGTTGGGGTGTCTGGCCTAGCCAGTGCACTCGGCCAAGGGCCACAGGTGATCTCCCTGTGGGACATCACTTTGGCCAGCCTATGGCTCCAGTACCACCTCTCTCTATACCCTGCTCTCTTCTTTCTTTCCAACAACTACCCCCATCTGTCTGTCTGTCTGCCTATCTGTCGAGCTGTGTCCTTATTTTTATTTTTATTTTTTGCAGTACTTAGGGGCTGAACCCAGGACCAGGCACATACTTTGCAAGCCCTCCACCCTTGAGCTGCACCCCCAGCCCATTTAAAATTTTTTATTCTGTATTTAGACACAGGAACTCGCTAAGTTATATAGGCTGTCTCTAGTCTTGAACTTGCAATCCTCATGCCTCAGCCTCCTGAGTAGTGGAATTAAAGGCATGCACCCAGGAAGGCTGTGTCTTTTACTGGTGGCATCTTCGCACCTCTGTACCTGTCCCTCTCTGGGCTTTCTCTTCCCTGACTCCCTCCGCCATTTTCCCTCCCTCTGCCTCCTCCATCTCCCTTTCACTGTCTGAAGTTCTCGATACCTGGTTTTACCCTTTTATTTTTTTCAATACTGGGGATTGAACTCAGGGCCTTGAGCATGCTGGACAAGTGCTCCCCCACTGAGCTGCACCATAGTGCTCTGTTTCTCTTTCTGTCTCTCCCTGGTACCCCTGGCTCTATGTCTTCCCTTGTCTCCCTATTCATTTTATCATTTTATCTGTTTCTCTCTGAGTCTCTGTCAATCTTTCCCTCCTTTTTTTTTTTTTTTTTCCGGTACTGGGGGTTGAACCCAGAGCCTCGCACCTTCATGATTTGCAAGTGATGGACCACTGAGCTGTACCCCCAGCCCAATTTTTTACTTTTTGAGACAGGGTCTCTCTAAAGTTACGCCGACTGCCTCTGGTCTCAAACTTGCAATCCTCCCACCTCCGCCTCCCGAGCTGCTGGGATTACAGGCGTGTGCCACCTTGCCCAGCAATCTTTCCCTCCTGAGATCTCTGTTTATCTTTTTGTGTCTGTGTTTGTGTCTCTGTTGAGATCTCCCATTAGCTCTTTGTCTCTTTGCATCTCTCTGGCACCTCTCTCTCAGTTTTTGCCTCTGAGTATCTCTTTCTCTGTCTTTAGTTCTCTGTTACCTCTCTGTGCTTTCCTCTCTCTCTCTTCCTCCCTCCCTCTCTCTCTCTCTACCCCCCCATCCAGATGTCTGTCTCTCTCCCTTTCTTTCATGCCCTCTCTCTCTCTCTCTCTCTCTCTCTCTCTCTCTCTCTCTCCTTCTCCCTCTCCCCCGCCCCTCCCCCTCTCTCCCTCCCTGTCCAGATGTCTGTCTCTCTCCCTTTCTCTCTTTCATGCCTCTCACCGCCTCTCTGCACCCCTATCCCTGGCTCTGCCCCATCAATAGTTCCTGCCTCAGACTCAGTGTTTCCGCCTTTCCCCTTGATCTCTCTTCCCTGCCTGTACCCAGCCCTATGCCCTCACAGTGCTGCTGCCAGCGCCTCCCCGCCCCCACCTGCGCCTCTTCCCAGCCCTTCTCTCCCCATCCCCAGGAGCCAAGAAAACCAGCTACGGGCCCAGCAGTGGATGCAGAAGCTCCATGACCAGCTCGAGCTGCAGCACTTCCTCCGAGACTGCCACGAGGTAGGCCCTCCCGCACTGCCGAGGCCAGTGATGCTCCCTTTTGTAGCGTGGGACTCAATCCCTGGTGGAGGTCTGGGCAGGGACGCCCCGTCTAAGTGGGTCGCGGAGCTATGCTCACTCTGCGCCGCCAGGAGGCGCGCGGAGCCGGGTCTCAGAGCGCATGCTCCGCAGGTCCCTGCTGGCCCCGCGGGCTCCGGGGAAGGAGGGCGGGGCCCCGGGCGCCCCTGGCAACGGCGCGCGTCCGCGCCTACGGGTCCTGCGGGAGCGAGCGCTGATCTCACCTTTCTCTATAGAGATTGTGAGCAGCGGTGTGCGTCAGGAGATGGGAGGAGCGGGGTGGATGTGGGAGTTGTGGGGGATGTGGATGGATCCCATCTGCCCAGAACATTCCTTCTGTCACTGATGGCCTTGAACCAAGCCATCATCCCTTTAAAAGTGACCAGGGATAAGGTCCCTTCTACACGTACACAGGGATCGCCCCAAATCAGAGATGCTCTAGTCTGCCTTCACATTAGAGACGGTTCAAGAGACTCGCTGCCTCCCCTCATTCCCGAGTTTTCCACAGCACACTGTAGTCCGACCACATTAGGGACGGCCTGGCAAACATTTTCCTAACCCTCGAGCAGAGATGATCCTGGCCCCAAGTGCCACCATCCGTGTGACCCGGGATCATACCTTCCCCCCATGATGTCCCAGAACCTGTTTCCACCAACCAAAGATGGTTCAGGAGCCAGGTCCCTGCCCTCCTCTCACCCCAACTAAACATGGTTTGACCCTTTCCATGTTGAACCCCGAGGGGAGCTGTCCTCCCCACATAGGAAATAGGCAAGGACCGTCGTGCTCCTCCCCATCACTGAGGAAGCCCAAGACTTGAGCCCATTAAAGATGGGCGCCCTGTTGCCCCCTCCCACCCCCCCGTCCCGTCCCATTGAGATTGTTCTGGACTGAAGTATTATAAGAGATGGTCCAGGTCCCTCCTCCCATGTCCTCTACACGGTAGCCAGGCACCTGAGCCTCTTGTTATTAGAGGTGGTTCAGGAGGTCTCTCCAGCCCCCCCTTTCCCCCACAGCCCCAACTGTTACCAAGCTGGGATTGGTGACATTAGATCTGGCCACTTGATTTGGGCCACACACCCTCGCCCCTTGTGAGCTCGTTGCGGACCAAGTAGCAAAGATCCGCGATGGCCTAGAAGCCCCCAGACCCGAGGCTCAGGGAGGGTGGTCGTCTCCACCGCTCACCCTAGCTAGGGCCGCGCAAGGGGGCGGTGCGCGGAGGCAGGCAGGGGGCGCGCGCAGGCGGGCGCGCGGCCGCGGCGGGCGCGGGGGCGGGGGCGGGGGCGCGCGGCAGCCGGAGCCTCAGCCGTTGCCGCCGCCGTCGCCGTCGCAGTGGAGGGGCGAGTGCCCGCCCGCCCGCCGCAGGGACGCTCCGCCAACGCCGCTGCAGCTTCAGGTCTCAGGGGTGCCCAGGGGAGGGGGCTGGCGCGCGCCCCGGCGCAGGCGCATGGGGGGAGGGGGCTTAGGCGCGCGCTCGCCCGCCGGGGCCGCGCAGGGGCGGGCGGGGCCGGCGCCGGGACCCCCGCCCTGGGGGAGGGGCGAGAGGCCGGGAACTGTCCGCGGTGCTGGCGCGGGCGGGCCGAGGGGCCGGCACCGGGCCAGGGGAGCCGAAGCGGGGGCGCTTCCAAGGCTACTCCTAGGGTAGTCTGGATTTGCCGAGGCGCTTCAGGGGGTCCAAGCATCTTTAGGGAACCCCTTGGGTCCTGAGGGGATGTGAGATTTGCTCTGCGGTTAGGAGAGTCTCTTACTTTGGGGGGCTTGCATCCTTGGTTTCTGTGGGGGTCTGTGTCAGCCTTGGATGCTGGGAGAGAATCACTTTGGGGGGGGGTCTGCTTGAGGTGATGGGGTCTTGGATTTCATGTCTGACTTCGGGAGGCTTTTCCCTGCGTGGTGGGGAGTCTAGTGTTGCCCGCAGTCATGAGAGGGGCGGCAGTCACTTAGGGGGGTTTTCCCTAGAGGACGGGGACCATCTCCTTTAGGGGACTGGCCTTTGCTGTGGGCTCTGGCTACCATTGGACTCCTCTCTGCGTGTGGGGGACCTGCGAACTGAGTTGGGGGATTCGGCGTTTGACTTGGGGTGTGTGTGTGTGTGTGTGTGTGTGTGTGTGTGTAGCCATCCTGGACCCCTGGGGAGCACTTGCCAAGGGAGATGGGGTGGGGCTTGGCCAGCTGGGGGTTTGTCCTTGGCTATGACTGCATTTGCCTCCCGAGACCGCGGAGCTGGAGTCCAGTATTTTTCTTTCTGGTTTTTTTTTTTTTTTTTTTTTTTTCCAGGAGGGAGGAGGAGGATCTTGTGACTGGAGAGGGGGAGGAGAAAGGGGAGGAGCAAACTGCTCCAGGTGCCAGGTTTGGTCATGAGTGGGGAGATTGTGGCTTGGGGAACAAGTCTTGTTTTTCCTTAGGGTGAGGAGCTCAGAACACAGCCTTGTGGTTGGTGCTGCCCCGGGTGGTAGTGAGTGAGAGGATTCTTGCTGATTTCGTTTTGGATGACTGGCTGGGGGGGGGTGGTGTGTGTGTGTGGGGGGGTAGAGCTGGCTTTAGTTTGGGGAAGCTGGCTTGGAAGGATTGCTCTGATCCACACTGGGGAGCCTAGCGCTAGATTTTGGGGTAGGCTGGTTTGGGGAACTGGAAGGCAGCCTTGTTCACATTTGGGGCAATGGCTTTGGTTGGTGGCCCAAGCTGGTCATGGTTTGGGGAACTGCGGTCTTAGAGTTTCAGGGGTAGATTTGGATCTTAGTTGTGGGAGCTGGGTCCACCCCAGATGGGAAGCCTGGTTTGTAGAGAACTCATCTTGGTGATAGTTGAGAGATTGTTTGGGGAGTTGATCTGGCTGTGTTAGGGTTCTGAGGCTAGACAGGGGAGCTTCATTCAACCTCAGAAATGGGTGGAAGGTTTTTTGCATGGCTTGATTTGGCTTGGTTTGGTTGGCAGGGTCTCATTGGGTAGCCCTGGCCAGTCTGGAGCTTAGGATCCTCTTACCTCCACTGCCTATGTGCCCACTTTGAGGTGAGGTTCTTGAATTGGTCCTTATTAGAGATGCCTAAGGCCGAATTGGGAGGACCTGGCAACCCACTCCCAAAAATCAATCTGCCATTGAAAACCCTATGAATGACAGAGAAGCACTGACAATAGTGTTTCACTTGTTGTACATAGGGTCACTATGAGTCGGATACCGACTCAATGACACCTAACAACAACAACAAGGCTGAATTGAAGAGTCTGAGTTTTGCTGTGGGTGAGGTTGGGGTGGAATTGGGAGTTAGGTAAACTTGATTGGAGAGATTGGACAGAGAGGTTGGAGAGACCGACTGGAGAGATTTGGGGGGTTGACTTGGCCCCAAGGGGGAAGAGGCTACAGACCCACGAATCCTGTGTTGGGAGCTTATAGAGAGTTAAGGAAGCCCACCCTGAGGACAAGCAAGCCAAAGGGTTGGCATTCAGGGACTCTTTCATTTACCTACCCAAGAATGGCCTTGAGTTGCTCCATACCCAAGATAGAGGCCGCCTTGGCACAGATTTTTCCATCCCTTCCTCCTCCCCCCACCTCACTCCTGGCAGCCCAGGACCTGAACCTGGGACTTCCTGGAGGGGATGGGGGTTTGTGCCAGGATGAGGGGGACCAGCTGAGCCCTCCTCCCCTGCCCTGCACAGCTGGATGGCTGGATCCATGAGAAAATGCTGATGGCTCGGGATGGCACTCGGGAAGACGGCCACAAGCTGCACACGCGATGGCTCCGCCACCAGGCGTTTATGGCGGAGCTGGCTCAGAATAAGGAGTGGCTGGAGAAGATTGAGAGGGTGAGAAGGAGCCTCTGTTTGGCTGGGGGCTAAAGGCCTCTGGGGACCTCGCCCCCAGCGCCCTCACTGCTATCCCACTAGCTTCACGGCCCTGAATTGGTTCAAGCCAGCTCCATGTCTGCTCCCTGCTGTGTGATCTGGAGTGATTAGTGTAACTTCTCTGAGCCTCTGTAAAATGTTTGCCCATCTGTAAAATGGCCAGCATCTCCTCCAAATGGAGCCCATTTCCTTCTGTCTGTCAACTAGCTCACCCCTTCCTGTAACCTCAACCAGCCTTTCTTTGGTACCATTTGTGACACGTAAGATGGACGGCCAAGGACATGGGCTGGAGAAGCCCTGGGAAGACAGAGGTTAAAGTGAACTTTACTTATTTATTTATTTTCAATACTGTGTGGCTGAACCCAGGGCCTCACACATGCTTTGCAAGTGCTCTACCACTGACGGGCACCTCCAGCCCACTTTCTACTTTTTATTCTGGGACAGGGTCTTGCTAAGTTATGCAGGCTGCCTCTGGCCTCGAACTTACGATCCTCCTGCCTCTACCTCCTGAGTTGCTGGAATTATAAGTGGGCGCCACAGCACCTGGGTAAAAGTGAACTTTAGATTTTTGCAACCTTGGGTTCTAATGTATCAGTGTCTATTACCAGCTGCAGGGCTGTGTTAACCTTTTTCAGTCTTGCTTTATTCTTTTGAGTAAAATGAAGGAAAAAATAGAAGCAACACTTCCCTGGGCTTTTGTGCCTACAAAGTGCATAACACAACCCACGGTGTCTAGGAGCCGTAATTACTATGGTATTATTATTTCTGATACGTAATATGTGTAGCTCCGGACTACTAAAGTGCTTGACCTCAGTTTTGGAGGAGCACAGATAGACTTTTGCCTTAAGCTTTAACTCCCAAAATGTCCCCCTCCTCTGGCTGAACCCCTAGAGCTGCAGTCCTGGATTCTCCTGCTCTTCCAACTCAGATGAAGATGGCCAGGTTGGCCTTATACCCTTAAATGGTTATTAAAGCCTTATAAGTGGCACCACCTAGCAAAGCCAGCCTTCTTGACTTTGAACTTATTGAAGATTTATTCTCTGCCCCACTCTCTGTCTCTGTCTCTGTCTCTGTCTCTCTTTCTGTCTTCCATCTCTGTTTCTTTCTTGTCTTATGATCCTCTCCCACGGTCCTGGCTGTATGTGCATATCTCTGCCGTCATGCTCTCTCCCCCTGTTTCTTTCTTATGTCTCTGTGTCTGTCTCCCTCTCCACTCCCAATTCTGCCTTTCTTGCCTCTCTTCCTTGGTTCCTTCCATCTCGGCATCCACCCTTCTGTCTTCCAACTCGCTTCCAACTCTGTCCCTTTCTCCACATCTCTCCCTGTGGCCTGTTGCCCCACACTGCTCTGTCCCTTCCTGCTGCCTGCTCCGTCCTCCTTCTCTCCTGCCTTCCACCACGGGGACAGGAGGGCCAGCAGCTGATGCAGGAGAAGCCTGAGCTGGCGGCCTCTGTGAGGAAGAAACTGGGTGAGATCCGGCAGTGCTGGGCAGAGCTGGAGAGCACCACCCAAGCCAAGGCCCGGCAGCTCTTTGAGGCCAGCAAGGCAGACCAACTGGTGCAGAGTTTCGCTGAGTTGGACAAGAAGCTCCTTCACATGGAAAGCCAGCTGCAAGACGTGGACCCTGGGGGGGACCTGGCCACTGTCAACAGCCAGCTCAAGAAGCTGCAGGTATGGCTTGGTTGGCCTGGCGGGAGGCAGGGTGCCCCACTGGAGATATTTCAAGCTGAGAGGATTTGATGAAGGGGTTTGATTCAAATGTGTAGATGGGACAGGAGGAGCAGAAGTGGAATACTGAGGCCATCGGCTGGGAGTAACCATGGGAAGCAGCCACCCCCACCTAGGGCATTAAAAAAAAAAAGGGGGAGAGATTTAAAGCCAGGAAGCAGTAGGTAAATAAATAACCAGTACCCTGAAGTTTTCTCAGAACCTGACACTTGCTTCCTGTGTGGAGAACGAAGACAGGGGAATGGTTTTGCCCAGAGTGACCTTTGTTGAGTACTTCCTGTACCTCACTCTGGACCAAGGGCTCATTGACCCCTCCCAGCAATCCTAGGAGATTGGTATGATTATCATCTCCATTTTACCAATGGGGAAACTGAGGCATAGAAAATGAAGCGTGCAGCCCAAAGATGCACAGCCAGCTAGTGTCTGCTTCCCAAGCCAGGGGGCTCCCACAGAATAGCACGCGCCCAGCTCAGCAGCTGGTTGGTGCTCAGGACACAAGGCTGCCTTGGGATGATGGTTTGAGGTGTGAACACAGACACTGCTCCTCACCCCCCGAGGTGTGATGGCTTCTGCCTTTATGTGCCAGGAACAGTGCCTGACTGGGACCAATAGGAAACTGAGGCTTGGAGAGGAGACCTTTCTTGCCTGGGGTGGCAGGTAGGAGAGCCTGGATTCCAATTCGGGTCTCTCTCTCCCCTTTGCTTCTCCTTTTGAATGGGCCTCTTGCGTAGCTTTGCTTATAAAGTGCTTGGCATAGTTGTTGTTATTAGGTGCCATCAAGTCAGTGTCCGACTCACAGCAACCCTACATACGACAGGCGAAACACTCTTGTCAGTGCTTCTCTGCTATTCATAGGGTTTCCAATGGCTCGTTGTTTTTTGGGAGTGGGTTGCCAGGTCCTTCTCCCAAGCCTGCAGTATCTGGTGTTCCCAGGTGGTCTCTCATCCATGGACTAACCAGGCCCGACCCTGCTTAGCTTCCGGGATCTGACAAGATCGATCACCACAGTGGTACGGCTGCAGACTTGGCATAGTACATATCAAAAAAAATAGACTAAGAATAAAAGCATGAATGCTTGTGTTCTTGTGGATTAGACTTATTGATATTTATCATATGAAAAATGGAAAGGGAGAAACGTTTAAATTATTGATTCATTTGAAAACAGTATTGCATCCATCAAAGTGTAACCCAAATAGGCTGCTTTTATAAGGAAGAACTACATTTAAAAAAAAAAATGTCATGAGAAGATAGGCATTTTCATTTTATGCAAGTCTCTTTCAAGTCTGGCCTAGAAGACATCTGGCTCCTCACATCTGCCTCTGCATTCAGGCTGTTGTGGTCCCAGGGGTCGCTGGTCAGAAGAACCCCATTGTACACTCAGGAAAGAATGAGAATAATGAACACTATAATAACACCTTAGTACTTTAATAAAAATAGATGTAATCTTGCAGATGCTGTGAAAAGATCTCAGAGAGCCCCACCGCAGTCCCCAGACCACACTTTGAGAACCACTGAACTACTCTCTGTACCACGCACTGTTAACCAGCCCCTGCCGGCAGCCCTATGGGGGTAATACCGTTATCCTCACATGGCCTCAGGAAACCACATTGCAGAAGGCCCTGTGGCTAGCCCAAGATCGTGCAGCCACCAGTGGCCATTCAGTACCATGTTCAGGTCTTAGCCAGCCTCCTCCTTCAGTGCTCCCGGGCCACCATGGAGAAGTGTGTCGGTCTCTGAGAGAATGATCATAGCCTGAGGTCCAGACCCCTGTGGTTGGACAGGCAGTAGAAACACAGGGGTGAATGGGCTCCAGAGTACCAGCAGAGACAAGAGTGGTCAGTAGTCTATACGGTCCAGCCAAGGAGGAAATAATCAGTAAGAGCAGCTGAGGACCAAGGGACAAGAGCTTAGGCAGTGGAGGCAAATAGACCTGCGTTCAGATCTCCACTGGGTCTCATCTGCCCTCTTTTTTTTCCCCTGTGCTACTGGGGATTGAACCCAGGGCCTCACGTTTGCATGCTTTGCAAGTGCTGGAGCACTGAGCCGCACCCTCAGCCCATTTTTTTACTTTTTGAGACAGGGTCTTGCTAAGTTATGCAGACTGCCTCTGGTCTCGAACTTGCGATCCTACTGCTTCTGCCTCCGGAGCCACTGGGATTACAGGCGTGTGCCACCGTGCCCAGCTTCCTTCTTCTTCTTCTTTTTTTCTTTTTTTTTGAGACAACATCTCAGTATGTGATCCCAGCTGGCCTCAAAGTCCCTGTCCTCTCGCCTCAGCCTCCCAAGTACTGGGATTGCAGGCATCTGCCACCACTCCCAGCAAGTAGAAGGTTTGTTGTTGTTGTTGTTGTTGTTGTTTTCCAGTGCTGGGCATGGAACCCAGGTCCTTGTGCATGCTGGGCAAGCGCTCTACCCCTGAGCTACATCCCCAGCCCTGCCTTCTTAAGAATTCTCTGTCTACACTGGCCTCCCAGGATCCAATTAACATGGTACCTGGGCACAGCGAACATGCAGTACAGGTAGACCTGCCACCATCAGGGTGCCGGAAATCATGCTCCACTCAAGAAGGCTGGGGAGCGCTGACCAAAGAAGCTCTTGCAAAGGGGTGAGCAGGGGATGGGGGAGCCCAGGAAGCCCAGCACCCTGTCTCGGACAGTCAGGGACCTTTACCTTCCCCACCCCAAGAAGAGGGAAGGAGAGGGAATGACATGCTCACCTGTTGGGACCTCATAGGGGCCTTGGGTTAAATAAGCAATGTTTAGTCAAACAAGGCGGCCAGCCCTTGGCACCTCTGCAGGAAGAGCAGGGAAGTAACGGCCTGGCTTCCCTGACAGGCTCATCTCATGCTGGGCTGAGTCCACTGTGGGCTTCGTGGACATTTGAGCATGTACAGGGCTCCGTACTTGGTTTAGTGCCTTGCTGCCACTGTCTAGAAATTCTTCCTCCCTTCCTCCCTCCCTCCCTCTCTCTCTCTTTCCTTCTCTTCCTCCTTCCCTCTCTCTCTCTGTTTCTTCTCTTCTCCTTTCTTTTTCTTTCCTTCCTTCCTTTCTTTCTTTTTCTTTCTCTTTCTCTCTCTTTCTCTTTCTTTCTCGATTCCTCCCTCCCTCCCTTCCTTCCCCCCTTTCTTTCTTTTCCTTCCTTCCTTTCTTTCTTGTTTCTTTCACACTTGGGGCTTGAACCCAGGGCCTCGTGCATGCTTTGCACATGCTCTACCACTAGGCTGCACACCCAGACTGATTATTATTATCATTATTATTATTATTATTATTATTTTATTCTTAACCAGGTCTCACCAAGTCATGCAGGCTGCCTCTGGCCTCGAACTTGCGATCCTCCTGCGTCTGCCTCCTGAGTCTCTGGGATGACAAGTGTGAGCCACCGTGCCTGGCCTTAGAAATTCTTTGTACTGTTTGCACAAAGGACTGCATTTTCGATCTGTACCGGGCTCTGCAACCTATCTAGTCAGTCCTGAGCCTGACTCACCTCAAAGCCACAGGAGACCCCATTGATGAGGTCCCAATAGCTGAGTGCGTCCTTCCCCAGCACAGAGCACGGTGGAGAAGCATGGATTGTGGGCCGAGAGGGACAGCAGAGACATCCAGGACAACAGCCACTATCACCGGGATTACTGCTCATCTTGCCACGAGCGCTCATTCTTCCCCAGCAGCACAGGGCAATGGCTAAAGGCACAGACTCGGTACACAGGGAGGACTGGATTTAAACCACAGCTCTGCCACTCTCTAGCTGGGTAATTATGGGCAAGCGACTTTGCCTGTCACTTGGGCCTCAGGCACCTGCTCTGTGCAATGGTGAGGACTGTGGTACTAACGCACTCATTAGCAAGGCTGTGGAGGGCAGCACAGCATGACAGTCAAGGGCGTGGATACAGGAGCCCGGCTGCCCAGGACTAAGCCCTGACTCTGTGACGTACCAGCTGAAAGGCCTGGGGATGTTACTTATCCTCTGTGCCTCAGTTTCTTCTTCAAGAAAATGGGTATACTAAGAGTACTGCTCTCCTGTGAGTTAAAAAGACGTAGTATAGAAAGTAGTTTTAGAATTGTTGGCCTAGCAAACCTAAGATTCAGTATTTGTTTAGATGTCTTTGATTTGAATTGTCTTTATCCTGAGGGTATATCACTGCAATACTGCATTCGACAGAGACTTGGAGATGGGTGCCATGGCGCACACTTGTAATCCCAGCTTCTTGGGAGGCTGAGGCAGGAAGATCGAGGCTGAGGCAGGAAGATCGCGAGTTCGAGGCCAGAGACAGCCTGCATGACTTGGCAAGACCCTATCTCAAACTAAAAAGTAAAATGGGGGCTAGGGGTGCAGCTCAGTGGTAGAGCCGTTGCCTAGCATGCACGAGGCCCTGGATTCAACCCCAGAGTACTGCAAAAACACAAACAAAACAAAACAAAAATAAAAACAGAAACCAAACAGCAATTTTGGGGCTAGGGTACGACTCAGTGGTAGAGCGCTTATCTAAAATGTATGAGGCCTTGGATTAGATCCCCAGCACTGCTACAAACAAACAACTCCCCCTAAAAAACAAAACAAGACAAAACAAACCAGCAACAGAAAAAGCCCCAGGCGCTGCGTTTGTTAGCCCCACCTTTTCTTAGGTTACACTATTTACGTGACACACAGTCATTCTATTTGCTTCTGCTCCCACTTCATGGGGGGCACTTCCCCTTCTCCGTGTTGCCTTTGGAGAATGTATTTTGGGGGTGGCATATGGAATGGGAATGTGCTAACTGCAGACACTCTCCGTGGCTCACTGCATCTTGCCAATTCCGCGCCTGCGTCCTTCTGCTGACGGATGCTCCTCCTCGGCTCCTGTTTCCTCCACTCCTCCAATACGAGCCAACACTTTGTAGATTTTTTTTCCCCAGTTTGATGAGTGCGAAGTGATATCTCACTGCAGCCTGTGCATTTACATATCTTTTGGGTAACTGGAGTGCTTGGGCCTCTTGTTGTTGTTGTTCTTGCTCTTCCATCTTTTCCTCCTCCTCCTCCTGCTTCTCCTTCTCTTTCTTCTTCTTCACTGGGGATTGAACTCAGGGCCTTTGCACATGCCAGGCACACACCCCACCACTGAGCTACATCCCCAGCAACCCATATCCTTTTTGTTGGCCACCTAGGTTTCAGAGGGAAGACCTGGGACGTCTGGCTTCAGCGAGATCACAGGGTTGGCTCTTCCTTTCCTGGGCTGGGGATCAGTTCCATCCAAGCCAAGCAGAGCATGGGATGGGGTTTCCGTTGTCCAAAAGAAAGGCTGAGGTCTGAATAGACAAAGGTCTGACCAGTGGTCCTAGCAGTGGGTGCCACAGGCAGCCCCAGTACAGATTCCTAGGCCCTTTCCCCTGCAGAGGGAGCATGAGGCAGGAGTGACCTAGTGGGCCATAAACCCCAGACGGAGCCCAGCTGCACCTCAGGAGCTGTGCGTGGAGGGGAGGGATGCCCAAGGCCCTGCTGTCCCCCGAGGCCCACATGAGAGCCCCCTGAGGCACGAGCCCTCTTTTTATTTTTTATTTCACGACAGGGTCTCACTCTGTTGTGCGGGCCTCCGCTGGCCTCGAACTTGTGATCCTCCTGCCTCACAGCCTCCCAGTTGCTGGGATCACGGGCGTGCTCCATGATGCCCGGCTGGCTGTCTCTTTTCATCTGAACCCTCCATTTCTCCCCCCCCCCTGTCTCCCCTTATCCCTGTGCCCTTCCCTTTGTTCCCCAACTCAGCCACTGTGGAAGGGACGCCACCCCCAAGTCCAAGCCATGTGACCAGAGTCCTCTTTCAGCGCCTCCTGCCCAACTATCCTTACTGGTCAAGGGACCAGATGGTGGAGCCCCGAGCCCCTGCTTCTCAGCCCTCAGGAGCCCAGCCAGCTGGTCTGACTCAGCTGCAGGCTCCTGCTGGGAGGGGTGGGGCTGGTCTCCTGCCATCTGAGCGGGCAGGCGAGGAAAATGCACTGGAGGCTTTGCAGCTGCTGGGCTGAGTCCCTGGGGCTCCCTCACTACCCCTACCCCTAACCCACACGGGGATCTTTCTCTGCCCAAGGGAACCCAGTCCTCCCCGCTTTCCTTCTCTTTCCCATATTTCTGCATCCAGCTCAGCACGTGTAGGAGCAAGAATCCAGATTCCCAAGCTGTGCAGTCCAGGGTTTGAATCTCTAGCCCAGTACTGTGTAGCCAAGGTCACTGATCCCACCTTTCTGAGCCACATTTTCCAATGCGTGGCAGGGAGCTTGGGGGTTGTGGTCCTGGGTTCAAACTGTGGCTCTGGCAGTTTTTACTCTAGGCTAGTGGCCTCTGCTTTCAGAGCCTCAGTTTCCTCAGCTGGAAGCTGAGAAAGCAGCAAGATGGATTGAAGCTGGAATGAGGCTGATCTGAGGGTCAAGGCTTGCTGGGTCCTGCCTAGGGTCTTACCTGTAGTGCCTGGGATGCTTTTGCAAGAAGTCTCTTCTGCATTATTATTATTATTATTATTATTATTATTATTATTATTATTTTGCCAGTACTTGGAGGTTGAACCCAGGGCTTCACACATACTTTGCAAGTGCTCTAACACTGAGCTGTACCCCAACCCCTTAAAAAAATTTTTTTTGAGACAGGGTTTCTTTAAATTGTGCCAGCTGCCTCTGGCCTCAAACTCTCCAGCCTCCTGTCTCAGCCTCCCAAGTTTCTGGGATGACAGGCATGTCCTACAGTGCCCAGCTATAATGCACTCTGATTTTTCTACTCATCTCTGTGAAGATTTTGTGTGCAAAACACTCTTGGTGAAGGAAGTTCTGAGATGATTACTTCTTCTTTGATCTCTGTGCCTTGTGATCATACCTATTTATTTATTTATTGCAGTGCTGGGAATGGAGCACAGGGCCTTGCACTTGCTAAGCAAGTGCTCTACCCCTGAGCTACCTCCCCAGTCCTTTGTGCCTTTTAAATTTCCATCTTACGTGGTCAAGACTTGTTGTTAGGTTCCGTCAAGTCGGTGTCCGACTCATAGCAACCTTACATACAACAGGTGAAACAGTATTATTATTGCTTCTCTTCTATTCATAGGGTTTTCAAGGGCTGATCAATTTTTTTAAATTTATTTTTTATTTTTTATTTTTTTGGTGAGGGAAGTAGGTTGCCAGGTCCTTCTCCCAAAGCCTACAGCACCTCGTGTCCCAGGCAGTCTCCCATCCAAGGACTAACCAGGCCCGACCCTGCTTAGCTTCTGACATCTGACAAGATGTGATGTCCCAGTGGTACAGCTGCAAGCCATGACTTGTCAGAAGGTTTGAGTTTTGCTCATTTTTATATCTCCTCCATATTGTTTATCCATGGGATGTCAGGGGATGAGTTCACAAGCACTCCAACACAAACTGATGGAGGCCACATAGCAGAAAACTCCAGGGGCCAGGCAGCTTCAGAGATGGCTGGATTATTCAGATTACGTCCTCAGGACTCTGTCTATGTGTAGGAGCCTTTCTTTCCTCCGTGTTGGCCTCATTGTGAGGGAGGCTTTTTCCTCCTGGGGGCAAGCTGGCCCCCACCATCCAGAGCCTACACCCTACCAGTGGAGGAGCCCGATGGCAAGGGATGGGCTCAAACATAAAAAGATCATGTGCACAGCACAGTGTTGGGGAGTGTTTCGTTTTGTTACTATGGGGGTTACTATGGGGGTTACTATGAATCGGATCTGACTTGACAGCACTCAACGAGAACAACATGACAGGAGTACCCCAACCCTCAGGCCACAGACCCTAGCAGTCAGTGGCCTGTTAGGAACTTGGCCACCCAGCAGGAAGCGAGCTGTGGACAGGCTAGCAAAGCTTCATTTGTGTCTACAGCCACTCCCCATTAGCTCATATCCCAAAATGGTACCATAACCCCACTCCCCCCAAAATAAATTATCTTCCACAAACCTGTCCCTGGTGCCAAAAAGTTGGGGACTACTGCCCCAATGGGTACCGGAATGCCTGTGTTGTGGCACACGCTGTCCTAGCAAAAGCGGGAAGTGTTTTCTTCGGTTCATCTTAGGTCGTGTGCCCATCTCTGACCCAATCCCATTACCAGGGTGATTCAGTGTTCTTATTGGCCAGGCCTGGTCACATGGCCATTGTTTCATAAGCCCCTGGGAAGCCTGAAAGGTTTTCATTGGCTCATCTTGGGTAACGTGACCATCCCTGATCCAATCCTGGGGGCCAAGAGAAGTGTCAGTGTTCTGATTGGCTAAGCTTTGGTCCTGTTGGAACTCCAGGCTTCATTAGTTCCTCAGGACGGGAAAGTGGGTTTGGAGGTGCTTGGAGGGAGGAACTGAATGTTGGGCAGAAAGAGAACAGCTGTCAACTACAGAACCTTGGAAGGAAAATCTTGAAAGCTGGGTACTGTGGCACACACCTGTAATTCCAGCACTCAGGAAGCTGAGGTGGGAGGATTGCGAGTTGGAGACTAACCTGGGCTACCTAGTGAGACCCTGTCTCAAGCAAACAAACAGACAGACAAAACAACAACCCCCCTAAAAGCTGGGCTCCATAGCCCAGGTCTGTAATCCCAGGGATTCAGGAGGCTGAAGCAGGAGGATTGAGGCCAGAGGCAGCCTGTGCAACTTAGTGAGACCCTGTCTCAAAATAAAAAAGGGGTTGGGTGCAGCTGAATGGTGGAACACTTGCCTAGCATGTGTGGTGTCCTGGTTTGACTCCCTAGTACTGGAAAAAAAAAATACTTCTCTTGGCTCTTGAGTTGTGAGTTTGGGTTTGCAGTTATTGCTGTAGTCTGCTACCTCTTAATTTTATTATTTTGTTTTCCTTCTAGCTTTCCTTCATCTGCTTAGAATCACAGAAGGGATATGTAAGCATATTCTTTGGTACAAATGTCTTGTTAACTTAGCAGTCTTCAGTAAAATCTAAAGTCTCCTTTCAACCTACCTCCCACTCTGACACCCCAAAAGGAATCTCCACTGTTACTTGGTATGCATCCTTCTGGACCTTTCTCTGTGTGTTTACAAGTGTACTCATATGAGTGTTATGTTTTCATCTTATTTTTTCATGCTTAATCTAAACTTTTGAATAAAGTTTCATGTTTCAGACATCAAAAGCTACCTAGAACATCCTAGGTGGATATTTTATCCATCTCTATTCTGTGTTTACTAAGTCCTCATCCAGCCCCGATAGGTACTATTTGTTATTCATTTCTTGTTTACTCCAGGGAATTTTTGTGCAGGCGCAATCCACTGCAAATATATATCATATGGAGGTTCTCGATGTTTTTTTCCTTTTCTCAGTAATGCTTGGTTATTATTCCATCCTCTGGCAGCATGGTTTAACTATTTCCTTCTTGATAGGCAGCAAGATTGTTTCCAGCTTTTTTCCCAGTACAAATTCTGCTGTGATGAAATCCTTGGACAAATCTCTTTGTGCACGTGTGCCAGCATTTCTTCAGATAGATTCCTAGAATAGAAGTGCAAGAGTTAGGTCAAGCATGTGCACATTTTGCATTGTGATAGGACATGCCAAGTTGCCTTCCAAAAAGGCTCTACCAATTTACACCACCCCCAACCGTCACTGAGCACGCCCATCTCCTTACATCTTTGCCAACACTGGATATTATCCATCTTTTACATTTTTGCCATTCTGATGGATAGGAAAGGATTGTCCTGTAGTAATTTGCATATTCCTGCTAATTAGTGAGACCAGGCATGTTTTTGTATGCTTTTCTTCTTCTTTGTCTTGCCTGTTCACAGCTGATGCCCATTTCTGTTTGGGGCAGCCTTTTTCTTTGCTGGCATTATTCGTACATGCATTGACCACATCATCTGGGAGGCCTGGTTTGTGCTAGGCACTGTTCTAGGCCCTGAGCATGACACAGCGCCTGTCTTCATGGGACTCACATTCTAGAAGCAGGAGAGCAATTTCAGAAGCATGTGAGTAAAGTTATTCAATCATGATAAATGCAATGGAGAATAGAACTCTCTGACTATTAAAGAGCTAATTCCTTGCTCTAATGCCTATGAAATATTTTTCCAGTTTGTCATTTACCTTCTAACTTCATCTATGAAATCATGTTCTGTGTGGAACTATTTTTATGTGGTCAAATTTATACATCTTTCCCTTTATGGGTTTTATGCTTGGAAAGGTTTTTCCCCTCCCAAGATTACCAAAACATTTGCCTAGGTTTTCTTCTAGTGCCTTATGGATTTACTTATTCCATTGAAGTCTTTGATCCGTCTGGAACTGTTTTCTGTATAAAGAGCAAGGAAAGGATCCAGCTAAATTGGTTAGCCAGCTGGCCCATGACCATTCATTAAATAATCCATCTTTTCTTTGGGGATTGGAAATGGCAACTATACGATACATTACTTCTCCTGTGCATTTAGGGCTGCTTTTTCACTTTTTGTTTATCTCTAGGGCACATCAACCATCCAAATCACTATAACCTATTTATTTTTGATACCAGGCAAGGTCTGCTCTTTGGACAAATTATTTAACTTCTCTGAGCCTCAGTTTCCTCATCGGTAAAACAGGGATACAGTCAACCTTGAAGGGTTGGATGAATGAATGGGCCATTTTAGTTTGGGGGCGGGGAGTCAGGTAAGTCTCTTTCAGAAGATAATATTTGAGGTGAAATCTGGAAGAACATGCCTGGCAGAGAAAACGGTCAAGGCAAAGCCCTCAGGCAGAGGCCAGCTTAGCGTGCTGCAGGGTCCTGCAAAGGGAGGACACCGCTTCTAGAGGGGACCCTGCCAAGAGGAGAGAGAAATGGTGGGCCCAGGTGAGCGGTGCCTTCGTCCTCCCAAGGCTGGAGAGCCCCAGCAGGGTCGGGATCAGGAGGGAGGGTGGGGCCCGATGACCCTGCCCCTGTCCCCACAGTCGATGGAGTCGCAGGTGGAGGAGTGGTACCGCGAGGTGGGGGAGTTGCAGGCGCAGACCGCTGCGCTGCCGCTGGAGCCGGCCAGCAAGGAGCTCGTGGGCGAGCGGCAAAACGCGGTGGGCGAGCGCCTGGTGCGCCTGCTCGAGCCGCTGCAGGAGCGCCGCCGCCTGTTGCTGGCCTCCAAAGAGCTGCACCAGGTGGCTCACGACCTGGAAGACGAGCTGGTGAGGCGGGGCCTGGGTATCGGAGGCGGGGCCGGGATCATGGCGGGCGGGGATTGGAGGATGGGGCGGGGGCGGAGTCTGGCGGTGGAGACAGGGCGGGGCCGTCGGATGGGCACGCCTAGGATGGAAGGGTCTGATAAGCTCCTTACTCATTCCCTCTTTCACCTTCATTTACTCACTTTTAATCACTCACCGATGTATTCACGAAGCCATGTAGGTATTCATTCACCCATTCACCATGTTGCTTCCTCCGCTTGTTTGTTACGCATTTGCTCATGGATTTATTGCCTCGGTCCTGATTTGCCCACTCATTCACTCACTCACTTTATCATCCTGGGCCCTGAGCTGTGGTTGGATGATGCTGGGTGACCAAGGGGACCTTGTTGTTGCCCATAGTCCAAAGTCTAAAGGGGAAGTCAGACTTGCCCCCACATAGTGACAATCCAAGGTGGCTAGGGACGTCATGATGAGTCTAATGGGCTGTTGTTGTTGTTAGGTGATGTGGAGTCAGTGTCCGACTCATAGTGACCCTGTGTACAACAGGCAAAACAGTATTGTTACTGCTTTTCTGCTATTCATAGGGTTTTCGGTGGTGGATTGATTTTTGGGAGTGGGTTGCCAGATCCTTCTCCCAAGCCTACAGTATCTGGTGTTCCCAGGCATTCTCCCATCCAAGTACTAACCAGGCCCGACTCTGCTTAGCTTCTGAGATCTGATCAGAAGCTACAGTGCTATGGCTGCAGGCAACGGGCTGCAGGAGACTGGAAAAGGCAACTGGCCAAAGTTCAAAGTCAGGGAGGGCCTCCTGGAAGAAGAGTCACCTGAGCTGATGGAAAAGTACAAGTACAAGAAACGGGAAGGGAATTCCTGGGAGAATGGCATGCATGCACAAAGGCCAGGGGTAAGCAGGA
Organism: Pedetes capensis; assembly: GCA_007922755.1. Classification (NCBI taxonomy): domain Eukaryota; kingdom Metazoa; phylum Chordata; class Mammalia; order Rodentia; family Pedetidae; genus Pedetes; species Pedetes capensis. Next base: position 234,210 of record VMDO01000653.1, on the reverse strand, counting down.
GCCTGCCTCGAGTACAAAGAGTGAGAGTATATCAGTAGAGGAGGCTGAAGGTATGTCCAGAGTCTTAGGTGAAGAGGGCCATTGGATGCTGTACAGGGGGCTTAAAGGTTGGCTGGGATGCAGCAGTCCTCAGGTGCATTTGCCCCTCCCCCCCATGTCCTCTCCAGGTGTGGGTTCAGGAGCGGCTGCCCCTGGCCATGCAGACAGAGCGAGGCAGTGGTTTGCAAGCTGTCCAGCAGCACATCAAAAAGAACCAGGTGAGCTGAGCCAGGTGAGGGAGTAACATTAGAACACATTTCACTATAAGTGGCAGAAAACAGCTCAAGGTGGTTGAAGTCAAGAGAGTGGGGTGGGGGATATATTGGCTCTTGTGATTGAAAATCCTGTAGACAGCAGGGGCAGATGCATCTAAGTGCATCTAGATATTGCCAAAATCTCTCAGCTCCTTTTTGTTTGTTTTGCTTTTAAGCACGAGTCTATCTGTACAGCCCAAGCTGGCCTCAAACTCATGATTCTCCTGCCTCAGCCTCCCGAATGCTGGGGTTATAGGGTTGCGCCACTGCCCCTGGCTCCTTTCCAGTTTTTTCTGTCTTAGCTTTGTTCTCAGGCCAACTGTCTTCTCTTTATCTGGTGATAAAAGGCCTTCAGCAGATTGAGTTTTACATCTTACCAGCAAAACCAAAGAGACTGTTTCCCTCATAACTTTCACCAAGAATTCCAGGGCACTTTGAATTCATTCAAGAACTCATTGGCCACTTTGAGTCACATGCCCATCCCTGAGCTACTCATGATGGCCCGGGAATTGGACCCTTCCTTAGCCTGGCTAGGGCTAGGAACTCACCCCTGGAAGCTACCAGTGGAGTCAGCTTAGGCTGAGACAGTGGTGAGGGGGTTCCCCCAAAAAATCAGAGTCCTGTGACTAGAAATAAGGGGAACAGGTATGGGGCAAGGAAAATGAAAAACAAACAAAACCTCAAAATGCCCAGAGGGAGAAATAACAGAAGTAATCATCAATCAAGTGCTGACCCCTAAGTAGAGCTGGGATTGAGGGCTGCATTTGAGCCTCTAAAATCTCTGGACCTCTATTCACCTCGGGCTGGGATTTAGCTCAGTGGGTAGAGCGCTGTGCTGCAGTCTCTGAGGCCCCAAGTTCAATTCCCAGCACCGCAAAAATGGGAGAATGGCCTGGCAATCCACTCCCAAGGCAATCCCGAAGCACTCAGCCATTGAAAACCCTATGAGGGTCGCTATGAGTTGGATACCGACTCGACGGCACCTAACAACAACTATTCACCTCTGTGAGCCTCAATTTCCACGTGTAAATAAGTAGAGAGTTTTGCTATAGAGCAGTGGTTCTCAAACCTGGGAGGAAAGGAACCATTTGGTCAAAGCAACTCTTTCACCAAAGCCTTAGGGCACATGCAAGAGGAATAATAGGGAGCTATCTGTCACACAAGGGACTAGACCCCTTAAGAAAACAGAGCCCATGGGGCGCAGTGGCGCACACCTGTTTGTAATCCCAGAGAGTTGGGAGGTGGAGGCAGGAGGTGGAGGAGGATTGCAAGTTCGAGGGTAGAGATAGCCTGTGTAACTTAGACCCTGTCTCAAAATAAAAAAATTAAAATGGGCTGGGGGTGCAGTTCAGGGATAGAATGCTTGCAAAGCATGTGTGAGGCCCTGGGTTCAATGCCCAGTATGGCAAAAAAAAAAAATGATGGGGGGGAGGGAGGGGAGGAGAAGGAGGAAGATTAAGATGGAAGAGGAGGTGGAGGAGGAGGAGTAAGAGGAAGAGAGAGGAGTAGTAATAGTAGTACTAGTACTAGTAAGGGAGAAGGACCTGACAACCCACTCCCAAAAATCAATTCACCACTGAAAACCCAATGAATAGCAGAGAACCACAGGCAATAGTGTTTCACCTGTTGTACATGGGGTCACTGTAAGTCGGACCTAACAACAACAGTACTAGTAATGTATTGGTTAAAGACCTACTGTGTGCTAAGTACTGTCCTGTGGGATTATGTTGATTATTTATATGTTGTTGTTGTTAGGTGCCATTGAGTCGGTATCTGACTCATAGCGACCCTCTGTACAACAGGGGAAACACTATTGTCAGTGCTTTTCTGCTGTTCATAGGGTTTTCAATGGCAGATTGAGTTTTGGGAGGGGGTTGCCAGGTCCTTCTCCCAAGCCTACAGCTTCTGGCGTTCCTGGGCGGTCTCCCATCCAGGTACTAACCAGGCCCGACCCTGCTTAGTTTCTGAGATCTGACGGGATCGGATGCCACAAGGCTACAGCTGCATCTGCATTATTATTTATATAGTCCTCTCAATAACCCAATGAAGTAGGTATTGCCATTGTTCTCATTTGACCAAAAACTTAAGCTGGGTGCATAAGAAACGGAAGGATGTCGCAGAGATGGGTCCATAAATTTTGGGGGCAGATTCATGATCATGCTGCAGTAAGTGGAGTTCTTTGAGAGGATGGGCCCTTTCTTAGATTTTGTGTTTGTATCTTGATGAAAATACCATTAGCTGTTGACAGTGCTAGGAACAAACAGAACTGATTCATCATTGTCATGGCTGAGAAACCAGATGCATTTAATGCTTCCGATGGCAGGAGCTGGCTGTCCTTACAATGAGAGGGCTGAATATCCAGGGGCTGCTGTACAAATAATCAACACTGATATTGGTTGAGCCCAGCATAGTTCTAAGTGCTCTGTGATCTATCATGTGCAACAACCCTAACAAAGGGGATACTCACAGGTCATCACGAGCCATCTGGCTTGGGCACGTCCCTCACACTCTCTGTGCCTCAGTTTCCTCATCTGAGAAATGAGAATGGTAGTGCTTTGTGGCTCCTTGGGTTGGAGTGGACAGATGTGTGTCTACGTTATGTAGAGCCCTTTCTTGGCCAGGCACCTGGCAGAGAGCAGGCCATCAGCAAGTGCTGGTGGTTACTATAATCTCCATTTGCCACTTGAGGATATTGAGGCACACAAGAATTAAATAAGATACTCAGCAAGTACAGAACTGGTTGAGGGACATTCCTGGGGAGATGGAAGTGTTTTGTACCTTGATCTGGTTATAAGGGGGTTGTTGTTGTTGTTAGGTGCTGTCGAGTCGGCATCCAACTCATAGCGACCCTCTGTCCAACAGGGGAAACACTATTGTCAGTGCTTCTCTGCTGTTCCTAGCGTTTTCAATGGCAGATTGAGTTTTGGGAGGGGGTTGCCAGGTCCTTCTCCCAAGCCTACAGCTTCTGGTGTTCCCAGGCGGTCTCCCATCCAGGTACTAACCAGGCCCGACCCTGCTTAGCTTCTGAGATCTGATGGGATCGGATGCCACAGGGCTACAGCTGCAGGCTATAAGGGGGTATGCATTTCTAAAAATATGTTGAGCTCCATAAGACTTGCACACTTGGCCGGGCGCAGTGGCGCACACCTGTAATCCCAGCAGCTTGGGAGGTGGAGGCAGGAGAATTGCAAGTTCTAGACCAGAGGCAGTGTTCAGAACTTAGCGAGACCCTGTCTCAAAAAAAAAAAAAAAAAAAAAAGTAAAAAAATGGGCTGAGGGTGCAGCTCAGTGGTCCAGCATTTGCAGAGCATGCAAGCGCGAGGCCCTGAGTTCAACCCCCAGTACCACAAAAAAAAAAAAAAAAAAAAGATTTGCACACCCAACCAAACGTGGCAGCCCACACCTGTAATCCCAGCGACTAGGGAGACAGAAGCAGGAAGATCGCAGGTTCGAGGACAGGCAACTTGTGTAATTTAGCGGGACCCTGTCTCTATTTAAAAAGTAAAAAAGAGGCTGGGGGTGCAGCTCAGTGGCAGGGACCTTGCAAAGTATGTGCAAGGACCTAGGCTCAGCCCCCCACAAAGCAGAACAAGAAAAAAGATTTGCACACACTTCTCTATACAGTTGTCCCTCTGTTTCCATGGGGGGGGGGGTAGTTTCTGAACCTCTGAGGATAACCAAATCTGCAAATAATCAAATCCCTTGCATAAGTGGGGTATTTGCATACAATCTACCCACAGCCTCCCATATGCTTAAACTCATGTCTAAATGACTTAGAATACCTAATACAATGGAAATGTTGTGCAAATAGTGATTATGCTATATTGTTTTGATAGATAGGTGCCATCGAGTCGGTATCCGACTCATAGCGACCCTCATAGCGTTTTCAATGGCTGAGTGCTTCGGGATTGCCTTGGGAGTGGATTGCCAAGCCCTTCTCCCACTTTTGCGGTGCTGGGAATTAAACTCGGGGCCTCAGAGACTGCAGCGCAGCGCTCTACCCACTGAGCTAAATCCCAGCCCGCTATATTGTTTAGGGAATACTAAAAAAGAGAAGTGTGTACATTTTCAGTACAGACACAGTTTTTTCAGAATATTTTCCGTCCACACTGGGTTGACTCTGGTGATGCAGAGCCCACAGAGTTAGAGGGCCATCTACGTGTTAATTATACCTCCACTGCTAAGCAGCCGGGTCCTCGGGCTTGTAAGCCAACCATTGGGTTCTGTCTTGTACCTCCAAACTTCTTGGTTGGGCGCACAGTATCTGGAGCCCCCCATCCTCCTGTGTTCAAATTCGGTCACCCCTTTACTAGCTGGTCAAAGTCAGGAGATGGATTTGGCCTCTCCGTGCTGATTTTTCCACCAGTAACTTGGGGGTGGGCGTGAGCAATAAGGGTACAATGCTTACGTGGCACGTGACACGTGGACAGCTACCTGTGGGTGTGTGTTGCTAGCTCCGTGGACCCTGCCAACCGCAAAGGTGCCGGTGGCGTTCAGCATCCTTCCAGCGCCCTTCTCCACCCCATCTCGCATCGCCAGGGCCTGCGGCGGGAGATCCAGGCGCACGGGCCGCGCCTGGAGGAGGTGCTGGAGCGCGCGGGCGCGCTGGCTTCGCTGCGCAGCCCGGAGGCGGAGGCCGTGCGCCGGGGCCTGGAGCAGCTGCAGGGCGCCTGGGCCGGCCTGCGGGAGGCGGCCGAGAGGCGGCAGCAGAGCCTGGACGCCGCCTTCCAGGTGGAGCAGTACTACTTCGATGTGGCCGAGGTGGAGGCGTGGCTGGGCGAGCAGGAGCTGCTCATGATGAGTGAGGACAAGGGCAAGGTGCGCCCGGGGATGGGGGGCGCGGGGGTCAGGGGGGGCTCTGCCGCCGGGGGTCCGGCTGCTCCTGCTTCATCGCGGGCGCCGTGTGCCCCCCAGGATGAACAGAGCACCCTGCAGCTGCTCAAGAAGCACCTGCAGCTGGAGCAGGGAGTGGAGAACTACGAAGAAAGCATCGCGCAGCTGTCGCGCCAGTGCCGGGCGCTGCTGGAGATGGGGCACCCGGACAGGTGGGCGGGGCCAGGTGGGCGGGGCCCCCGCGTAGGGCGCGGTGCGGCAGGATCCAAAGGGTCGCTCTTGGAACCTGGGGCAGGACTAGAGCCGGACACTGGGGTGTGAAGGACCTCACTGCCCTTTGCTAAATCTCTGGGATTTTGGCCAGTGGGCGGTCCCGGAATGACGGGGTCCCGCCAGGCATGGTGGTAATGTGGGGTCAGGATCCCTGGGTTTGAGTCTTGTGAAGGGTCTCCTTGGGTGTCTAGGACTGAATGAGAGATGTCATCGGCAACACAGGCCAGGGTCCTCTTCCTTCTCAGTGTCTGGGCAGTGTTTGGGAGGACAGAAAAGCCTGGGTGCCGAGATAGGGGTGGGGGGCGGGGCCTGATCCCTCCTGGTAGGGTTGAGTGGTGTTTGTTGCCTCCCGGAACCTTCCACACATCTGGCCCAGGGGCCGGATCCGAGAGAGCACAAAGAAAGACCTGTGAGCCTGGAGATGGGCACTGCAGAAAAGGCAGTTCCCAGGGGACTTGATGGTGGCAGTCCAGAGCCACAGTCGTGTCACTGGATGATGAGGGGTGAGAGACAAAAATTAGTGACTGGGCGAAAAACACAAACAATAAAAGAAACTGGGTAGGGCCTGGGGTGGCGGTGAGCTTCTGAAGCTATGGTGAGGTGCCAGGGCAGGGCAGACTGAATCTGAGATTTGCGGAGAGGGCAGCTCAGGAGCCAGGGCCCAGTGGAAAGATGAAAGGAAACGCATGCCCATCTCGGGGGCAGGGGAGCCTAGGGGGCTGGAGCGCTGCCCCGAGGTCTCAGGGGGCTCTGTCCCTGCCCCTCCATGTCTGCCCTCAGCGAGCAGATCAGCCGGCGGCAGTCCCAGGTGGACCGCGTGTACGTGGCCCTCAAGGAGCTGGGTGAGGAGCGCAGGGTGAGCCTGGAGCAGCAGTATTGGCTGTACCAGCTCAGCCGCCAGGTGGACGAGCTGGAGCACTGGATTGCCGAGAAGGAGGTGGTGGCCGGCTCCCCTGAGCTCGGCCAGGACTTCGAGCACGTCTCGGTGAGCATCGTTAGGAAGAGCAGCGATACCAGTGGGCACTGGGTGTGCCTTAGTTTCCCTGTCTGTAGCATGAGGATAATAAGAACACACACCTTGTGACTCTATTGGGAGGCAAATAAGATCATATACAGCACTTAGACCCTTGCCTGGCACACTTGGTGCCTGTTATTGTTGTTAGGTACCGTTGAGTCCGTATCAGACTCATAGCGACCCTGCGTACAACAGGCGAAACAATTGTCAGTGCTTCTCTGCTGTTCATAGGGTGTTCAATGGCTGTTTTTTGGGAGTGGGTTGCCGGGTCCATCTCCCAAGCCTACAGCACCTGGTGTTTCCAGGCAGTCTCCCATCCAAGTACTAACCAGGCCTGACCCTGCTTAGCTTCCAAGATCTGACGGGATCAGATGCCACAGGGCTACGGCTGCAGGCACTTGGCGCCTAGCACAATGTTATTAATACTATATTACCATATTGTTTTAATTTTTGTTGTTTCCATTATTGCTATAAAGTGTTCAAGAAATGTTAGCTATTATTTTTATTACAATGATGCTTATTATGACTCATTGGGAGAAGGACCCGGCAACCCACTCCCAAAAAACAATCGGCCATTGAAAACCCTATGAATAGCAGAGAAGCACTGACAATAGTGTTTCGCCTGTTGTATGTAGGGTGCCTATGAGCTGGACACTGACTTCACAGCACCCAACAACAACAATTATGACTCATACCTGCCACAAGGTATCAGGTTGTGGGGGCTGGGGTATGCACCACCTTTGCCCACTTTGCTGTATCCCCCTCATCCTGGCGCCAGGTGCTACAGGAGAAATTCTCAGAGTTCGCCAACGAGACAGGTGCGGCAGGGCGGGAGCGGCTGGCAGCTGTGAACCAGATGGTGGATGAGCTGATCGAGTGCGGCCACACGGCAGCAGCCACCATGGCTGAGTGGAAGGATGGGCTGAATGAGGCATGGGCCGAGCTGCTGGAGCTCATGGGCACCCGGGCCCAGCTGCTGGCCGCCTCTCGGGAGCTGCATAAGTTCTTCAGCAATGCGCGAGAGCTTCAGGGACAGATTGAGGAGAAGCGGAGGAGGCTGCCCCGCCTGACTGCCCCACCTGAGCCGAGACCCAGTGCCAGCTCCATGCAGCGGACCCTGCGAGCCTTTGAGCACGACCTGCAGCTCCTCGTGTCCCAGGTACGGTGCAGGCGGCCAAGGCCCTGAGTGGGAGGGCCTCGATCATGTGGCCAAGGCGTGTGGGCAGCAGAGCAGACAAAACCAACCCAAGGGGCTGGCTGAAATTAGGCAGTGGGACAGATGGAAAGCAGACCACAGCATAGGAAGAAAACGGATAATGGGGAAGACAGAAAATGGACTGTGTAGTGCCAAGAAATCATGGAGAGATACCAAAAAAGCACTATAGTACTTTCTGATAGAAGTTATATGATCTGCCAGGTGTAATGGTGCATGCCTAAAATCTCAGCACTTGGGAGGCTGAGGCAGGAGGATTGTGAGTTTGAGGCCAGCCTGAACTATAAAGTAAGACCATCCCCCCCCCAAAGAAAAAGAGAGGAAAAAAAAAAAAAAGAAAAGAAAAAATTGTGATGTTTCCAGAAGAGATTGACCAGTGGTTCTCCTAAAACTGCCAAATGAGTTGTAAGAGTCCAGTGTGGTAAATCCAGATGGAGGATCTAAGTGGAACTGTGAGAGAGCTAAGAGAAATTTGGTTGTGGGGCCAATAGAAATTAGACAGCAGCCGGGCGTGGTAGCGCACGCCTATAATCCCAGCGGCTCGGGAGGCTGAGGCAAGAGGATCACAAGTGCGAGACCAGAGGCAGTCTGCGTAACTTAGCGAGGCCCTGTCTCAAAATAAGTAAAAAAAAAAAAAAAAAAAATGGGCTGAGGGTGCAGCTCAGTGGTCCAGCACTTGCAGAGCATGCAAGCGCGAGGCCCTGGGTTCAACTCCCAGTACCGCCAAAAGAAAAAAAAAAAAAAAAGAAATTAGACAGCATGTCTCCAATAGAAATCATATGATTTTTCTGAAAGAAATTTGACAGGGTAGATTGAATAGAAAAAGAAACAGAGCTAATAGAAATAAGGCAGAGGATCTGACAGAAATCGGGAGGTGGGTCTGAGAAATTGGAGGAAATGAAGCGGCTGGCCTAAGTGAACTCAAACAGCAGGGCTGAAGGAAATGGGGCTGCAGGTCTAAAGGGAGGAAGAAATTGGACAATTATTTTTATAAATTGTAAAGACAACTATTTGAAATCAGGCTGAGAGGTTGATACCAATTCCATGATAAATCTGATAGAAATGGGAGGGTATTCCCAAAGAAATTAGACTATTGAATCAAGAGAGTCAGCAGCACCAACAGAAAGGGCAGGAAGGGCTGGGGTGTGGCGCTCAGTGGTAGAGCTCTTGCCCAGCATTTCTGATGCGTTGAGTTCCATCCTCAGCACCAGAAAAACAAAACAAAACAAATAAAACAAACCCTGAGGCCAGGTAAGGTGGCTCACTCCTGTAATCCCAGAGACCTGGGAGCTGGAAACAGGAGGATTGCAAGTTCAAGGCCAGAGGCAGCTAGTGCAATTTAGTGAGACCCTGTCTCAAGATAAAAAATAATAAAAGGAGCTGGAGTGCAGCTCAGTGGTAGAGCACTTGCAAAGTGTGCACAAAGCCCTGAATACAAAAACAAACAAAAAACAGAAAGGAAAGAAAGGAAAATGCTGATCATGATTGAATAGCCATTCTGAAAACAAGGTTACTAGTATGTGGTAGTACATCTGAAATAAATGGAGCAGAAAAAATTAAGACGTGTACGTCATAGACATCAGAGTGGAAAGGGGGTTTCTGGAAGAGTTGTTGTTAGGTGCCTTCGAATTGGTGTCCAACTCATAGCGACCCTACATACGGCAGGGGAAACACTATTGTCAGTGCTTCTCTGCTATTCATAGGGTCGTCAGTGGCTGGTTGTTTTTTGGGAGTGGGTTGCTGGGGCTGTCTCCCAAGCCTACAGCACCTGGTGTTCCCAGGCAGTCTCCCATCCAAGTACTAACCAAGCCTGACCCTGCTTAGCTTCTGAGATCTGAAGCCACATTTCTACAGCTGCAGGCCTGGAAGAGTTAGATGACTTTAAAACCATGATAGAGCCTGCAGCCATACCACTGTGGCATCTGATCCCATCAGCTCTTGGAAGCTAAGTAGGATCGGGCCTGATTAGTACTTGGCGGGGAGACCGCCTAGGAACACCAGATACTGTAGGTGTGGGAGAAAGACCCAGCAGTCCACTCCCCCAAAAAACGATCAGCCATTGAAAACTCTATGAATAGCAGAGAAGCACTGATAATAGTGTTTCACCTGTTGTATGTAGGGTCACTATGAATCGGACACCGACTCGACGGCACCTAGCAACAACAACAACAAACCAAGATAGAAGTAGAAGTAGGCCTGCCAAAAAAACAAAAACAAAAACATCAAAAAACAGAAAAAAATAATAACAACAAAAAAATCCTACAAAAAAGAAACAGGCGAAAATAGATTTCTCAGACCAAAAGAAATCAGGCATGGACTGAAAGAAACCTGGTGGTAGAGCTAGAAGTCAGAATGCAGGTAAGTCAAAGAATCAGGCAGCAGACATAAGAGAAATGTAGCAGTGAGTCTATGAGAAGTCAGAAAGCAGGCAAATCCAAGAGCCATCAGGCACCAGTCCAAGTGCAGCCCAGCGATGAGATCACAAGGCACAGCCTCCTTGTGTCTTGAGGCTTTGCACTGATGTGGGGAAAGAGAGTGGATGCAGACTGGGCCAACAGAGGTGTAAAGAAGGTGGAGCATGGGCCACAAGGAAAGTAAGTGGGTGGAGCCTGGGTTACAAGGAAAGAAAGTGGGTGGGGCCTGGCCAAGGAGGAAAGAAAGAGGGTGGAGCCTGGGTCTCGGGGATGGGGAAAGAGGGTGGAGCTTGAGTGGAGTGGGCGGAAAGAGGGCGGAGCCTGGACTAAGAGGACAGAAAAAGGGTGGAGCCCGGGCCACAATGAAAGAAAGTGGGCAGGGCCTGGGCCAGGAGGAAAGGAAGAGGGTGGAGCCTGGGACTCCGGACGGGGAAAGAGGGTGGAGCTTGGGTCTAGCGGGTGGAAAGAAGGTGGAGCCTGTACCATGAAGAAAGAAAGTGTGGAGGAAAGAAAGAGGGTGGAGCCTGGGCTGGAGAAGGGCTGGCGCTGGACCTGGCTTGCCCCGCAGGTGCGGCAGCTGCAAGAGGGGGCGGCCCAGCTGCGGACTGTGTATGCGGGAGAGCACGCCGAGGCCATCGCCAGTCGCGAGCAGGAGGTGCTGCAGGGCTGGAAGGAGCTGCTGGCAGCCTGCGAGGACGCCCGCCTGCACGTCAGCTCCACGGCCGACGCCCTGCGCTTCCACAGCCAGGCCCGCGACCTGCTCTCCTGGATGGACGGCATCGCTAGCCAGATCGGGGCAGCAGACAAGCCCAGGTGCCCCTCATCCCTCATCGAGCTTCCTTCCCTGCCTCTGACAATCTTCTCCAGCTCCTCGGGCCCACCAGCCCCCTTCCCATAGCAAGCCACAACCACCAGTATCTGCGCTGCACGCTGGGTGCCGGGCGCTGGTTTAGGTGCCTCGTGGAGGTTAGGATTCCTTTCAGGCCTGGCATTTGGGCATCAGAGCATGGGGCATCCTCCTGCCTTCTGCCCGTCCCCGGTGCCCACACCTGCCCACCCTGCCACAGCAATTGCCACAGCAATTCCATCATCTCAGAGCTAGACCTAGTAGGCGCTGGTTAGTAGCTCACATGACAGTTCTGTGCCAGGGTCTAGCAGAAGCCCAGCATGTCCCGTGGGGACTGTGAGACAGGGTCCTGCTGGCACTCACCCCTGGGAGTCATTTGCTGGACTGTCTGCATCCAGCTATCAGTGTGAAAGAGATGTCAGAAATGTCACAGAGGAGGGCTGGGGACTCATATCCTACTGGCTAAGTGGCCCAACCTGTGTGCCAGGGAGGGCAGCAGATTCCAGTCCTATGGCCAGGAAGAAAAGGACCTGGAGGGTGTGGACATGTGGCATTGTTTCTTTGCTTGTGGGCTTTGAGCCTACATTTATTTCCTCAGCAAATGTTTATTTATTTGGTGCAGGGTTTTCTAGAATGCTAAGCATCCTCCCTACAACTCAGCTGCACCCCTACCCCTTTAACAAATGTTTATGCAATGCCTGTTGTGGGCCAGATGATGAGCGAGGCCAAACCCTTTCCCCAAGGAGCATACATTCTGAGGCCAAAAGCAGGCAACAAGTAAGCAAACCAACAACCCCTCAGATTAACTTCACAGAGTGAGACAGTGCTGTCGTGAAAAATAAAGCAAGGTAAGAGAATGAAATGATAGCTGCCAAGGTCTGAGAATGTGATTTTTTGAGTGGAGACCTGAATCAAGTGCTGGGTGAGCTGGGCAAAGTTTGGAGGGAAGGTTTTTCCAGGTGGAGGAGGAGCATGTGCAAGGGTCCTGAGGAGGGCTGTAATTAAACATGTTTGAGGAAGAGCCAGTTGATCATTGTGGCTGGATGGAGTCAGTTGGGGGAGAGTGAAGAGTGCCAGGAAGTGGGGGTAGAGAGCAGTAGGACCCTGGAGGCCACATATGGCAAGGAGTTTGCCTGTCCTCTGAATGAGGTGAGACCTCTGGAAGGTTTAAAGCAGGGAATGATGTGGCACAAAGTTCATTTGAGAAAGTTTACAACCAGGGAAAGCAAGGATGGAGATGGACAAGTCAGGAGGTCACTCCAGCAGTCGAGGTGGGAGATGATGGTGGCTTGGATCAGCGCGGGGATTTTAGTGATGAAGAGGAGGGCTTGGTGTTTAGGAATGAAAAATATCTTTATATTATGAAAATTTTTAAGTGTACTGTGTCCACAGTTGGGTGCAGTGGCACACGCCTGTAATCCCAGTGACTCCGGAGGCAGAGACAGGAGGATCATGAGCTCAAGGCCGGAAGCAGGCAGCCTGTGCACCTTAGTGAGACCCTGTCTCAAGATAAAAAGTGAAAAATGGGCCAGGGGCGCAGCCCAGTGGTAGAGCCCTTGCAAAGTATATGTGAAGCTCTGGGTTCAACCCCCAAGTACCACAAAAAACTGCACCCAGAAGTAAAGATGACGGTGCAGTGGACAGTTCAGTTCAGTACAGTACAGCCATATGTGGATGGTGAATGCCTGGCTTGAACAACCATTGACTCTCGGCCAATCCTGCTTCAGCTATGCCACCTCTTACTCTGCCTCCACTCGCGCTGCGTTACTTTAAAACAATTCTCAGGGCTGGGTGCGGTGGTGCACACCTGTAACCGCAGCACTTGGGTGGCTGAGGGAAGACCATTGACACAAGTTCAAGGCCAGCTTGGGATAGACAGCAAGACCCTGTCTCCAAAATAAATCTCAGGCTTCCTGTACTTTCACAAAGCATATTTTAAATTTACATGTTTCCAGGCCTGACTCATGGATTGGCTTCAGGGGCGAGGGGAAAGGGATTCGTCATGCAGAAATGATGGATGAATTTACGGACCTGGAGAGGAGAGGGCAGATTTGGAATTAGGAGAGAATCGAAAAGATCATTCTGGGCATGTTAAACTTCATTGTAACGTGGGACCCTCAGAAGTAAATTTGAACGTGGGCTAGGAAGGTAGCACAGTGGTAGAGTGCTTGCCTACCACGCATAAGGCCCTGGGTTTGATTCCCAGCACTGCAAAAATAATAATAAATAAATTTTGGACTCAGTGAGTCTTATAAAGCTACAGTTGCTAGCTGGTGGAACAGTTAGACATTTGGCGTTTGTTTTGGCTGTAGAATGGCTAAGAATGGTCATATAATTCAAGCCACAAATGTGAGCTACATATATAATTTAATTTTTCTTATAACCACATTAACAGAGTAAAAAGAAGCCAGTGAAAATAAAATTTAGCAATACATTTTATTCAACCCAATATGCACTAAATATTATGGCTATAGCCTGTTGTTGTTACTGTGCCATTGAGTCCAACTCATAGTGACTCGGTGTACAACAGAATGAAATACCGACACTGCCATGCCTGGCACTATGTCAGTGCTTCTCTGCTATTCATAGGGTTTTCAATGCTTGATTGTTTTCAGGAATTCTTTGGGAATGGATTGCCATATCCTTCTCCCATTTTTGTGATGCTAGGGATCAAACTTGGGGCCCCAGTGCAAAGCCACATTCTTTAATGAGATATTTTACATTCTTTTGCACTATCTGCAAAATCTGGTGTGCATTTTACACCACAACACATCTCCACTCAGACTAGCCACATTTCAAGTGCTCAGTGGCCACACGTGTATAGTGGCTGCCACGTTGGACAGCACAGACTTGCAAGGTTAGAATCATTACTTAGTGGAACCTTCACAAGCATAGCTATAGAAACTTAGAAAAACTGGGGAGTGTGGGGGCTCACTTCTGTAATCTCCACACTCTAGCATTTGGGAGACTGAGGCAAGTTTGAGGCCAGCCTGAGCTACACAGTGGAAAAAAAAAATCTTGAAAAAGAGGAACCTTGAAATTCTAAAAGGTTAGACTCACAGAAGCACGATCAATTCTTTGGAAAGTTGGGATCATTGAATTAGTGAAGACCCTTGGACCCTCAGAACTTGGCCATCAAAGGCAGGTGTCCTAAGGTGCTGTGAAACATCAGGATCAAGGATGGGGGCTCATTGGGAGCTGCATATAAGGGGTGGGGCGGAGGGTGGCTGCGTGTGGCTCAGATGCCTGCCCACCTCCCGCTGCAGAGACGTGTCTTCGGTGGAAGTGCTCATGAACTACCACCAGGGCCTGAAGACGGAGCTGGAGGCAAGGGGGCCTGAGCTGACCGCCTGCCAGGAGCTAGGGCGCTCTCTGCTGCTCAACAAGGGCGCCATGGCCGATGAGGTGGGAGGGGCACAGGGGTTCCTCCTTGCTCCCCACCACGTTGTGGTGGGACCCACCTCTGATGCCCCTCCCACCCACCCACCACTCCCAGATCCAGGCACAGCTGGACAAGCTGGGGACCAGGAAGGAGGAGGTGTTGGAGAAGTGGGACCGCCATTGGGATTGGCTGCAACAGAGTGAGTGTGTGTGCGGGCCGGACCCCCATGGCTCGGGGGCACAGGGGTATGTGGCAGCATGCTGGCCAAGGCCTAGAGGAGGGCTTGAGCATGTTGCCCCTGGGACCTCAGAAGCGAGCATAAGGGCCTGGGAGAGTGGACCAGGGGCTACCTTGCTGTGTAACCCCCAGTGGCAGACACAGCCCCGCTCCTATGACTCCTGCAGAGCCCACAGCACCAGGGCTGGGCTTGTGGGAGCCAGAGGGTGGGGAAGGCTGAGCAGACAGCCCCTGCCTCCCGAAGGGCCCCGCGGTGCCTCCCAGCGCGCTCACGCCACGTGCCTGCCCCCAGTGCTGGAGGTTCACCAGTTTGCCCAGGAGGCCGTGGTGGCCGACGCGTGGCTGACTGCTCAGGAGCCGCTGCTGCAGAGCCGGGAGCTGGGCAGCAGCGTGGATGAGGTGGAGCAGCTCATCCGGCGGCACGAGGCCTTCCGCAAAGCGGCCGCAGCCTGGGAGGAGAAGTTCAGCTCTCTCCGGCGCCTGACCACGGTGAGCACCTCAGACCCCCAGCACCCCCCCCACAGACACACCAGGAGGGGAAGCCCAGTGCTGTGTCAGGGGAGGACTGCGGCAGAGCCCTATGGAGCTCCCAGTGGGAGCAGAAGGACAGACTGACCTGTCACCAGAAAGTGACAATCCAGAGGAGTCAGGATGGGGATGGGGAAGAACAGGCAGAGGGCCAGGGGCTGGGATGGGGGAGACACAGCAGGCCATGGCAGCTAAGAAGCGCCCACTCTGGCCTGGATGAGTCAGATATGAGACTTAGTGACTCAGGGAAGAAGCCAGGCGAGGTGGCACATGCCTGTCATCCCAGAGACTCCAGAAGTGGAGGCAGGAGAATCTCCAGTTCGAGGCCAGAAGTAGCCTGTGGAACTTAGGGAGACCCTGTCTCAAGATAGAAAGTAAAAGCCAGGTGCAGTGGCACACACCTGCAATCCCAGTGGCTTGGGAGGCGGAGGCAGGAGGATCACAAGTTCGAGGCCAGAGGCAGTCTGCGTAATTTAGCGAGACCCTGTCTCAAAAATTAAAAAAAAAATAGGCTGGGGGTGCAGCTCAGTGGTAGAGCACTTGCAAAGTCTGCTCCCACCCGGGGCCAGCCCCTCAGTGGGGGTCAGAACCAGATGAAGAGGCCATTGTAATAACACTTGAGGTCCTGGGTGAGGGGACAGGAGGGCAGGAGGAAGTGGGGATCAGAAGGGAACCCCCACATGTAGCCCATTCTTTCAAGAGCACTAGGTGTTTGTCCGAGGGATAGGAATTAAGCTCTTGGAAGAGAATAGAGTACAGCCAGCGCCTGAAAATCCTGCTTCTTCAAGGAACTAAAATATTGAACCCAGAGCATTCTCCCAGGCTGCTCCCTCACCCCACCGACCTGACCTGGTCCCTCTGTCCCCAGATCGAGAAACTCAAGGCGGAGCAGAGCAAGCAGCCCCCCACCCCGCTGCTGGGGCGCAAGTTCTTTGGGGATCCCACGGAACTGGCTGCCAAGGCGGCGCCCTTGCTGCGGCCCGGGGGCTTCGACAGGGGCCTGGAGCCCCTGGCCCGCCGGGCTTCGGACACGCTGTCGGCGGAAGTGCGGACCCGGGTGGGGTACGTGCGCCAGGAGCTGAAGCCTGAGCGCCTCCAGCCACGCATTGATCGGCTGCCCGAGGTCCCGGGGAGGGTGGAGCCCGCGGCCCCGCTGGCTGCACCGGCTGCACCAGCTGCACCGCTGGACACGGTGGAGACCCCTGGTCCCCCCGCGGCAGCGGCCGAGCAGGTCCGGCTCCGGCCGGAGCGCCAAGAGTCAGCCGATCGTGCTGAGGAGCTGCCCCGGAGGCGGCGGCCAGAGCGACAGGAGTCGGCTGATCAACCCGAGGAGGCTGCGCGGAGGCGGCGGCCGGAGCGACAGGAGTCGGGGGAACACGAGGCTGCTGCGCACAGCCTTACGCTGGGCCGCTACGAGCAGATGGAGCGGCGGCGCGAGCGGCGGGAGCGGAGGTTGGAGCGGCAGGAGTCCAGCGAGCAAGAGACGCCCAGAGGAGACCTGGCTAAGGGGTGAGGTCCCGGGTGACTAGGGAGTGAAATGTGGGAAAAGCAAAACTTCTAGAACTGCGCAAGCCCCGCGGTGGGGCTTCTGGGCTCAGGACTGCCTAAGGAGCCAGGCACCATCGTGGTACCCACTTTGCACAAGTGTAAACTGAGGCTGAGAGAGGGTAGGAGATGCGTCCATTGTCCCACAGGGACAGTCCTTCCTGCGGAAGGAAAAGCAGAGTGCCCTCCTTCAGGAGCAAGTTCTCGGCCACACAGTCCTGCGTGGCATCGTGTGGCTGGCATCGTGTGGCTGGCAGAGCATGGCCGGCAGAGCATGGCCTGTCCACTCTGCACGAGTTTCTCCAGTAATATAGTGCAGGGAATCATCAACTCCATGACTGAAGAGAAGACCTCTTATTACAATCTCTCTGAACAGCCTTATGAAGTAGGAGCAAACCAGGACTGAAATTCATGTTAACCAGAACGTGGTGTGCAGATTAGTCCAGTAGGCTGTGTCCCTAGAGACAAAACAGGAGTCAATGACTTCTGTTGTTTTTCCCAAGTACTGAGGGTGGAACTCTGGACCTCATGCATGCTAAGGGCACTCTACTCTAGCCCCCCCACTTTTAAACATTTATTTTGAAACCATTTCTTGCTAAGTTGTGAAGGGTACTACGCTACCTGGCTTGATGATGACTTCTTAACCCCTTTTAAAATCTCCTATTTTGATCCTGGCTCTTTGGCGCATGTCTGTAACCCCAGTGACAAGAGAGGCTGAGACTGGAAGATCTCAAGTTCGAGGCCAGAGGCAGCCTGTTCAACTTAGTGAGACTCTGTCCTAAAAATAAAAAGTGAGCCAGCGACTCGGGAGGCAGAGGCAGGGGGATCGCATGTTTGAGACCAGAGGCAGTCTGCATAATTTAGCGAGACCCTCTCTCAAAAAAATAAGAAAAAATGGGCTGGGTATGCAGCTCAGTGGTACAGCACTTGCAAAGCATGCAGGCACAATGGGCTCAACCCTCAGTACTACAAAATAAAATAAAATAAATGAATAAAAAGTGAAAAGGGGGTCAGGGTGCTGGCTCAGTAATAAAGCACTTGCTTAGCATGTGCAAGGCCCTGGGTCCAACACCCTAGTACTGAAAAAAAAAAATTCCTATTTAATGAACATTTCCTAAAGAGCAGTCTTCCTTCATGAGGCTCACAGTCCAGTGAGGAAACAGCTTTGTCACCAGACAGTGACAACCCAGAATGATTAGGGCTGGCATGAGGGAATTCCAGGGGCCGTGGGAGCTCAGCGGGTTGAAGAGAAAGGCAATATTATGTTCAAAGGCTTGAAGGCACCAGTTTGCCTTTTATTCTTTGTCCTGCTTAAAACTCAAAGAGGAGAAAGGTTCGGCCCTCCATCCAGCATCTGCATTGGCAACGCCCATGGTGCTTAAGGCATGAATCTGTCAGACAGCTGAGAAGCGGACAGAGGCCTGTCATTTCAGGCTAAGGCAAGGAGGCTCCTCTGTCCAGCCAGCCGAGCCTCTGGCAGAAGGCACCCCAGTTCCATTGGGTCTTTCTATCCTTCCTCCTCCAGGAAGGCCACCCTGGCTGACATTGTGGAGCAGCTTCAGGAGAAAGAGGCAGGCCCAGGGCTCCCTGCTGGAGTGGTAAGTTGAGTGACAAGATGGTGGTAGGGGACGTTGTGGGTTATAGGGACCCCCCCCCCCATCCTCAGAGCTGGTATAAGAATCTCAGAAACAACCAGTGCCTTGCCCTGGGCCCATCCCCGGACCTAGACCCTGCAGAGACAGCGTGGACTCTCAAGACCCCCAGGTGCTCCACCATATGAAAATTCTCCCCTTAGCAAAAGGGGCCACTTACTAAGCGACTCCTATCCCCCTCCACACACATATAAGTAGAGTCTGACCTCTTCCCACATCGGTCCTGGGCTCCCTATTTCTCCATTTCTGCAGGGTCCCAGATTTGCTCATAAACAGCCCCCCCTACACACTGCAGCCCCGGGTCCCTCCTACAGGGATTCTTTGCAACACCCACCTTCACGGATCCTGTCCTTTCCTCCCACCTTCCAGAAGGATCCCCAAAGCCGAAGTCCTGGTGGGCTCACTCCCAAGACCTAAGGGGCCCCTGCGAGCTGGGCCTCCAGCACTGAGGTCCTCCCCCGCTCACCTCCACGACAGATGGCCCTAGACCCACAGGCTCCCGCAGACAGGTGACCCCCGCAACCCCCTAGGCACAGCACCCCTTTTCCTCCTCCCTTCACACAGCCGTCGCTGCCTCAGCCTCGCGAGCTTCCCCCAGGCCGCCTGCCCAACGGGCTTGAGCCGCCCGAACGGACACCTCGGCCGGATCGGCCACGGGCGCGAGACCGGCCTAAGCCGAGACGGCGGCCGCGGCCACGCGAAGGTGGTGAGGGCGGGGGAAGCCGGCGCTCGCGCTCCGCCCCCGCCCAGGGTGGCTCCGCCCCCGCCCCGCCTCCGCCGCCCACTCACACAGTGCAGCACGAGGGCTTCCTGCTGCGCAAGCGCGAGCTCGACGCGAACCGCAAGTCGTCCAACCGGTGAGCGCGTGGGCGGGGCTTTGGAAGGCGGGACCCACGCTCCAGTGTCCAATGAATTAATAGGTGGGCTAGGGGACGGGCGGGGCGCAGCTTCAAGAAACCCTACCACTGAACGGGAGGGGCGTGGCCTAAGGTTAATATATCCAATAGCTGAGTGGATGGAGCTGAGATGGGCGGGGGACTGAAGCGTTCTGAAAGTGAGTACATTGGGACTAAATATTCTAGAGGCCAACTCGGGAGGTGGTTATAACTAAGGAGCAACTGGGGCGGAGTCTAGTCTAGAATATTGCAAGGGCATGTGAAGTCTAGCCTCAGGATGTCATCTAACCACAACTGGGCTCGATGGCGCAAGCCTGTAATCCCAGCACTCGGGGAGGCTTAGGGAGAAGGATCGGCAAGCGTTTAAGTTCAGCCTTGAATACATAGTGAGCTCCAGGATGGCCTGGGCTACACAGCGAGACCCTGTCTCAAAAAAAAAAAAAAAAAAGTCATACAACCGTTGAGTGCAGTAGGCCCACCCTTCCTGGATTGGGGCTTTGGCTAGATGGGGATATTGGAATCCCTCATTCCGAACAGTAGACCCATAGCTCTTCATGAAAGATCTCTGTGAGGCGGGGAAGAATGGGAGCAATGAGTGGAGAAAGAGCTTGTGGAGGAGACAGCAAGACAGCGTAAGTCTCGCCTTCAGGAACTGCAGTGTGGGAGAGGGTGAGGAAGGGCAAGCCCAGGACCAATTGTAAGGAAGAGCATCCAGGGCATATATGCCCGACCAGCTAGGGCGAAGGCCCAGAGGTAGGAAGGCTCAGGATACTCAGCCCACGGACCTGTTAACAAACAGTACCCAGGCAGAGTGCTGCAGCTCTGCCTTGAGCCCTATCTCGTCACCCCAGGTCATGGGTGAGCCTGTACTGCGTGCTCAGCAAGGGGGAGCTGGGCTTCTACAAGGACTCCAAAGGCCCAGCATCGGGGGGCACACACGGTGGGGAGCCACTGATCAGCCTGCACAAGGCCACCAGTGAGGTGGCTAGTGACTACAAGAAAAAGAAGCATGTCTTCAAGCTCCAGTGAGCCCCCTGAATGGGCAAGAGGGAGGGATCCAAGGCCCAGCTGCCTTTTCCCAGAAAGACCCTGGCTCCCTTGGAGGACATTGGGTGGTGGAGCAGGGGGTCAGGGGTGGGCCCCTTGGGGCCCCTCTCAAGTACCGTGTCCTCTCCTGCAGGACCCAGGATGGCAGCGAGTTTTTGCTTCAGGCTAAAGATGAGGTGAGATCTGGTCCTTTGACACCCTGTGTGGATCTCAAAATGACATGGTTGGCTGGCTCCTGGGCCGTAGTTATCAGGCCTGTCATGGGAAAATTTGTGGACAGTGAGAGCCCAGAGGAGGTCCCTAAACCAGGGGTAGTAGGGAGAGCTTCAGGGAGGAGGCCTTGATAACATAGTGTTACCACCTTGCCTGGGCCACTCAGGTGAGACTGGGAAGGTCAGAGGAGCAAGTTAACTTTTAAAAAGGGTGTTCTAAAAGCTGAGCGTGGTGGTGCGTGCTTGCAATCCCAGCCCTTGGGAGGGCTTTGGAGACAGGAAGGTGGTGAGTTCAAGGCCACTGTGGGCCACATAGCAAGACTCTGTCTCAAAAAGAAAGGAAGGAAGGAAGGAAGGAAAAAAAGAAAGAAGAAACCTGAAGAAACTTTGATAGAGAGCGAATGTGATGGATATGATCATTCAAGCCTGACACAGTGGTGCATGCCTGAATACCGCTCTGTGTCTGCCCAGATACTTCTCCTTGTTTTGGTTATCTCTGTAGTGGATATTATAAATAATCCCCTGCATACTTTGAAGTGAGTGAATCCACAAAAGTGCTTAGAACAGAGCCTGGCCCTAAGTAAGTGCTGTGTAACTGTTTGCATCCTCAGCCCCATTATCATTATTACCCCGGTTTACGGGAAATAGAGGAAGATACTAAAGTTAGATTCAAGATTTAGCTGTTACTGAGCTCCTATCTTCCAAATCCGGACTCTGTGCCTGCTGTGCCCTTTTTTCTTGTAGGAGGAGATGAACGGTTGGCTGGAGGCTGTGGCTTCCTCCGTGGCAGAACACGCCGAGATCGCCCGCTGGGGCCCGACACTACCTACCACATCGTCCACAGATGAGGGCAACCCCAAACGGGAAGGCGGGGAGCGCAGGGCCAGCGGGCGCAGGAAGTGATTCCCGATATCGCCAGGGCTTGACAAGTCTCCCTGCTCGGCCTCTCTGCACTGTGGGCACCAAGACACTTTCTCTGCCGCCAGGGCCGCAGCAACGTTGCTGACGCGCCAGAACGGGCACTGGAAAGGAGGGGACTTCTCTCGCACCCCCAAAAGTGGTGGGGGAGATTGCTGCCCCTGTAGCCATATCTCGGCCCCTTCCCGCTCGCCACCCTCACCCCAGGTGCTGGGGCTCCATTATTTTTATGCAATAACTGAGCTTGGTGGGGGCGGGCAGGGGGCCAGTCGAACCAAACCCCCTGCCCCATCTGCAGATTCCACCCCAAGAAGCTGGGGTGGTGGGGGCTGTACTTCCTGGCCTCCTCTCCGCCCTAAAGATGGGCACGGGGGCGCTGGTGAGGTCCCCTGGACCATCCAGGGTGCTAGGGGGTGGGGAGGGGATCCTCCCTCCTCGCCTTTACCTCACTTCCAATGCTGCCTTGATCTCTGTCTGAGAGTGGGGAGCAAAGGGGCCCCAGCCCCTGCACTCTGCCGCTCAGAGCCATGTGGTTAATTCTTGACTTAGTTTATTTTTGCAAAATGTCGACTTCCTCCCTCTCCCGCCCCGCATCCGCCAAGGCTTTTCAGGGGAGGGGCGTCAGAGCTCAACACTGTCTTCCTCTCTCCTCCCCCCTCCAGCTGTCATGCCAGTTCATGAGGGGAGGGGGGAGGGGAAGCTCTCCCCCTGCATGCTTCAGGCTGGAGCACCTCCTTGGGGAGTGGGGGATCAGGGTCGTCGGCAGCCTCCCCCCCCCCCAGCTGCCTAGAGAAGCTGCTGGGGCCTGGAGCTGTGGGGCGGTGTGGCGGGCGCACACTGTAAGTACCTATAATAAACTCTTTGGCTTTGACAGTCTACGCTGATTTGTTCGCTCATCATGGACTGAGACAGGATGGCAAAGTGGGCTGGGGTGGGGGCGGAGGCTGCAGAGACCGTCTAGAAGTCTAAGGTGTGGATTAATTTCATGGTATAAACATATACTCCTCGAAGAATCACAGATGCCATCTCTAAAGGGAGAATCCTAAAGGGATGGCGAAGCAAACTTCCCCAAAGGAGCCGTCAGGTCCGCCCCGTCCGGGCCAAGAGAGGCGGCCCCCTTAAGGAGGCGGAGACTTTAACTGCGACGAGCGAACGCTCTGTCCAATCGCCGGAGGCCCCGGGAGTCTCCGGCCCAATGAGCACGGGGCGAGGGCGGGGTCTGAGGACATACCCGGAAGTGGGTGCAGGCCGGCCAGCTAGCCCGGGGGCCATGGCTGCGTCGGCGACTGCAACCGAGGGGGTCCCGGGTCGGGGGCCTCCTGGGGAAGTGATTCATCTGAACGTGGGAGGCAAGAGGTAAGTATAGGAGATTCCTGAGGTCCCATCCTCGGGGACGGGGAGCCAGGTGGGGGTACCCGCCTTTCATGGGGGGGAATCCCTGTCCATCAAGGGTGGCTCCGCCCCGTGCTGGAGGCGCGGAGCCTCGGAAACCCCGGGAAGCGGGGAAAGCTCCCGGGATTCCGCGGGAGCGGGCTGCGTTCCTCACTCTCTCCCTATCATCTCCCCTTCCAGGTTCAGTACCTCTCGCCAGACGCTCACCTGGATCCCAGACTCTTTCTTCTCCAGGTGATCGGGAGAGCGAGCTTGGGGCGGGGAGACGGGGGTGGAAGGAGAGGGCGTGGGGAGACCTAATTCCTACCACCAATCCCCCGTCCCCGCTCCGGCTCGTGACACCTGCTGTGTTTCCCCTTCGCGTAGTCTTCTGAGCGGACGCATCTCCACGCTGAAAGATGAGACAGGAGCAGTGAGTAGGGCAAGGGCTGAATGGGGGCGGCAGGTAGGAGGAGGGACAGGACCCCCACTTAGTGGCCCTCTTTGCCCTGTCCATCTTCTGCTCCCCTTTTCCTGCAGATCTTCATCGACAGGGACCCCACCGTCTTTGCCCCCATCCTCAACTTCTTGCGCACCAAAGAGCTGGACCCCAGGTTGGTATGCGTAAACGGGAGGGAGTCCCTCCCCCATCTCCACGCCCTGAGAAGTCTCTTCTCCCCCTCAGCGTTTCCACTTACGCTCCATTCTATTAGAATTATGCAGAAGCTTGATCATGTGAAAATGACCTGTCCTGGCCAGGCGTGGTGTTCCACACGGGCAATCCTAGCGACTCAGGAGGCGGAGGCAGGAGGATTGAAGGCTGGAGGCCAGAAGCACCCTTTGTGATTTACAGACACACCTTCTGAAGATTAAAAAAAATTAATAAAGGGTTGAGGATGCAGCTCAGTGGTAATGGACTTGCAAAGTATGTGCAAGCCCTGGGTTCAGCCCCCCAGTACCACAAAAATAAAAAATAAAATAAAATAAACAAAATGACATGTCATCAGAATCCTTCCTAAACACACACACACATTTTCACAGCCCAGATCATTGCTCCTTAGAATCTTGATCCTGTCAAAATTAGGTACACGTCAACATTTTCTGTGCAGTTTTGAAAGCTTGTTTCTCAGAATTCTCTGCCTTCCCCCGTACTCCAGACCCTGAACCGTAGTCTCTTCTATTCCCCAGGGGTGTCCATGGTTCCAGCCTCCTCCACGAAGCCCAGTTCTATGGGCTCACTCCACTGGGTAAGTTAGCATCCTCATTGCACAGAAAACCAGCTCCCTACTGATGCGTCCTGAATGCTCCCTACCTCTTCTTGCCTCTTCTCCTGAAGAGGGCTGAGTTAGAGCTGAGAGCACTGGATTTGGCCCTGTCACTGAGGGGAGTGGTTCTGTGGAGAAAGAGATGGGGAAGGGGAGTGGGATTGGCCTCAGTAATCCCCAAAGCCCAGGTTTGAGTCCTTTCGTTTCATATCAGTTCGTCGCCTGCAGCTGAGGGAGGAGCTGGATAGATCTTCCTGCGGAAATGTCCTCTTCAATGGTTATCTACCTCCACCAGGTGGGCACTTTCTTTTATCTTTTGTCTTTCCTTTCCTCTTCCTTCCTTCCTTCCTTTCTTTTCTTTTCTCTTCCTTTCTTTCTTCCTACACCTATACCTATACCTATACCTGTAGGCTTCGAAGAAGGACTTGGAAACCCACTCCCCCAAAACAATCAACCATTGCAAACCCTATGGATAGCAGAAAAGCACTGACAGTGCGGGGCACGGCACAGTGTTGGGTAGTGTTTCCTCTGCTGTACATAGGGCTGCTATGAGTTGGACCTGACTCCACGGCACCTAATAAGAACTACAACAACATGATACATTTGGTCTGCAGCCATAGCACCCAGGCATCCATCCCACCTGATTTCAAGCTAAGCAAGGTCAGCCTGCTTAGTCCTTGGGTGAGAGACCACCTGGGAATACCAGGTGCTACAGCCTAGGGAAAAGGACCTGGCAACCCACTCCTGAAACAATCCACCACTGAAAACCCTATGAATAACAGAGAAGCACTGACATAGTGCCGGGCATGGCACAGTGTCGGAGAGTGTTTTGTTCTATTATACATGTAGTTGCTGTGAGTCAGATCTGAATCAATGGCACCTAACAACAACAACATGATATGTTTAGTTTGCAAATTAGGCAAAGAGATGAAAGATAAATAATAAAATAGAACAAAAACAATATACTTTAATAAAAGTTATATGTTGATATGTGATGTTGTTGTTAGGTGCCTTTGTGGACCTGTGTAGAACAGACACTGCCATGCCCGGCACTATGTCAGTGCTTTTCTGCTATTCATGGAGTTTTCAATGGCAGACTTTTTTGGGAGTGGGCTGCCAGGTCCTTCTCACAAGCCTACAGCACCTCGTGTTCCCAGGCGGTCTCCCATCCAAGTACCGACCAGGCCTGACCCTGCTTAGCTTCCAAGATCTGATGGAATCAGATGCCACACTTCTAAAGATGGAGTTTCTTGGGCCTTAGGT
Source organism: Pedetes capensis (assembly GCA_007922755.1). NCBI lineage: Eukaryota > Metazoa > Chordata > Mammalia > Rodentia > Pedetidae > Pedetes > Pedetes capensis. The sequence goes on along the minus strand of VMDO01000653.1, from coordinate 209,006 downwards.
TCTCTAGGTAATTTCACCCATTCCTGTGACATCACATACTGTATCTCTCTCTGCATTGATCTCTTTTCTGAACCATAGCTTTAATAGCCCACTATCCTCTCCACTTGACTATTCTACATATATATGCAAAATAACATGCCTAAAATAACCCTGAAGCCCATTCCCAAATCCTGCTCTGTCTTCTCTTTCTACTTTATGAGGCCCTTCTGTGTATTCACTGTTTAGGTCAAAAATTTCAGAATCATTCCGGACCCTGCTCTCTCCTCCACCCAACATCTAAATGAGCCAATTTTGTCAATGTTCCCTCTAGACTGTTTCTCAGTCAGTATATTTTTCTATGTCTACTCTAGTCTATGGGAGACAGGCACAGCAACCCACTCCCCAAAATCAATCCACCATTGAAAACCCTGTGAACAGCAGAGAAGCACTGATAACAGTGTTTCACTTGCTGTATGTAGGGTCGCTATGAGTCGGATACTGACTTGACGGCACCTAACAACAACAACTCTAGTCTAAGCCATAATTGTTTCTTGTTTGGAATTCTGCCACAGTTTACCTGCTCCCATTCTGGCACCCTCCAATTCCTTGTCCACATAACAGTCAGAGTAATCTTCTAAAAAGGTAAATCCTGTATTACACTCCTGCTTAAACCCTGGCATCCATGTGGGCACTTTCAGTAGATGGAGGGAGAGGGAGTTGGCTAAAGACTACATTTCCCATAAGGCTGCAGTGCTTGGGTGCCTGTCTGGGAGCCCTGAGACATGATGGGAGTTGTAGTTCTGGATCAGATCCTTGACTGATGCTTGAAAAGGAAATAGGAAACAGCATTTTCCATGAGGCGGTGGGCCGGCTAGTTCTCAGTAAAGCACAGAAGCATGCACAAGAGCACTTTGGGAGTCGTGGTCCAGGTTTGATTTCCTTACGGGGAGACCTTGGAAGAAGTGGGGTCATTTTCATAGAAGGGAGAAATATTTAAGGGAAGTTGTTAACTAGATTCCTTGGCTCAGCCAGGCTACCTGCTGTGGAAAGTCTTTCTCAGAGGGTGTTGGGACCTATAGTCTCTTTGCTGATTGGTAGGAGGAAAGAGTGGAGAAATCTAATGGAAGGCTTTATTTCCCTAAGCTCAGGCATTACTATTACCTTCATGAAATTTGCCAAATATAAAGAACTGTACTATTATTCCCCTTAGTTTATACCATTAAAAAAAAAAAAAATCATTTGCCAGGCACAGTGGCTCACCTGTAATCCCAGTGACTTGGGAGGTGGACATAGGAGGATCACAAGTTCCAGGCCAGAGGCAGCCTGTGTAACTTAGCGAGACTCTTTCTCAAGATAAAAGAGTGGAAAATGGCCTGGGGGTACAGTTCAGTGGTAGAACCCTTGCAAAGCATGTGTGAGGCCCTGGGTTCAACTCCCTAGTACCACAAACAAAACAAAACGAATAAAAAATTATTTTAATTATGAAGGTTTCTAGCAATACCTTTATACCACAAAAGCAAGGAAAATATGAAAGTACAACCCAAACATAATAGTGTTATTAAACTCTGGCTGGAGAATGGGTGCCCAGCAAGGGTATTTTCCCCTCTGCATCTCCTCTCTCTCTCTTTCCTTCTCTCTCTCCCTCTCCTTTTTTTTTCTTTTTTTTTTTTTTTAATGCACAGTCCTAGAGGGGTGAACCCAGGGCCTCGCCCCTGCTAGGCAAATGCTTTACCACTGAGCTGCATCCCCGGCTCCTTTTTATTTTTTATTTATTTTTATTTATTTATTTTTTATTTTCTATTTTTTGCAGTACTGGGGGTTGAACTCAGGGTCTTGTGCTTGTGTGCTCTGCAAGTGCTGGACCACTGAGCTGGACCCCCAGCCCATTTTTTTACTTTTTGAGACAGGGTCTCACTGAGTTATGCAGACTGCCTCTGATCTCAAACTTTTGATCCTCCTCCCTCTGCCTCCTGAGCCGCTGGGATTATAGGTGTGCGCCACTGCACCCTGCTTATATTTTATTTTGAGACAAGGTCTTGCCCAGTTGCACAGGCTGCCTCTCGCATCAAACCTACGGTCCTCCTGCCTCAGCCTCCTGGGTCTCTGGGATTGCAGGTGTGTGCCACCACGCCCAGTAAAAGATCCTCTTTATTAGGAGGGAAGACTAGCAAATATGGCAGAGGTGTCAATCAAATCACAGTGGCACCAAATGGAGTCTCTGTTTGTGGTAGGCCTCAGGGAACTGAGGAAGGAGTAATTTGCTCAATGTCATTGACCCAACGCCATTGAGTGCTCTGTCCTGGCACCGCCTGCCATCTTCCCCAGGACTCTGCGACACATAGGTCATGGTTTTAGCATTTACAGCCTGCGAGCCATGACTTCAGTGATGGTTGCTCTGCCCCGTCCCTCGCCTCTAGTGTTCCCAGTGAAGCGACGAAACCGGCACAGCCTGTTGGGGCCTCAGCAGATGGGGGGACGCCCAGCCCCTGTTCGAAGGAGCAACACGATGCCCCCCAACCTGGGCAACGCAGGGCTGCTGGGCCGAATGCTGGAGGAGAAACCCTCCCCCTCACCTTCAGGTAAGTTTCTGACTTCTGGGACATCAGGGCCGCCATGGGCCCCTGTGACCCTGCTTTGGCCCCTCCTTTCCCTCCCAAGGGCAACCAGAGGAGCCCGGGATGGTGCGCCTGGTATGTGGTCACCACAACTGGATCGCCGTGGCCTACACCCAGTTTCTTGTCTGCTACAGGTGCTTGGGGAGAGGGTGGCAGGAGGCCCCATGGGCGGGCAGGGTCGGAGGTGGAGGATGTTCATGGCCCCCCATCCTGCAGGCTGAAGGAGGCCTCTGGCTGGCAGCTGGTGTTCTCCAGCCCCCGCCTGGACTGGCCCATCGAGCGCCTGGCGCTCACAGCCCGGGTGCCCGGGGGCGCCCTGGGGGAGCATGACAAGATGGTAGCTGCCGCCACGGGCGGCGAGATCCTGCTGTGGGCTCTGCAGGCGGAAGGCGGCGGCTCGGAGATAGGTACGACCTTTTCCAGAACCCTCTGCCCTGGAGAACCCTGTAGTCTATTAAAATAACCCATCCTGTGGCCAGACACCACGGTATACACGCGATCCCAGGAGCTCGGATGGTGGGGGCAGGAGGATCATGAATTCAAGGCCAAAGGCAGCCTGCACAACTTAGCAAGACTGTGTCTGAAAATAAAAAAGGCGCTGTGGGTGCAGCTCAGTGGGAGAGCACTAGCCTAGCATCCACTGGGGGTGTTGAACCTAGACCCTAGGTTCAACACCCCCAGTACTGAAAGCAAAAAAATAAATAAATAAAGCTGTCGGGCACAGTGGCACATACCTGTAATCCCAGCAGCTCAGGAGGTGGAAGCAGGAGGATCGCAAGTTCAAGACTAGAGGCAGTCTGCTTAACTTAGCGAGACCCAGTCTCAAAAAGTTAAAAAAAAAATGGACTGGGGGTGCAGCTCAGTGGTCCAGCACTTGCAGAGCATACAAGTGCAAGGCCCTGGGGTTTAACCCCCAGTATTGCAAAAAAAAAAAAAAAAAAAAATTTCAATCCCACTCCTGCTGGGCGCAATGGCTCAGGAGACAGAAGCAGGAAGATCACAGGTTGGAGGCCAGAGGCAGCCTGCATGACCTAGCGAGACCTTGTCTTAAGATAAAAATTTTAAAATGGCTAGGGGTGCAGGCCAGTGCTGGAGCACTTGCAAAGTATGTGCAAGGCCTTGGGTTCAACTTCCAGGTACCAAAAAAAAAAAAAAAAAAAAAAAAGAACCCTCTGCTACTGGCAGAAGGTTTTGCCTTGTTGGACATGTAGTGCTTTAGGAGTCCATGGCTCCTCTGAGTCCCACGCCCTGGGTGATTCCTACTGGAATCCTCTGGCCCTGGTTCCTGCTGCCACTCTCCCACTGAAGTGGGGTCCCAGCCAAGCCTTCGTTGCCCTCTATAGGAGTTTTCCACCTGGGGGTCCCTGTGGAAGCCCTGTTCTTCGTCGGGAACCAGCTCATTGCCACAAGCCACACTGGGCGCATCGGGGTGTGGAATGCTGTCACCAAGCACTGGCAGGTCAGAGTTCTGGCCCACCTGGTTCCCCCTTCCTAAGTGTCCAGACTTTACACACCCAGAGAGGGGTTCCTTTCTGTCCTGCACCTCCTGGAGAGAGCCAGAGAACCCAGCAGCAGGCACAGCCTGAATCTTTGTGGTAAAGGCCCATGGAGCAGCTGGGAGGTCTTCCTGGAGGAGAGGCCACAGAGCTGACCTGAAGGATGGATGGGTTTGGAAAGATGGGGAGAAGATTCTCCAGGCAGTAGGTAGGAGAGCAAGTGTAGAGAAGATGGAGTAGGAGGCAAGAACCCAGAGAGAGGCCCACAAATGCGTGTTGCTTTGTACCTACCCCAGGCCACATCCAAAATGTAAAAACAAAGCAAAACAAAGCAAAAAACAAAACAAATACCTACAATATTGTTTTTTTCTCCCACAAATGTGTGAGTGTTTTGGAGAGAGGCAGAGAACAAGAGGCAGAGAAAGAAACAGAGCCAGACACAGTGGTGCATGCCTATAATCCCAGTGATTCAGGAGGCAGAGGCAGGAGGATCGCAAGTTCAAGGCTAAAGACAGCCTGCATAACTTAGCGAGACACTATCTAAAAATAAAAAATAAAGAATGGGCTGGGGGTACAGCTCAGTGGTGGAGCACTTGCAAAGCATGTGTGAGGCTGTGGCTTCAACCTCCCAGTAGTGAGGAAAAAAAGAAAGGAAAGAAGGAAGGAAAGAAAGAAGGAAGGAAGAAAAGAAAGAAGGAAGGAAGAAAAGAAAGGAAAGAAGAAAGGAAGGAAGAAAGAAAGGAGAGAAAAAAAGGAAGGAAGGAAGATAGAATCAGAAAATGAAAAAGAAGTGACAGAGCAAAGCCAAGACTCCAGGGCTATGTTAGGCAAAGGGACACAAAGACAGAGAAGGAGATGAATTTAAAGTCAGAAGGGCAAGTCAAGCTGGGCGTTATGGTGCAAGTCTGTAATCCCAGCACTTGGGAGGTTGAGGCAGGAGGATCGATGCCAGTCCAAGGCTAGCCTGAACTACACAGCGAGTTCTAGGCCAGCCTCGTGCTGTACAGCAGACCTGTATCAGCGTAAACATGCCCGATCTTGTCTGATCTCGGATGCTACGCCAGGTCACACCTGGTTAGCACTTTGATGGGAGAAACACAGAGTCAAGGAGAGGCAAAGAGACCATCAGAGATGGCACACAAGGGGGTCCAGGGAGACCCAAAAGATAGGTGGAGATGGGTGCAGCTAGTGAGATCAGGAGACACGGGCTTTGGGCTCAGAGGGTCCTGGAGATGAGGAGGACACTCTGAGGGGCTCCTTGGAAGCAAAGCCCCGGAAGCTCCCATGCCTCTGCCTCCCGCTTGCTCTGGCCGCAGGTCCAGGAGGTGCAGCCCATCACCAGCTATGACGCGGCCGGCTCCTTCCTCCTCCTGGGCTGCAGCAACGGCTCCATCTACTATGTGGGTGAGCAGCCGCCTCCCTGGGACACAGCGGGGTGGGGGTGGTGTTAGGCCAGGTGCCTGGAATGAACCTGCCCCACCCTGTCCCCCTAGATGTGCAGAAGTTCCCCCTGCGCATGAAGGACAACGACCTCCTTGTCAGTGAGCTCTACCGGGACCCGGCGGAGGATGGGGTCACCGCCCTCAGCGTCTACCTCACCCCGAAAACCAGTAAGCTATGAGGCTGCTCATCCCCCTGCCCTCACCAGCCAGCGCCAGCCCGCAGCTGTGTCCCTGCTCTGTGTGGCTTGTGAGCGAGACTTAGCACAAAGAGGGACAGATTCAGTTCTTGGTTACTTAGTTACTTAGCACATATTTCTTGAGCAGCCACGTAGATGCTTGACCATGGCCAGCCTCTCCAGCAGGGGCGAAATGGGCCACTGGCATTTAATCTTTGTTTTTTTCCCATCTCTGTGATCAGGGAATGCCATTTGCATGTTTATAAAGCCAAGAGTGTGCACCGGGCACCGTGGCACAGGCCTGTAATCCCAGGAAATCGGGAGGCTGAGACAGGAAGATTGCAGGTTCGAGGCCAGAGGCAGCCTTCGTAATTTAGCGAGACCCTGTCTCAAGGTACAAAATAAAAAGGGGCTGGAGGTGCAGCTCAGGGGTAGAGCACTTGCAAAAGTATTTGCAACACCCCTGGGTTCAGCCCCCTAGCATCGCAAAGACAAACAAAACCTCCAGAGGATGCATGTTGTATAGTGAACAAATCCAAGTTCTTTTGGCGACCAGGCCTCGCTAATACATAGCACAGGCTGGCCTTGAGTTCACGTTGTCCTGTCTCAGCCTCCTGAGTGCTGGGATTATAGGCATCCGCTATCACATGTGACCCCCATTCTTATTTAGGGCTCTTTTGGATTATTTCGTTTTCTCAATGTTAAATGCTTTTGATTTTGAGACAGTTCATATGCCATAAATCCCCCCACCTTTTTTTTTTTTCCTCTCATGAAGTTGGGGATTGAACCCAGGGCCTTGCATGTGCCAGGTGGGTATTCTACCACAGAGCTGCATCCCTGGCCAAATTCACCATTGCAAAGTGCGGAATTCAATGGGGTTTAGTATATTCACAAAGCTGTGCCAACATTTCCACTATCCAATTCCACAACATTTTTATCACCTCATAAAGAAATCCCCTACTCCTTAGCAGTCACTCCCAATCCTCCCTCCTGACCGCCCCTGGAAACCACTAATCTATTCTGTGCATCTGTGGATTTGCCTATTCTGGACATTCCATGTAAGTGGAATCATACCTTGTGTGGCTTTTTTTGTTTTTGTTTTTTTGTTTTTTTGCGGTACTTGAGGGTTGAACTCAGGACCTCCCACATACTTTGTAAATGCTCTACCACTGGGCTGCACCCCTAATCCATTTTAAATTTAATTTTCTTTTTTTTTTTTTTTATTTAAAAACAGTGTTTTTTGAGAGAGGGTCTCATTAAGTTACACAGGCTGCCTCTGGCCTCGAATTTCACAATCCTCCTGTCTCCACCTCCCCAGTTGCTTGGATGACAGGCATGAGCCACCATACCTGGCATATGTGGCCTTTTGTGTCTGGTGTCTGTCTGTCTGTCTGTCTTTCTTTTTCCTTTTTTCTTTTCTTTTCTTTCTTTTTTTTTTTTTTTTTTTTTTTTTTTTTTTTTTTTTTTTTTTTTTTTTTTTTTTTTTTTTTTTTTTTTTTTTTTTTTTTTTTTTTTTTTTTTTTTTTTTTGTGGAGTACTGGGGGTTGAACCCAGGGCCTCGAGCTTGCATGCTTTGCAAGTGCTGGACCACTGAGCTGCACCCCCAGCCCATTTTTTTTTACTTTTTGAAACAGGGTCTCACTAAATTATGCAGACTGCCTCTGGTCTTGAACTTGCAATCCTCCTGCTTCTGCCTCCCGAGTCACTGGGATTACAGGCGTGGCCTCTGCACCCAACCTGTGTCTGGTGTTTTTCACTTAGCATAATGGTTTCTTTTTTTTGTTTTTGTTTTTGTTTTTTTTTTGCATAATGGTTTCTTAATGGTTAGTGCTTTCTGATCCTAACATATCTTTACCTAGTCTATGTTGCAAAGATTTTCGTATGTATGTTTTTGTTGTTGTTTGTTTCACTTGGAAGGCGTTAGATAATTTTGTTTTGTTTTATTTTGTTTTGAGATAGGGTCTTACTGTGTAGCCCAGGCTGGCTTGGAACTCAGTATGTAGTCCAGGCTGGCCCCAAATTCACTATCCTCTTGCCTCAGCCTCCTGAGTGCTTATGTTTTCTTCTAGAAGCTTTTTGTTTCATCTTTTGTAGACAGTCTCTTTTCCATCTCAAGTCATTTTTTTTTGTATGTGTGTGGTACTGGGGGGTTGAACCCAAGGACTGACATGTACTAGACAAGTGCTCCACCACTGAGTCACATCTGGCCCCTATTTTTATTTTTTATATGGAGACGGGGTCTCTCTAAGTTCTGCAGGCTGCTTCTGGCCTCAAACTCACAACCTTCCTGCCTCAGCCCCCTGAGTCGCTGGAATTACAGATCTGTACCACACAGTACCTGGCTTCAAGTTAATTTTTATGTGTGATGTGAGGTAGGGGTTATAGTTTATTTTTTCCTAGCAGGAATAAGTTAATAATAGATCTAATATCACAGCACATTGTTACCTTTCTCCTATATACGGCCTCTTTCTTATTTCATGTATTTATTCCTTTCCTTCTCATCTCCTTTCCTACCACATGCCACTATTCTATTGTGTTTAACATTTATCTTTCCATTTGCGTGTGCCTTACAAAATGGAGATTGCAGATGCATCTTTGAATTTCTATAAACGGTATGGTGTACATATCTCAGTTTTCCTTTTACTCTAGGTTTCATATCTGTCCATGTTACTATGTGTAACCCTCGTCCATTGTCTGTGACTTCTTCACCAAATGCTGAAACCATATTTTACCTGCTCGTATTCCATAGGATGGTCCATTAGGTTTCTGAGAATCTCAAAATGGAAAGCTGGCCAGGGTCGAGGGTCCCTCAGACACACCGGTTGCATTCTCTTATCTCGCTCTGTCTTCACATGCCGCATTCTGTTTCTCTGACTCTCTCTCGTCCCAGCTCTTGATGTCTGTCTCTGTCTACACCTCTCTATGTGGTTCAGTTTCTCAGTTCCCTGTCTCTCTCTTTTTTTCTCTCTCTCCTTGGCTTGGTCTCTCTCTGTATGTCTTAATCTCCATCTCTGGTCTCTCTTTGCTCTGGGTCTTTGGCTCCCTGACCCTCTGTTTCTCACGTCTTCCCCCCCCCCACACACACCTTTCTCTCTCCTTTTGTCCCTCTGGCTCTGGCTCTTTCTCTGCTTGTCTCTTTGTCTCTACCTTGGTGGCTGTTTTTCTGTGATGCAGGCCCCCTTTCTTTTTGTCCTTGGTTCCTCACTAGGTGACAGCGGGAACTGGATCGAGATCGCCTACGGGACAAGCTCGGGAGGTGTGCGGGTCATCGTGCAGCACCCCGAAACCGTGGGCTCGGGGCCCCAGCTCTTCCAGACCTTCACCGTCCACCGCAGCCCCGTCACCAAGATCATGCTGTCAGAGAAGCACCTCATCTCAGGTGGGGCTACCTGTGGGAGAGATGGCGCGGGTGGGAGCGTGGAGCCAGGATGATGAGGATTTCCACTGGGTAAGAGAGAGAGAGAGCACTGGGAGGCTGCGGATGATGGGGAGACCCGGGAGGGCAAGTGAAGAAGTGAGGAGAGACCCTAAGGAAACCAGTCTGGCAGAGAGTGATTTGGGGGGGAGGGCTGTTGAGAAAAGAGCTCATCAATTGAATAAGCATTTATTGAGCACCTCCTGTGTGCCAGGCATGCAGGATACAATGATAGACAAGACAGGCTAAATCTCTGCCCTCAGGGAACTAACGTTCTAAGGGAGATGGCAAATGACAGGTAAATAAACAAAAATACAGAGCGAGGTGTAGCGAGGAGCAGAGCATTTGCCTAGCATATGTGAGGCCCTCAAGTCAATCCCCAGCACGGCAAAAAACAAAACAAACAACAACAAAAATTTAAAAATAGGCACGGTGGCACACATCTATAATTCTAGCACTCAGGAGGTGAAGGCAGGATGATTGTAAAGTTCAAGACCAACCTGGACTACATAGTGATACCCTGTCTCAAAACAAACAACAATAAAAAGAAATAAATGAAAACATCATCACCATGTGATAATATAAGCCAGGAATAAAAACGAAGTGTCTGGCTAGCAAGTGTCAGTCCGAATAAAGCAATCAAAGAAAAAACTCTCCAAAGAATAATGGCATTCATTTGGAAAGAGCAGAGCGTCGCAATGGGAATCTTCGTGCCATAGTAAACTCTGGGTGTGTTCAAAGAGGTCGAGGCTAGGGGAAGTTTTTCCTTGTTTGTTTTTTTTGTTTGAGACAGAGTCCAACTTTGTAGCCCAGGGTGGCTGGAACTTGGGATCCTCCTGCCTCAGCCTCCTGAGAGCCGGGATCCTAGGCATGTACCACCACACCAGGCCAAGGGGAAGTTTTGAAAGACAGAAATGAGGAAGATGACATCAGATATTTTGAAATAATCCTTGGCTATAATGCTTCCTCAGAAGAATGACCTCAGTCTGAGGTTGAACAGTTTCTGGGCAGATGTCAGGGCAGAAGTACTTCTCACATGAGGTGGCAATGGCCTCCAGACAACTTTGTGGTTCCCCTTGTGTCTTGTGACAGTTACTATCAGCCAATCGTTCGTAAGGACCCTTCTTTTGTAACCTCCTGGTTTTGCTTACTATTTGTTGTTGTTTTTGTTAGGGTTGACACAAGTGACTCCATATTGTTTTGTTGTTTGTCTCAAGCCTCCTACTTCCACCTCCCAAGTGCTAAGTGCTGAGACTGCAGGCATCTGCCACTGCACCCAGTGCCACTCCGTTTCCAGAAGCGTTCACACTTTGTTCCCAAGAGCATCAGGGTCACTAGAGAGGGGTGGTTCAGGGAAGGCCTGTCTGAGGAAGGACCTCTCAGCAGAAACGAAGGAATAAGCAAGTGCAGATCAGCAGGGACAAGCAATTTAGGCAGAGGGAACACGCATTGTGAAGGCTCTGAGGTGGGAGGGTGTATGATGTGTCTGAGGAAGAGCAGGGAGCCCCGGGCCTGCAGTGAGGGAGTGAGGAAGGTGGAGGAGATGAAGGCAAAGAGGTGGCCAGAGTGAGGGCCAGGGGAGGGCTCTGAGCCAGGCAGGCCATGGCCGGCCTCCGGGGTTCACAGGCTCCCTCTGGCTATGTGTGGGAACGGACTGGGGACAAGGAGGACAGGAGCAGAGGGCCCGGCAAGGGGGCTGCTGGGCAGGACAGGCAGGAGATGGGGTGGACAGGAGCAGGGTGGGGCAGTGGGCAGGGTAGCTGAGGTTAGGCTCTGGGACTCCAGAACCATTTCTTAGGCAGAGCCAACAGGGTCTCTGGCCATTGGGAATCCCCGGGGGAGAGAATTCTCTGAAAGGGAGGAACTGGTCAGGGGCTGGATCTTGGCACTCAGGAAGGCCAGGCGGGGGCAACATCATGGCCAGGCCTGACCTCCGACTGCCCGCATGTCTCTCAGTCTGTGCCGACAACAACCACGTGCGTACCTGGTCTGTGACCCGCTTCCGAGGCATGATCTCCACCCAGCCTGGCTCCACCCCACTCGCGTCCTTCAAGATCCTGGCTCTGGAGTCGGCTGACGGCCACGGTGGCTGCAGTGCCGGCAACGACATTGGTGCCTGCTGAGCCCTGGGCCTCCCTACCATCCTGCCTCACCTCTGCTGGCCCCTCTGGCCCTCTTGCCTGACCCCTATGGGCTTCCAACCACCCACCCTGCTGCCCTGGTTGACCCCCACCTCCACTGATGGCTGACCCCTGTTGACCCTCACTGACTTCCCTGTGGACCTGTTACCTACATCCGTTCCTCCTACTGACTGCTCCCTGGCCCAGGGCCCTGTCTCATGCCCAAGTGCCCGATCCCCTGATGAGTCTGAGCTCTGTTGACCACTGTGACCTTCCAACTCCCTGACCCTGCCCAGGTCCAGCAGCCTGGGGATGGGACCTAAGTGTGGGACGGGGTTCAGCAGTGGGGAAAGGGGCAACGCCTTGGGGTCCAGAGGCCCTGGGGACCTCAGCTGGCCTTGACCTTGACCTTGCCCCTGCCTGGCCAGGTCCCTACGGTGAGCGGGATGACCAGCAGGTGTTCATTCAGAAGGTGGTGCCCAGTGCCAGCCAGCTCTTCGTGCGTCTTTCATCTACTGGGCAGCGGTGAGGAGCGTCCCAGCAAATGGGGAGGGAGGGGGTCAGAGAGAAGGCAAGATACCAGCTGGGTCACAGAGGCCCAACAGGGGTCCCCCGCCAAATGGCAATGAAGGAGCACAGGCTGGAGCACACGTGCGTCTAGTGAGTTCAGAGGCTGGAGGGGCCAAAGATGTGACAGGTGTGGGGGGAGGGACGCTGGAGAAACCCCAGGCCACTGTGAGGGACCTGACACACCCTGGTGCAGTCAGGGCGGGATGAGGAGGAAGAGCAGAGGGTCGGGCGGGATGGGGAGGCATGGGCAGAGGGTCAGGCCCGGAAAAGCAACACAGGAAGTGGGAGGAGCCTAGAGCTGGTGCTTTCTCCAGCCTGGGAAGGGGTCTGGGAGGGTTATTTTGGAGAGAGGCCTGTGGACAGAGACTTGGGGGCTAGGAAGAAGTGAGCAGAGGAAAGAGAAAGGATGCGCCTGGCCAGGGAGCAGCAAGGGCAAAGGCCAGACCAGAAGCCACATTAGGGGGCGTGGCGCTTGGGGCCCCGGAACAGGGCTGGAGGGGGCGTGGCCATGGTGGGCGTGTTCATGAGCGGGCAGGGTTGGGCAGTGAGGTGGCTGGGGCTAGGCCCTTGCCTCCGTGGGCAGAAGCTGAGGTTTTGTGCTAGGTGCAGCCTTGTGGCCGCCCTGACAGTGAGCAGGTACAAGAGGAAGTCAAAAGCCCAGGGTCGAGGCCATGGTGGGCACCAAGGAGGAAAGAGGAAGGGGCGTCCAAGGGAGAGATGCCAGGTGGCCAGTGAGAGATGGAGGAACAGGGACAAGCAGCAGGTCTGGGGAGGGTCCTGAGGCCCACTGGGGAACGCCTTGGGTGGGCAGCAGGGACGTCCAGGAGCCTGAGACGTTGAAGACAGAATAGATCAGACAGGTGAAGCTCGATGGTCATTGAACCGAAGCTTCTGTTGCGGGGGGGTGGGGGACGGACAGAGACCCCGGAAGGGCATGAGGGTAGGAGGGACCAGGCCGGGTGACCCCTCCCCATTCGCCCCCTGCAGGGTGTGCTCTGTGCGCTCGGTGGACGGCTCGCCCACCACCGCCTTCACGGTGCTGGAGTGCGAGGGTTCCCGGCGGCTCGGCTCCCGGCCGCGGCGCTACCTGCTGACCGGCCAGGCCAACGGCAGCCTGGCCATGTGGGACCTGACCACTGCCATGGACGGCCTTGGCCAGGCCCCTGGTACTCCCCGCCCCACCTCAGCCCATCCCAGGCCCCACTCTTACCCGAAATCTCATCCACAGCCCGCCTTAGCTCCGTCTCTCCCCAGGCCCTTACCCCCCCCCACCCCCCCGCCCAGTTTCCTTCCCCTTTGGGCCTCTTTCCCTGCCCTCCATGGCCTGGCTTCTTCACTCATCTCTCCTCGCCTCTGACCCCTGCTTGTCCATCGCTGTATCCTTCCATCTGTCCCAACCCTGGATGATGGTAGGATGGCCCCTGGCCTTTGCCCTGTGACCCCTGGCTTGCCCCCTGACCCTGCTTTCTTGGCCCGCAGCAGGCGGCCTCACAGAGGAAGAACTGATGGGGCAGCTAGAGCAGTACGAGCTGGCCCCGCTGGGCTCCTCCCTGGGCTCCCTCCCCAGCCCCTCGCCCCGGAACTCTCTCACCAGGTAGCGGAAGCCTCACTTCCCGCTTTGTGTAGGGGGTGAGAGGGGACAGTGCAGTGGCCCCGTGAGGCCAGGCGCTGACCTCCCCGTCCCCTCAGTCTCTATTCAGCCTCCAGCAGCACCTCCCTGTCTGGCCGCAGAGGGAGCCCCAGCCCCCCACAGGCAGAGGCCCGGCGCCGCACAGGAGGCAGCTTTGTGGAACGATGCCAGGAACTGGTGCGGAGCGCCCCGGAGCCCCGACGGCCACCAACGCCAGCCCCGCGGCCCTCCACGGGTCTTGGGGCTCCCCTCACGCCTCCCCAGAAGAAGCTCAATGAGACTTCGTTTTGAACACAGCCGCCATGATGCCTTTGGATACCCTGGGTCCAGGGGGCTGGGCTGCCTGCCTGTTTCCTGTCAGCGCCCTGGGTTCAGGGACGGGCCTCCTTGGAGTGGTCATTGTTACTAGGTCCCTATCATCCCCCTTTTTTTGACAGCCAAAGTCACACTCCCCAATAAAATCCTTAACTGCTGATACCTCGTTAGCATTCTTAATGGGTTTTGGGGGGCTCCTCTGGGAAGGAATGGAGAGATACAGGGCCCAGCCAGGTTCCTGGCTGTAAATTCAGGAATATCTCCCTCCCCCGGTTTGAGCAAAGAAGGGAATGTATTTATTGGCCTATGCTCTGGCTTCCAGTGTGGCTGGACCGAGGGGTTCACTCATCCAGCATGTCTTCCCATCTCTTGCCTTTGCCCTCTGTGGGATGCTTCATTGCCAGGTAGATTTCCCCTCTCTGTGCCAAGATCTTTCTAGGAAGCTCCTTAACTTTTTAAAAGAAATTTCTAGCAGCATCAAAAATCACAAGACTGACTCTCATTGGCTTGAATCGAGTCTAATGACTACTCTTGAACTGATGGCTATGGTCGGTGTGATGAAGTGCTTCTGTGGTCCCAACCTGGGTCCTGAGCCTCACAAGCTAGGGGGCAAGGTCAACCCCATGTGGGCAGAATCGGGATACTGTTACTTCAAGCAGGAATGAACGGCTTCTGTAGGCAGAAGCACAGGGATCAATTAAGTGATTGCTTCATCCTTACTTAATATTTGTAGCCCACACCTTGTCACTGAAAACACTTTGCCCAACATCCCTAGCTGCCCAGCCCTTCACTCCTTTCCTATGTAGGGGACAGGTGCCACTCACCCCCTAAATCATGCCTTTTCTTCTAGCACTTCATCCAGGATCTTTTCTGCATTTTTTTCCTGGAGCTAATGAAGAAGAGAAAAAGTGGGCCAGACTAGGAGCAAGAGATTTTAGAATACGCTAACTCCAGAATCACAGGGTTTCTGAAATGCCAAAGTCTCTGAAACACAGTGGAGAAGTGTCTAGAATGCTAGGAAACCTAGGACTCAGAGCTGTTCTGGTGTGTTAATTGTTAGGCGCTGTCAAGTTGAGTCTGACTCATAGCCACCCAGGGTTTTCAATGGCTGGCTGTTTTGGGATGGCTTTGAGAGTGGATTTTGCCAAATCCTTCTCCCATTTGTGTGGTGCTGGAGAATGGAACCTGTGTCCTCAGGGAGTGTGGAGCAGCACTGTACCAACTGAGCTAAACCCCAGCCTTGGGGAGTTAATAGATTAGGAATATTAGTTTTCTCCTTTGCATATCGGAGAATCCAGACTGCAGACATTTCTGACAAGACCTAGAATAGGCACTAGAATATGAGAGTCAAGGAACACCTATGAATCTCCACCTGTAGGAATATTTTGTATGCCAGAATTTCTGGAAAGCTGAGAGTTACAGGACACAGAAAGGAATCTGGGCTCCTGGGGTGCATAGAAAGTGGCCAATATTCTGAATGGTCAGCCCTTCTGGAGCACCAGAGGGTTTGTATTCTGAGAAATCCATAATGGTATAGGGGTCTGGATTTTCAGAGCCTCTAGAACACAAATGTGAGACCTAAAAGGTGAGTGATTCCAAAATATGGGTGTTCTGGAATGCCTGAGAATCACAAACTCCTGATTTTTTTTTTTACTTGCCAGGACATTCAGAACACTGGGATATATATGAATGTTCGACATTCTAGAGACTGGGGTTTAGAATGTCAGGAAATCTAGAATGGGGGGCATATTTTGTGATGCTTATAGATCCAGAAGAGTGAGGGCTTTTTTTTCCATGCCAGAGAACTCTCATGTTGTTTTGGAATGCTCATGAATCTAGAAGCAATGGAGAGATGGAGTGTTGTCAAATCTAGAACACTAAAGAGTTGGAGTCATTTTAAAAAACCAGGACTAAGCATAAAATGCTGTGTGGAGGGGAGAAGGATGGGGGGAAGCTTCTGGAACTACAAGGAATCTAGAACTCTGAAGGTTCTTAAGGGTTCACATCAAGATCCAACGATAACAGACATGATCCCAGGGGATAGAAAAGGATTGGGAGCCCAGGAGTCCAGATTCTGGGGGGAAGGGAAGCCAATGCCATCCCCGGAAGTTGCAGTGGTGAGCCAGAGGCTGTTGCCTAGCAACGAGCATTGAAGATGCCCTGGATCCCAGGCAGAAGGGAGAAATTTCGGCAGCGCCCCCAGCAAATGTTCCAGCCACAGGGTAGGCTGTGGGGGGGGGGAAACGGGTGAGGGATCCAGCGTCCTGCGTGGACATGTGGGCAGGATTTGGGGAGCCACACAAAGGCAGGGGCATGGAGCACATTCAATGGGCGGAGGTGGGCAGTCGGTCATCGTGCTGTGTCAGCCCATGAATCGCTGTGAAGGAGGCGTGAGTGCCATGGTCACAGCTCCAGGGGGCTGTGTGTCACTGGACAGTGGACAGGTCCAGATTTCTCAGTGTCCATGTGGGATGGAATCGTGGATTGCTGTAGGTGGCAGGAACGGTGTGAGTGTGGCTGGGTGAATCAGCCTCTGTGTCTCACTGGTGGGGAGGGATGAAGGATCTTCTGTTTGTACAGCGAGGAGCAGGGATAAGGGATGGGGTGAAGCTGGATCGTTTGCTGTCCTTAGTGTCATGTGGGCCCCACGGTTGGGCCCGTGGCCTTGTGTGGGCAGAGACCCATACGCTGGAAGGGAGGGGGCTAACGCTACAGAAAGGGAAACCTCAAGAATCAAACTGCTGAGCGAGATGGGGTCTGGAACCCACAAGCAGAGTAAACTTGGAAAGCCTGGTGCTTGGGATCCTAAGTGTGGAACTGTGTCTCAAGTCTCTCTGAAGGGGTGTGGCCCAAATCTCAGGAAAAAGAGGTGACTAGGGAATGGGACCTGAAGCTCTGGGGGCGGTGCATTTAGAAGAAAGGCAGGCGGGGCTTGGGTGTCTGAGAAGAGGGTGGGAGCTTGAATTTATAATGAAGGGAAGACTCGGGTGTGAGACCTTCTGAGTTGGGAGGTTGTGAGCATGGAACTCACTAAAGGGTGGGTGAATGGGGCCTAAAACGCCCTGTGGCCTGGGGCACCGCACCTAGGTCCTTAGGAAAGGAAGGGACAGGGATAGGAGCTCTCTAAGGAGAGAATATTATTCTGGGAATGGGAAGGTACTCTTGGGAGACTCTAAAGATTCAGGCAGGGAAAGGGGGTCTGGTACCTTGTCAGGGTGGCAGCAGAGGAGTGCGGGAGGGGGCAGAGCCGAGAGCCCTCCAGGAGAGGAGTCCAGGGGTCAGAGGCACAGCCTGGATCCACAGAGGGGCAGAACTTTGAAGGCAACAGCTTCTGCAGATAGCCTGGAATGGTGAGGGACAGGACCCTGGGAAGGGACAAACCCTTGGGAAGGCCTAATGTGGGCCTTTTTGTTGTTGTTAGGTGCTATTGAGTCGGCATCCGACTCATAGTGACCGTATGTACAACAGGCGAAACACTATTGTCAGTGCTTCTCTGTTCTTCATAGGATTTTCAACGGCAGATTGATTTTTGGGAGTGGGTTGCCAGGTCCTTCTCCCAAGCCAACAGTACCTAGTGTTCCCAGATGATCTCCCATTCGACTACTAACCAGGTCTGACCCTTCTTAGTTTCCAAGATCTGACAGGATCAGATGCCACAGGGCAGGACTTGGGTCTAATGTAGCATTAAGCACTCCACTCCCAGAATCTTTTCTGTGTGGGATGGGGGTGGGAAGTAAGGCACAGGGTCTGTCTGTGCAGCCCAGGAGGGCCTCGAACTCGCGATCTTCCTGCCTCAGCCCCGCCAGTAGTGGGCTGAGAAGCTTTGCCATTCACACGCCCGGCTCATTCCCAGAACCCTTAGTCCCTTGACGGGGAAGACGGCACCGTTGGGGCTCCCACTTCTACATCAGCCAGAAAGCTAAACTCTGATCGAATTCTCCCCAAACTGTAAGCGGAGGGGGGGGGGGGAGCCGGGCCTCAAGAGCCTGACTTTGGGGACCCTTCCCCACCCTGTGCATCCCTCTGAGTTGTAAGTCACTCCTTCCTTGGGGCCTGGGCTTCACGAGAGGGGTCACCAGGGGTCATGCAGTCAGCACCCGACTCCTGATCGCCCCCTCATCGCTTAGACTACTCCAGACTCCAGAGGCCCAGCGCCCCGCACCTGTCCGTCTAGCCCCTCCCTACCTCCGCCCAATTGGCCACCCGGGGAGCGCTGGGCAGCGAAGGGCTCTGATTGGCGGGAAGTTCGCAGCCGGCGGCTCGGACGGTGGAGAAAGTGAGTCTGCCTCTGGCGGGGGCGGGGCGGGGGCGGGGCCCGGCCGAGCTGGACCCGCTGGACAGACCGCCCGCTCGGAGCCGGACTCTGTGTCCGGCATGATGCTGCGGCCTGGCCCCTGCGGCCGCCGCCCCCTCCTGATGCTGCTGCCGCTGCCGCTGCTCCTCGCGGCCGCCACCTCCGCCGCTGGCCCCAGCTCCAGCCCCAGCCAGGCCTTCGAGGTAGCGGCTGTCCTGGGCCGCCCGGCCGGGTAAGCCCGCTGCAGCCCCCTTTCCCTTGTGCACCCTCCACCCAATAAGTCGCTGGTCCAGGAGGACCGCGACTCTCTGATTTAGGGAAATAGGAACCCATTGCTTCAGTGGGAAGATAAGTCAGGGATCTTGGACCTATTAGGGGTCCCTATTTTTTAGGGGTTAGACTTTGAGAAGCACGAAAATTTTGGAGGAGGGCGTCCCCTCCAGTGTGGTGGAGATGGATAAGTCTCCAGCAGAATTCTGGGGTTCATTGGGAGACAGATCCCCAGTGGATATGGGGTTGGGACTCTGAATTCTCCTAGAATGATAGCGATAGATGCGGCCCTCAAGCTAGGATGGAGTTCTCCAAGTTTTCTGGATGCTCGAGAAAGTTTTTGGGGAGGTTCTGGGCGGACTCTATGGGAGAGTTGAGAGATCCTAGATTTCCAGGGGAGCTGGGTTCATTAAAAAGGACCTTGAGGTTTTTGTAATAGATTAGGAGGACGTGGACTCTTGGGTCTGGCAGACAGACTCGGGAACCTCCGAGGATGCGTGTGTGGGGGGGTGTCCCTCGGGTTTTATGAGGGTTGGGAATGTCCTGCTGTCCTAGAATTAGAGAACGCTAGAATTGCATGAGTTACCCGAGAGATCCCCGCGAGAGATTTAGGATATCCTATAGAGTTGGGGGGGTTCTAGCCACCCTTCCTGTCTGCCGGTGACGAGATGGGAGGAAACAGTCTTTCCAGCGCCCCCCCCGCCCCGCCCGGCGGCCCTCCGCTCCGTTACAAAGGCCCCGGGCTCTGCTCCCGCCTGGGTCTCTGCGAATGCGTTTAGTAACCTGAGCCGCGCCGGGGGCGGGGCCGGGAAGGGGTTAACCAGCGAGGAAGCGGGAGGGATGACGACAGCATCGGGGGTCTCGGAGGCTCTCCCCTAGGCGGCCTCCGCCCCCACCAGTCCCCCACTCGTCTGGAACGGGGCCATGCGCTGGAGGGCCCCTTGCCAACCTCTTCCACGGCTCTGAATTCGAGGCCTGCGCGCGCGCCCTCATCTCTCGCCCCCTCTGAGACTGGGGATAATGGACTTGTCTGGGGGGCGCTTTGAGTTGCGAAACACTCGCGCGGCCACTAAGACCCTCTAGGCTCCCAGCCGTCGCCGGGAAGACCTTTTCCACTTGGTCAGGCAGGGAAACGGAGGCCCAAAGACCAGGAGAGGCTGTCTCCAGGACGCACAACGAGGAAGGGCAGGAACGAGCTGGCACCCAGGCCTCGGGCTTCCCAGTCCTGGGCTTCAATGTCCCTTTCCACCTCAGCACCCTGGTGGGCCTCCAGTCACTGGGGATACCGCGCTGCCCAGCCGCTGAGGTCTGTGGACGTGGCGCCACCTGCCGGCCAGGATCACGATGGCAGCTGAGTCCCGGACAGGGACTAGCGGGAGGATGAAGTTCTAGATCCCAGACAGTCCGGGCTTGGAAAGGCACTTAGAACATTTCTTTGATTATTCTTTCTTTAAAAAAATCACTTAATATAGTTAACTATCTTTTCCAATAAAACCTTACAGCCAAACCTACTACATAAGACACATAAAAGTAAGTTTGCTGTGGAGAAGCTAAGCCCATTTGCCCTCTCCCATTGTATAAGTGGGGAAACTGAGGCGTGCAGAGACGCGCCTCAAGTTACTCACACATCTGTTTCGAGATCGTTGAAGGCTTGTTTTGGTTTCCTCTCCCCCTTGCCCTCCTTTGGGAAGTTCTGGGGTCCTAGGGGCCTGTGTGACTTCCACTCCCCTATTTATAGCGTTGCTGCTTGTCATTGCTGCCTAGGCCAGACACCTAGGAGGAGCCGCTGCATCCGAGGTGGGTTCTTCCAGGCAGGGTATGGGTAGGGGGTGAAAAGGGGTAGGAGCAGAGGGGCTGGGGACTCCCTTCCCCAGCCTTCATCCCAGCTGCTGAGCTGGATGCTTTTGGTGGAGGAAGAGACTCTACCCCGCCTCCCCCACTTACCCTGGCTGTCTCTGAAGCCTCCTGCAGGACCCGAAGCTGCCGGCGTGAAAAGTGCACGGGCCTCCCTCGCTGCCTGACCCCAGCACCTCCAGCGCCGAGCCCCAGCACCAGCCCTGGAGCGAGGAAGAGGCAGGTGTCCCTCAACTGGCAGCCCCTCACGTGAGTGTGTGATCCTTGTCCTGCCAGACACTCCCTGGGTGACGCCTGGCCTTGACACCTTTCCCTCCATCCCCTTTCACTAGCAGTTTGCATCTTTATTTCCATTTCTCCTTTTCCCTGCCCAGTTCGGTCCCTGGGTCTTTAGGTCCCTGTGTGCATTTGTTCTTTCCTTTCCATGCATCTCATCTCTCGTTCTGTTTCCGCTCATCCTGTGCTGCCTCCCGGTCTCTACGTCTCGGCTGGTCTCACTTCTCTCCCCTCCCTCCCTATGTCTTTCTCCCATAGCTGTTGCCCCTGCTTCTCTCTAAGCATCTGAAGAACACCCAAGGCCTGTTCCCTGTAAAAGGCTTGAGGGGCGGGCGGTTGTTGGGCAGAGCCGCTACTGGGAGACCTTCTCCTGGCGTGGGAGGCCCTTGCAGGGGGGTGGGGGTCAGTTTAACGGTGGTGACAGCCGCCTCTCCTCCCCCTCCCGCCTAGGCTGCAGGAGGCTCAAGCCTTACTGAAGCGACGGCGGCCCCGAGGGCCGGGGGCCCGGGCGCTGCTGGAAAGGAGGCCCCCACAGCAGGCCCCCGCCAGCCAGACCCAGGGTAAGAACATCCGCCCTTCCTCCGCTGGGGGGGGCGCGGTTCCGGGCCAGATAAAGCTGTCTGGTTCCCACGGTCCAGCCGCCTACCCGCCCCCCCATTGTAGCTCAGCACACACACACCCCCAGGACGCTGCCACCTCTAGGGACCCCGGCGTCCGGCTGTGCGAGGTGAGCCCGGGACAGAACTGGACACGGGCCAGAGGTGCTGACCCGTCGGGGTGGGGCCAGGAAGCCAGGCGGCCGGGCTCCCGCGGGCCGAAGAGGGGGGCGCTGGCCCAGGCGAAAGCGAGGCTGAACCAGCCCAGACAACAAAACCGATTGTGCGGGTTGGTGCCTGCCGGGTGCCCAAGATTGCGGGACGGCTGGGGGCCAAAGTCCTTCCCCTCTGCTCAGAATCCTCTCCCCCTGCCTGTCTCCTACTCCAGCTGCTGACCCCCAGACTAGAACACCCTCGAGTCTAGACTCAGCCACCCTCCAAAGTCTCCTTCCTTCTGTGGCCTTCAGCCCAGATGTGTCCCCTCCTACCTAAAATCTTCCAGATGTGGGCCTCGGGCCAGATATGGGGACCCCTGCCCACAGCCTCCGTGCATCCCTTCCCTTTATCCGTTCTGACTTTTTCCACCAGGTGTGTGTGGGGGAGGGGGAGGGTCCTGGCCAGATATGGCTACATCTTCAACCGAGTCCCCTGTAGCCTCCTTTCCAGGATCCAACACACACCCCCAATTTGCTAACATATGCCTGTGCTCACCAACCCTTTTCCTCTCCCCCAGATGTGCCACCTGGTTGCCCAGATGTACCATCCTAGCCCCTCCCTCGATCAAACCCTTTTCTCTGCGCCTAGGCAGAGGATGGGGCTTTAGCAGTCGCCCCAAATACGGCCCCCCACTCCTCTTTATAGATTTCCTCTTTATGGGTTCGGCTCTCCCTGGGGGAACCCCGTCCACCCCCACCTGTTCCCTTTCCCGCTGCTCCCCTGCAGGCCCCATCCACTTGTTGGAGCGCGGGTGGGGGCCGAAGGGGCGCCTCCCTCCCCCCTGCGAGCCCAGCGCCCAGCCTTCGCGCCTCTGGCTCTGCGCCCAGCCCCACGCGCCCCCGCGCGGCCGCCGGGGAGGGAGTGGTGGGGCGGGGGGGGGGCTGCGCGGGGGCGCGGCCGCCCTCTCCCGCGGGCGGGCGGGTGCGGCCGGGCCCCTCGGGCGGGCTGGGGCGGCGGCGCGGCGGAGCGCGGCGCTGCAGCCATGGCGGGCGGCGCGCGGCTGCTCTGGGTGTCGCTCGCAGCGCTGCTGGCGCAGCTCGGGCCGCAGCCCGGGCTAGGCCGGCCCCGGGAGCGTCTCCGAGTGCGCTTCACCCCGGCCGTGTGCGGCCTGCGCTGCATCCATGGGCCCGCTGGCTCCCGCTGTACCCCGACCTGCGCGCCCCGCAACGCCACCAGCGTGGACAGCGGCGCGCCCGGCGGGGCGGCCCCGGGGGGACCCGGCTTCCGCGCCTGTGAGTGCGGGGTGGGGTTCCCAAGGGAGGGGCTCCCGGGGGGAGGAGGATCCCCGAGATGGGGGAGACAATGCCCCTGGGAGAAGGACCCCAGATTCCATGTGCAGCCGTGCAGGGGAATCCCGGCAGTATTTTAGGATGGAGTGTGTGTGGGGGGGGTTCCGAATTCCAGTTTTGGGGAGAGAACCCCGAGGGTCCCGACTTGGCAAGCAAGGAGGGTGTTCAGTGATCCGGGGCGTCCCACGTGAGGGGCCGGTTTTTCACGCCTTGGAGTCAGAGTGGGGATCTCAGAATGGAGGGGCTGGGAAATGTTTGGGAAGGGGAACGAGAATCTGAGACTGCGTAATGGTTCCCCAGGGGCCAAGGGAAAGTTTCGGGGCCGCGTGGGCCGAGGGATGTCTCAGTTTCTGTGTTTTGGGGTTGGAGGGATTAAGAGAGTCCGCTGTTGCCTTGGCTGTAGGGAAAGGGCTTGTATCCCAAGAAGGAAAGGGCCCAGAGATGGGGGAGGGTATCTCTCTGCGGGACCTGAGTTGTAGGGGTCCCACGTGCGATTGAAATCCAGATAGGAGGCCTGGGGAAAGGACGCCCCCTGGGGGCGGAGGAGAGTGCGCACCAGGCACCCCTAGACATGGGGAGCCCTCGGGGTTCAGGTGAGGTGTAGAGGGAGCGCCACCTGTGGTCCCCGAGTGAGGGGGTGGGCAGGCTCTCCCGAGGATGGGTCCTTCCTGGTCCCCCACCCCTCAGGCCCTCCGGAGTGGGGAGTGGGGGGCCCCTGGCTCCGAGAACTCGCCCAGCCTGGCCCCTAGCCAACCTAACCCCGGCCGGCGTGAGCTCATCTCCCGCCTGAGCCCCCGCCCTCTGCCACTCCCTCTCTCCTCCCCTTCCTCCCTCCTTCCTTCATCCCTCCCGGCCCAGCCCCACCGCACCGTGCCAGGCGCCGTGCCCAGGCTGGTGCCAAGCCCCTGGAGGCATAAGGAGGAGCATGCGAAGGGGTTGTGTGGGGGGAGCTGACCTCGGCAGGACCTCGATGTCCTTAGCTCCCTGGTCCTCCAGAGGTGTGGAACACGGAGTTGGCCATGCTCACCTAGCAGCAAGCCCCGGGTGTGGGCACCCCAGGGAGCTGGCGCGAGGGTTAGTACTCACTCAGGCCAAAAGGAGGCAGAGAAATGCCTTGGGAGGCCGAAAAGTGACCCTGGACATGGCTGGCTTCCCAGAACCCCCACCAGAGACCCTTCCCATTTTGGAATCTCTCTTCCTAGTTAAGTCTCTCCTAGGCCTTGCCATTCAAGGACCAGCATTAGAATACCTGCAGGCCTGGCTGGACTCTCCTACAGCCCCCCCCCCCACCCTGTGTTTTGATGCCTGCCTCCCCCACACTGTGACACTGGAGAACTCTAGTATTGCTCCTAAGCTAACTTTCCCCACCTCTGGGAAAAACCCTAGCCTATAAACCAGTGATAAATCCCCTTTCCAGCTTAGTTCTCTTCCCACAAAAGGCTCACATTTTCTTATATTGCCAACGGAGCCTCCCCAGTCCCATCAGAGATCCCTGATTCCTGTCTCCAAGTCCTGCTCTTCCAGCTGACCCCTTCCCCAGGAACTTTCCATCCCCCCAGCTTCAGAGAACCCCAGAGTTGGTCTTGATCAGCTGGTTGTCCCAAGAGGACTCCTGGACCCTGTACTGTCCCCATAGGCAGCCACTAGTTAAAAGACTTAGGGCACCTAACTCCTTAGCTGGGAGGAGAGGGGGTTTCCCCAGGATCCAGGGTCCCTTGAGCCTGTTGAGGCTTTTATGTGCTGGGAACTTCCAGGAATTCCACTTCTCCATTGAACTTCTATTCTGAGCACTCTCAAATGGGTCATCCCCCAGAAGGCACTAGAGTCCTATTTTTTTAGGTAACTCCCCAGAAGACTTGAAATACTCCTGATGGAGTCTCGTTTCCCTCTGAGCTGGCCTCCCCCTCCGCCTAGAAACTGAGCCGTCTTTGAACCTCAGCGCACTGCTCTCTAGCTGATCTCCCAGGACTCTTGTCCCCTGACCCTTCTAAATTTGAGGTGGCTCTCCCTGTGCTTTGGCTCAGAATCTCACACACGCCTCCCTGGACAGTCCCCGCCGTCTGCCCTTCCCTCCCCTCCGCGCAGCTGTCTCCAGCTGTTTTCAGCAACCCCGAGGGAGAAAGGGAGGGGTGCCCTCGAAAGACACGTCCGGCCTCCTTTGGCTCAGCGGTCCCGAGGCTCCCCAAGGGTCCGGAATGTGGAGCCGCCGCCCAGCCCCCGCCGCACCCCTCTCTTTGTTTACCCCGCCGCACAGCTGGCAGTGCCCCGCCCAGAGGTGGCCTGGGGCCCAGCGGGGGCGCGCAGAGGGGAGAGGAGGCGCGTTCCCGCTCGTTGCACCGCCCGGGTGCTACTGGAGGCGGGAACAGAGGGCTTAGAACGTCGGAGCCAGAGGCCAAGGGGAAGTGGGCAGACTGTGGTGGGGGGCGGAGCCAAAACGCCCGGCTTGCCCGGAGGTGGGGTGGGCGGGGCGTGAGTGAGCCGGGGCAATTGGGGCGGGGAGAATGGGGTGGGCGGGGCTAGCGGCAGCAGGTTAATCACCTTGATTAAGCAGGGTTTAGTGTTCGGAGGGTAGAAGGTGATGTGGACCGGACTAGAAAGGGGCACATGGCCAGTGGGAGGAGCTGGAACTTCACGGACGGCCTCTGGGGGACTGTGAGCGTGGAAGGGGGGATCGTGGGCGGGGCTAAATGTTAAGGACGCGCTAGAGTGGGCGGGGCAGGAACGCGGGACTCCAGCAGGTGACCAGAAAGTGAATGAAGAGCTGAGGGGCGTGGCGAGCGCACCTGGTGGGCGGGGCTGTACTGCTGGACCCGGCGAGAACCGGTGGCCAGAATTGGGGCGGGGCCACAGGACAGCTGAGATGGAGAGATTTCTGAGTGATCTTTTTTTTTTTTTTTTTTTTTTCCCCAGTACTGGGAGTTAAACCCAGGGCCTCACGCTTGCATGCTGTGCAAGTGCTGGACCACTGTGCTGCACCCCCAGCCCATTTTTTTACTTTTTGAGACAGGATCTCGCTAAATTACTCAGACTGCCTCTGGTCTCAAACTTGCAATCCTCCTGCCTCTGCCTCCCGAGTGGCTGGGATGACAGGCGTGCGCCACCGTGCCGGGCTGTGAGTGATATCTTGAGAGCGTGGTAACAATGCTGGGGATGGAGCCAGCTTGGGTGCGTTGGCTTCAGGGGTACCTACCCTGAGGGGTATCGACCCACTTGAAAGGGTACCGACCTTGTGTGTCCTCGCTTCCCCCTCAGTCCTGTGTCCCTTGATCTGTCACAACGGCGGTGTGTGCGTGAAGCCTGACCGCTGCCTTTGTCCGCCGGACTTCGCTGGCAAGTTCTGCCAACTGCACTCCTCGGGCGCCCGGCCCCCGGCCCCAGCCATGCCAGGCCTCACTCGCTCCGTGTACACCATGCCGTTGGCCAACCACCGCGACGACGAACACGGTGAGGAAAGGTGGCCAGAGGTCTCTCTGACCCCTCCGCCAGCCGGGCCACCTTTCCTCTGCCCACCTTTGCCGCCTCCCCGAGTCCTCTTCCTGCGCTCGCCCTTCCCCCCATTTCTAATCTCGGCCTATAACCCTTGTCGACCTCTCCGTGCCCACCCTGTCCCCCTCCAGGCGTGGCGTCCATGGTGAGCGTGCACGTGGAGCACCCGCAGGAGGCGTCGGTGGTGGTGCACCAGGTGGAGCGCGTGTCCGGGCCCTGGGAGGAGCCGGACCCCGAGGCGGTGGCGCGGGCAGAGGCGGCGGCTCGGGCAGAGGCGGCCGCGCCCTACACGGTGTTGGCGCAGAGCGCGCCTCGCGAGGACAGCTACTCGGACGCCTCGGGTTTCGGCTACTGCTTCCGGGAGCTGCGCGGAGGAGAAGTGAGACAAGGCCCGTGGGGAGGGTGTCCGCGTGCGCCACCGCGCGGGGGCGCGCTCACCCGACGCTTCCCCGCAGTGCGCGTCGCCGCTGCCCGGGCTCCGGACGCAGGATGTCTGCTGCCGAGGGGCCGGCCTGGCATGGGGCGTTCACGACTGTCAGCAGTGCTCAGAGCACCTGGGTAAGTGCCTGGGGGGCCTGGAGCTGGGGAGGAGCGAGAACCTCGCCGCTCCCACTCTGCCCATCCGTAAACCAATTCGCCAACTCTAGCCATGCCCACCCTGTTCATTTCCAGTCCAGATCATTTCTAGTCCAGATCTATCTATACCGACCTGGGACCATCCACCTTCTTTTCTGACCTTGGCCACTCTGTTGTCCACCCACCTTTGCGCCTTGGTCCCACCCATCCACTTCCCGAGCCTCTGAAGTTAACCACTCGAAGCCATAGTAAGGCCGACCCTGCCTTCAAACCTGACTCAACACCTTTAAGTCCCTCCCACCTCATCTTCGTCCCCGCCCACTTCATTCTCTCCTTGCCCACCTGTCCCCTGGCTCATCCTTCTCTCTCCACAGGGAGCTCCAACCGAGTAGGTGGCCCAGATGGACCTTGTCCCACCGGTTTTGAAAGGGTTAATGGGTCCTGTGTAGGTGAGGTGGGGCAGGGAAGGGAGGGGTTTGGCCGGGGGGCGTGGCTGTTAGGGATGAAGTTAAGTCCCCTACTTTGGACTCCACGGTGGCTTCTCTAACCCTTGCAGATGTGGATGAGTGTGCAACAGGTGGACGCTGCCAGCACGGGGAGTGTGCCAACACGCGCGGCGGATACACGTGCGTGTGTCCTGATGGCTTCCTGCTCGATTCGTCCCGCAGCAGTTGCATCTGTGAGCTGCTGGGTGGGGGCTGAGGCTGGGTCCCCAGCCTGCGCTGACCTCAGGCCACATCCCAGATTATTCCCAGGCCCTTAACTCCCTCAAGCCCTCCCCGACTTTAGGTCCCCCTCACTCGGTATAAGATCCCCCTCTGACTTCTCAGATTCTCTTACACCTTTAGACAGCTGTCTTCTGACCTCAAGACCTCCTCCAACTTGTTGGATCCCTTCAGATCTCCAGACTTCAGCTCCTCTCAGACACTCCAATCCACTCATCTCCCTGATCACTAGACCTTCTGAGGCTGAGATCCTTCTCAGATTCTCTCATTCGCACCCACCAGAGCCCGTGAGCTCTCAGCTGTCCTTTAGAGTCCCTCTGACCTCTCCTAAATGTCCCACATACTCACCAAACCCTCCCTGAGGCCATTCCGCTAGCTCTCGGATCCCTCAGTTCTGCCACACTCCCCACCCAGCCCTGAAGACTGCCCTCCCCATCTTCCAGCCCAACATGTGATCTCAGAGGCCAAGGGGCCCTGCTTCCGAGTGCTCCGTGATGGTGGTTGCTCCCTGCCCATTCTGCGCAACATCACCAAACAGATCTGCTGCTGTAGCCGTGTGGGCAAGGCCTGGGGCCGAGGCTGCCAGCTCTGCCCACCTTTTGGCTCAGGTGAGCTCCTCCTGATGCACCCATCTCTCCCTAGCAGCTACCTAACAGGCAGGCTTGCTCTAGGCCCCAGCCTCTGAGACCCGCTAGCCTCAGACTGCATGCACTTCGCCCAGACATCACCACTCTCCTTAGCAACACCCACCACTTAGACACACCATCCTATGTGGCTCAGACTGGCCTGAAAATCACTCTGTAGCCCAGGCTGGCCTTGAACATGCAATCCTCCTGCCTCAGCCTCCCAAGTGTTGGCATTACAGGCCTGGGCCACCATGCCTGATGAGACGTTCTATTTTTTATTTACTTATTTATTTATTTATTTTGGCAGAGCACCACCCCATCCCAGCATCCCAGCTAAACCCCTGACACACTCTCAGACCTAGCCCTGTCCCCAGCCAAGGCCTCTAGACTCCCCTCCCTCTCTCATTCTGCCTCCTTTCTGGTCACCTCTCTGCCCCTCTCCCTTTCCTGTTCCCAGAGGGTTTTCGGGAGATCTGCCCAGCAGGCCCCGGGTACCACTACTCAGCCTCTGACCTCCGCTACAACACCAGGCCTCTGGGCCAGGAGCCACCTCGAGTGTCCCTCAGCCAGCCCCGTGCCCCACCAGCCACCTCTCGGCCATCCACAGGTGAGCTGGTTCCTGGAAGAGGGAGTGACATTTTTAAGGGGCTGCCTCAGTCCCACAGGGAAAGGAGGAAAGAAGTGGGGACAATGAAATTAGCATCCCCACTCCCTGATGTCCTTTTCTTATCAGGCCTTCTGCCCACCCATCGCCCAGAACCCCGCCTAGAACCCCGGCCTGAGCCGAGGCCTGGCCCTGAGCTTCCCCTGCCCAGCATCCCTGCCTGGACTGGTCCTGAGTTTCCTGAATCAGGTGCAGTGGAGAATTGAGGGTGTTGGTGGGGATGGTTCTGAGGGTGAGGTTCTGAGGGAAGAAGATCCAGGGTGAAGATGCCTGAAAAGATGAAACTAGGGAGAAGGAATATGTGGGGAGAGTTAAGAATTTGAAGAGTTAGGTGGTAGTCAGATTAGGCGCTGGAGCCGGAATTGGGCTCCAATTCTGTTAACGGAGCAAGTCATTTAAATTGCCTGAGACTCAGTTTCTCATCCTGTTAAATGGGGATTCTTGTGAAGTTTCAGTTGCCTCTAAAGTATTGGGCATATAGTGTCATTGTGGGCAAATTCAGGCAGAAGATCTGACGGGAACGTCCCATGAGAAAGGAAGACTGGATTCTCTATGATGGGGCTAATCTGGGAGGTATCGTGAAGGTGTTTTAAGGTAGAGGACCTGGGAGGATTGTATTGGGACCGAACCTGGTTGACTGGACACCCCCTAGGTCCCTCCTCTGGTGTCTGTCAGCGGAACCCCCAGATCTGTGGCCCAGGACGCTGCATACCCCGACCCGGTGGCTACACCTGCGCCTGTGACCCCGGTTTCCGGCTCAGCCCCCAGGGCACTCGCTGCCTCGGTGAGCTGGGCGGAGGCGGAACGGGGAGGGGCGGGGCGCTGCCCTGTCACCTCCTGACCAGCCCCCTCCGTACCCTCAGACGTGGATGAGTGTCGCCGCGTGCCCCCTCCCTGCTCCCCTGGGCGCTGCGAGAATACCCCGGGCAGCTTCCGCTGCGTGTGCGGCCCTGGCTTCCGAGCAGGCCCGCGGGCCGCCGAGTGCCTTGGTGAGACCTCTTCCCCCCAGGGCTCCCGGCCCCACCCGGACTTGGCTCCTGCCGCTGCTTTTGCTGCAGAACAGTTTATGCCTCCCTCGTTCTCCCTAGTACTGCCCTGTCCTGCCCTGGCCGGCGTCAGATCCAGACTTCACACTGGCCCTTCCCCTCTCCCCGCGGGGTCCAGGATTGTTCACTCTGCCCTGCAACCCCGTCCAGCTCCGCCTCTCCACCGGCCCCGCCCCTTCCCTGCTTCCTACTAACCCCGCCCCGCTGCCCCGCCCCTGTCATGTCCCCTACTAGCCCCACCCCCACTTGCCTCGCCCCTTTCTTGTCTCCCGCTAGCTCCGCCCCCAGGCCCCGCCTCTGTCCTATAACTACTGCTGCCAATCTCCTGACCACAGCCCCTGATTCCACCCCGCCACACCAGAGCCCTGTCCCCAAACTGCCCCTTCCTTCCATAACCCCGATCCTGCCTTCTCTTTCTCTGCTCGGTCCTCAAAGCTTCCCTTCCCGCCCTTGCCCTGCCCTCCCCAATTTGCCCACTCTGAGTCTCCAGCCCTGGCCCCGTCTCCTTGCTCATTCCCTGTCTTCGCTCTCAGCTTGCTCGCCCTGAGCCACGCCCACCGCTCCCGCCTGGCCCCGCCCCCGCCTGGCCTCCTACCACTTCCCCCCTCCCACCAGCCCCGCGTCGTCTCTCCTGGGACTGTCTGCCCCAGTCCCAGCTGCCCTGTTCCACCCACAGACGTGGATGAGTGCCACCGCGTGCCGCCGCCGTGTGACCGCGGGCGATGCGAGAACACGCCAGGCAGCTTCCTGTGCGTGTGCCCTGCTGGGTACCAGGCTGCACCGCATGGAGCCAGCTGCCAGGGTGAGGGCCTGCGAAGAGGCAGAGGGGAGGGGGGTGCAGGGGGCCAGGCGTGAGGATTGGAGAGACTGAGCAGAGGGAAGGGGTAAAGGGAGGCTGACTGATGGGAGACCCAGGTTTGGCCTCTTGGCTACTGAAAGCCCTGAGGCTGGAGCGGCCAAGTGATGGGACGCAGAAAGCCTGAATCACGGAGAATGGAGGAGCAGAATGAGGTGGGATGGACATGTCAGTAACTGGGAAAGGGGCCTGGGCTATGGAGGACAGAAAAGTAGGTCAGCTCATGGACTAGAGGCCAAGTTCTCAGGCTCTAGCCAGACAGCTTAATAGGGCCTGATGGAGAAGATGGAGCATCAGTCAGGAAACAGGAGTGACCAGAGATGGAAACTCACAGCGATGGAGGCCAGGGAGACTAAGGGAAGCATAGTGTGTGGGGGGCAATAAAGGAGCAGTGACGACCCCGGGTCCCCTCGCCCTGTGCAGATGTGGATGAGTGCACTCAGAGCCCGGGCCTCTGTGGCCGTGGGGTCTGTGAGAACCTGCCCGGCTCTTTCCACTGTGTTTGCCCGGCTGGCTTCCGGGGCTCAGCGTGTGAAGAGGATGTGGATGAGTGTGCCCAGGAGCCGCCACCCTGTGGGCCAGGCCGCTGTGACAACACGGTGGGCTCTTTCCACTGTGCCTGCCCCGCTGGCTTCCGCTCCCGAGGACCAGGGGCCCCCTGCCAAGGTGAGGGTGCTGGGCCCCACCCTGTTGCACCCCCACTTGCTGGGGTGACTGGAGACTCAGTGGGGGGCAGAGGGCAGAGTGATGGGCTTGGTGACAGAGGCCAGGGGCAGAGGTCGGAGGTACTGAGAAGGCAGGAAGGGTCTGCCTTAGGTCTTGTCCCCTTCCTCCCAAAGGAGTGCTCCCGTTCCTCCCCATCTCTCCTCCCCACTTTTTTTCTTTTTGGTAGCACTTGGAGGTCAAACCCAGGGCCTCAGGCATATGTGGCAAGTGGTCTACCATGCAGCTGCACACCCAGCCCCTTTTTGATTTTGAATCAGAGTCTCCCTAAGTTACACAGGCTGCCTCTGGCCGCCAAGCAAGTCACTGGGACTACAGGAGGAGCCACTGCACCCAGCTCCCTTCTTTTATTATTTTTTTTTTGCAGTACTGGGGGTTGAACCCAGGGCCTCACGTTTGCATGCTCTGCAAGTGCTGGACCACTGAGCTGCACCCTCAGCCCAGTTTTTTACTTTTTGAGACAGGGTCTTACTAAATTACACAGACTGCCTCTGGTCTTGAACTTGCGATCCTCCTGCCTCTGCCTCCCAAGCTGCTGGGATTATAGGTGTGTGCCACCGCGCCCAGCTCCCTTGTCTCTTTTTGAATGATATTCTTGGGCTTGTAGAAACACTCCACGGGGGATGAAGGAGGCAGGGGCGATGACATGGAGGAGGCAGGGCCTTAGCCTTTTTGGTACCTGGGGAGACTATTCAATGGGCCAAAAAGGAACAGTTTCATCCTCCTGGCAAAGCCCAGGATGCTGGTTGAGGACTGGAATGTTGGGGTGGGGTGGGGATGTCCACGCGGAGGGGTCCAGGGCCCTTCCTCAGCCTGACTGGTCCCTTCTGCCCCAGATGTGGACGAGTGTGCCCGCAGCCCCTCCCCCTGTGCCTATGGCCGGTGTGAGAACACGGAAGGCAGCTTCCAGTGTGTCTGCCCCACGGGCTTCCAACCCAACGCCGCCGGCTCCCAGTGCGAGGGTGAGGCCAGGGAGGGAGGGAGGAGTGTGGATGGGTAATGGTGTGTGGGGCCCTGCCCTCAAGGCCCCCCCACTCCCCTGCTCCTCAGATGTGGATGAGTGCGAGAACCACTTGGCATGTCCTGGGCAGGAGTGTGTGAACTCACCTGGCTCCTTCCAGTGCCGGGCCTGCCCTGCTGGCCACCACCTGCACCATGGCAGATGCACGGGTGAGACCCGGAACCTTCAGCATGACCCCTGACCCAGATCATGACCCTTGACCTGGCCCACACCCTGATCCCACCCATAACCTCCCGACCTGGACCTCTGTCCTCTTAACCTGGACATCAACTCCTATAGCTTAACTGTGACTCCCAACTAGACCATAGACCCCTGACCCAGGCTGCAATCCCTGACCTGGTCCTTGACTCTTGACCTTGAATGTGACTGCTGATTCTCTGACTCATGAATAGGGGAGTTGGCTGTGACATTGGATCCTAATCATAACCTTAGCGGATAACCCCTGACCCCAACTCTGATAGCCATTGTGAATCTCCTGACCCTCACAGTCCCTCACTATGAATTTGACTGTGACTTTTGATCCTAACCATAACCCTGCACAAAACCCTGACCCTTCATCCTGGCTCTTTCATTGCACCCACCTGGCCCTTCTCAAAATCTCTTCCTGGGAATCTAATTGGGTTCATGACCCCTAACCCAGACCACTGACTTCAAGACAGAATTCTAGACCCCGACTGGTCTCAGATTCCAGTCACTGGCTCTGATTCATTCAGCAGAATCCCATCCAGTGGTTCTGGGTTATCCTTAACCCTTTACCCTAATTTCTGATCCCTCTTCCTAATTCAGAGTCCCTTCTCCTGACCCCAAGATACTGGCATAGGGAATTCTGCCTCCCCTAGGCCCCCAGGGCTCTGTCCCCAGAATCAGGGAACATCCATCTTGCCCTATCCATATCTGGGTGGAACCGGGTCTCCCACTCAAGACACCTTCCCCTCCGCTCCAAGGGCATGCAGCTAATCCCTAGACTGTACCTCGCCTGAGCCTCGATCACCTCCTCTCCCACAGATATAGACGAATGCAGTTCGGGCACCCCCTGCGGTCGCCATGGCCACTGCACTAACACTGAAGGCTCCTTCCGCTGCAGCTGCGCGCCGGGTTACCGGGCGCCCCCGGGTCGCACGGGACCCTGTGCGGGTAAGCAGGACGGCGCGCTAGACAGCCTGGGGGTGGGGCCTGGGTTCCTGACCAAAGCCCAGTGGAGAGGTGGAAGGTGGACTCGGGCTGTGCGGGGAAGTCAGGCACCAGGTATCCGAAGTTACACCTCTGGGCGGGGCTTAGGGCTGGGGGTCGAGTCAGGCGACCCCCGCAGCCCAGCCCTACCCCTCGTGTACCCTAGACGTAAATGAGTGTCTGGAGGGTGACTTCTGCTTCCCCCACGGCGAGTGCCTCAATACCGACGGCTCCTTCTCCTGTACCTGTGCTCCGGGCTACCGGCCGGGACCCCGCGGGGCGTCCTGCCTCGGTCAGTACCCAGGCTGAGCTGCACGCGGAAAGGGCGGGCTTAGCGCAGGAAAAGGCAGGACCAGGGGAGGGGGGGCAGAGGAGACCTCCGAGGTTTTGGATAGGGTCTCCGAGCTTCCTGGGGGCGGAGATTCTAGAGTCACCAGGTGCAGACCGCGGAGGGGCGGGCAACGGGGTGGAAGGGGGGGAGCCTAGGCAGTCGGGCAGTGATGGAGAGGAGCTGGCGTAGGGGGCGGGGATTTGGAGGAGGGCGGGGCCTGTGGTCCGTGGGGGCGGTGTTAGAGGCCTAGGAGCCTGGAGGGGCCGGGAAAGGGCAGTGGAGGGGCGTGGCCTGAGTGGTAAGCAGAGGAGGAGGTGGGCCCGGGTTTCCCACGCCCTGCCCTGCAGATGTGGACGAGTGCAGCGAGGAAGACCTGTGCCAGGGCGGAATCTGCACCAACACTGACGGCTCCTTCGAGTGCATCTGTCCTCCAGGACACCGCGCCGGCGCAGATCTTGCCTCCTGCCTTGGTGAGAAGCCCCGCTCCGGACAGGTCCCTCTCTCGCCCACTCTTCCCCTCGGATTGCCCCCCACTTCTGCCTTTTCTCAGCTGCTTCCTCTCCTTTCCTGCTTCCTCTGCCTCCCTGATCTCACCTTCTCCACTTTGCTCCCTTTGCCTCTCCCGCTTCCCTCCTCTGACTCCCTTGTCTCCCTCTTCAGACATTGACGAATGTCGCGAGCGGGGCCCTGCTCTGTGCGGCTCCCAGCGCTGTGAGAACTCCCCCGGCTCCTACCGCTGTGTCCGGGACTGCGACCCGGGCTACCACGCGGGCCCCGAGGGCACCTGTGACGGTGAGACAGATTCCCCCAGCCTCTGCGGCGGGTTACTGGAGCCTGCAGCTTGGGAGACCTAGGAGGGACCCCTGCCCCACGGACGTGGTGGAAAGGAAAGGGCCCCAACCAATGCACTCTTCCTCCTAATAAGCCACCCCGGTATTCTCGTATTGTCTTGTGGAGACATGGGGTGGGAGCACATCCTGTTACCAGGAGCCAGGACAAGCCAGAAGGAGCCCCACAGAGGGCCCTAGGGAGGCAGGAGCCTGGGCTAACCTTGGGGAGGGGGCAGGTATGTGGGGCAGCATTTTCTAGAACACATGAAATGAAACCACTGGGCTGTCTTTGGCTCTCTGCTAAACTTCTGACTTGTGGAAGTCCATTTTCATGAGATCTCATTTATTATTTCCCAATGAATTCATTAAGCACATACTGTGTGCCAGACACTGGGGCTACACAAAAGGAAATGAGTGAAAACAACAGTAACAAAAACAAAACAAAACAAAAACAAAAACAAACAAAAAAACCCTAACTTCATGGAGATAATATTTGGTTGAGATAGACAATAACTATGTAAATAAATTCAAGATTGATGCAACAGATAATTTTGGTGCTCCTACTATTTGTCAAGTACCGTTTCTGTGGCTTGAGGATACAGTAAGGAACAAGAAAGACACAGATCCCTGCTTTTGTGGAGTTTGTATTCTAGGAAGGCCATAGTGTACTAATAAATATGCAGATATAATGTACTGTTGGGTTTAAGAAGGAAAATAAAGGCAGTATGTGGTGGCGCAAACATGTAATCCCAGCCACTCGGGAGGCTGAGGCAGGAGGATCAGGAGCTCAAGGCCAGAGGCAGCCTATGCAACTTAGCAAGAGACTGTCTCAAAATAATAATAAAGGGAGTAGGGGTGCAGCTCAGTGGTAGAGTGCTTGCCTAGCATGTGCAAGACCCTGCTTCAACCCCCAAGTACTATAAAGAAGAAGCAGAAGAGGAGGAGGAAGAGGAAGAGGAGGAGGAGGAGGAGGAAGAAGGAGGAGGAGGAGGAGGAGGAGGAGGAGGAGAAGAGCAGCAGCAGCAGGATAAATAGTGGTCATGGGACAATGGAGAAGAGGCACTAGGAGGGCCTGACTTAGACACTTCAGTGAAATGAGGGAGCCACACAAATAGCTGAGAGAAGAGTGTAGATGACAGAGAGAACAGCAAGTGCAAAGGTCCTGAGGCTGGATGCTGTTTGGGCTATTTAGGAAATGGCAAAGAAGACTTAAGAGTTATTAACACTTGTTGCTCTTTAGAAGGTCAGAGTCTTAGAATATCAGATTCAGAGAGACATCTTGGTCTTGGGAACTGGAAGTGGCCTTAGGAACCTGAGTCGAGGCCTTTGACTCTCTTGCCCTCTTCATGCCCTTCTCACTTGCTTGCAGATGTGGACGAGTGCCAAGAATACGGCTCCGCAATTTGTGGAGCGCAGCGCTGTGAGAATACTCCTGGGTCCTACCGCTGCACACCAGCCTGTGACCCTGGCTATCAGCCCACACCAGGAGGCGGATGCCAAGGTGGGTGCCCATCAGGTGGGGGTTGAGATGTGGAGGTGGGGTGTAGGGTCCAAAAATAGCCTGACTGTTTGGTGGTTGCAGATGTGGACGAATGCCGGAACAGGTCCTTCTGCGGAGCCCACGCTGTGTGTCAGAACCTGCCCGGCTCCTTCCAGTGCCTCTGTGACCAGGGCTATGAGGGGGCGAGGGACGGGCGTCACTGCGTAGGTACGGGGCTCCAGGGCGTAGGTGGGACTAGAGGGTGGGGGAGAGGTTGGTCAGGCACTGCCCCTCTCCATGCACCTGGAGAAATGTGAAGTTTAGGACTATAGAATTTAGATCTCGGAATACAAGATCAGCTCCATACCTGTCAAAACTGCTCTAGCTGCAAGTGACGAAGACCTTACTCATTTGGGTTTTACTTTTGGGTGTGTGCTTAAAAATTTTTTTTCCCCAAATATGTTGTAAGAAAAATTTCTAAA
The DNA here is from genome assembly GCA_007922755.1 of Pedetes capensis. Lineage (NCBI taxonomy): Eukaryota > Metazoa > Chordata > Mammalia > Rodentia > Pedetidae > Pedetes > Pedetes capensis. The sequence goes on along the minus strand of VMDO01000653.1, from coordinate 172,437 downwards.
CATACAGCAAATTGAGAGAACTTTAGAATGCACACACCTATGATCTCGATTCTATTATTATCATTTTATTATACATGCTTCCTTATGGATCTATCCATAAATCCATCTAATTGTTTGGACAGATTTAAAAGTAGACTGTAGGTAACTATACACAAGTCTTCAATGTGTTTACAGCTATTTTTGCTTTTTGTTGTCCTTTAGGTTTTTCTTTTGTTGTTGTTTTCTTTTGTTTTTGCGGTACTGGAGGTTGAACCCAGGGCCTTGCGCCTGCATGCTTTGCAAGTGCTGGACCACTGAGCTGTGCCCCCAGCCCAATTTTTTGACTTTTTGAGACAGGGTCTCGCTAAGTTACACAGACTGCATCTGGTCTGGAACTTGCGATCCTCCCGCATCCGCCTCCCCAGCCACTGGTTTTACAAGCGTGTGCACCCGGGGCTTGTTTTTGTTTTTTGAGACAGGGTCTCACTGTAACTCAGGCTGGCCTGCAACTCGCTGTGGAGTCTAGGCTGGCCTCAAACTCTCAATCCTCCTGCCCCAGCCTCCTGAGTACTGGGATTACAGGTGTAGGCCCCCACATCCAGCATGTTTATAGATATCTTCATTTCAGGTCCAATTTACATACAATGAAATGCATGAATCTTAGTTATACATACTATATGTTTTCAGAAATGCAAATACAACAGGCTTTATTTCTCAGAAGGGAATTAAAACTACAAAGTCCTGGGATATATTTGAACTTTAGACATAGATGGAACTGAAAATTATGACAAAGTGCTGCCTCTCTCTCTCTCTCTCTCTCTCTCTCTTTCTCTCTCTCTCTCTCTCTCTCTCTCTCCTCTGTTTCCCTCTGTTTCCCTCTGTTGGATTTATTTTTAGGTAGACTCTTTTCACAATAACAAAATGTCCCTAGCATGGCTGGGCTAACATCCTCAGTTTGGCAACCCTACAGCTCAAGAGGAAGGCTCTTTTTCAATATCTCTAGCAAAAGTTTCAAGAATGGTTTTGGTTGACCCATTATGGTCACTGCTTATCTCTGAATCAGGGAAATGTGGTGATGAGAACCCAGTTGGTTCTGCCTCAGGGTAGATTTAGTCCTATTTGAAACACACAGGTTGAAATTGGAGGAACATAGGCTTCTGAAGGTAAAATTAGGGTTTATTGTTATTGTTGTTGTCATTAGGTGCCATCGAGTTGGTGTCCGACTCGTAGCCACCCTATGTACAACAGGCGAAACACTATTGTCAGTACTTCTCTGATATTCATAGAGTTTTCAATGGTGGATTGATTTTTTTGGAGAATGGGTTGCCGGGTCCTTCTCCCAAGCCTACAGCCCCTGGTGTTCCCAGGCAGTCTCCCATCCAGGTACTAACCAGGCCCCACCCTGCTTAGCTTCCAAGATCTGATGGAATCGGAAGCCACAGTGCTATGGATACAGGCTAGAGTTTATTAGCAGAAGAAAAAGTGGACCACAGGGTCTGGGCCATTGAAAATAATCCATTATATCTGAAAACTCAGACTTTTGGGATTATAGAGTTTATAACCATTGACTTCCTCTCCGCTGTGATTTCATGCTTCTAGATGTGAACGAATGTGAAACACTGCAGGGCGTATGTGGAGCCGCCCTGTGTGAAAATGTTGAAGGTTCTTTCCTGTGTGTCTGCCCCACCAGCCCTGAGGAGTTTGATCCCATGACTGGACGCTGTGTACCGCCACGGTCTGCTCCTGGTAAGACCGCTGTGTCTACTTAACTGATGGCCACTGGCCCTCCAGGAACATGATGTGCCTTGGCCGTTCTTGATGTGGACAGCCACCATCAGTTAAATGCTGTTGCTTTAAGCAACAAAAAACTTTAGGACATGGGGATTAACATGGGTATTAGGACTCCTTCAGGAGACTTCACAGGGCATTCAGTGTGTTCAGGCCATATTCTGAGCATGGGGACACAGTTGTTGTTGTCAGGTGCCATCAAGTCAGGTCTGAATCATAATGACCCTATGTACTACAGAACGAAACACTCTCTGACACTGTGCCATGCCAAGCACTATTGCCAGTGCTTCTCTGCTATTCATAGGGTTTTCAATGGTGGATTTTTTGGGTAGTGGACTGCCCTAGCCTACAGCACCTGGTATTCCCAGGTGGTCTCCCATCCAAGTACTAACCAGGCCAACCCTGCTTAGCTTCCGAGATCTGGCAGGATCGGATGCCAGGGTGCAATGGCTGCCGACACCAGAACAATCAGGAAAGACCAATATCTGTCCTTAAGGGCCTTAGAATCCAATGGGGAGGCCAGAGATAGGTCCAGATCGTGACAACCCAGAGAAATCAGGATTGGAAGGGAGGACACAAGGCCAGGGTACTGGGAGGAGGTGGCTGACCCAGCTCGAGAGGAGGACTCGGGAGGCCTTCCTGTAGGAGACAGTGTCTGAACTGAGAGTAGGAGGGGGAGAAGAAACGAGCTGGCATAGTGTGTGAGGGGGGCATTCTGGGCAGAGGACACAGCAAGGACAAAGGCCTGGCAAGGCAAGAGAGTGCCTGGCATGTTTGAGGAGCTGAAATAAGTTCGCTGTGGCATGATATAGAGAACAAAGAAAGGGATGGCGAGAGAGGAAACCAGAGAAGGAGATAGTACCTAGAACATATGGATTTACTATGGACAGAAGTTGCCGCTCCCCAGGCCACGGAGTGCCATGGAAGGGTCCTAAGCAGGAAAGGTATAAAGTCGGATTTTGAAACCTCCCTCTGGTTTCCTTGTGAAAATGACTGAAGAGGGGTAAAACTGGACCCTGGGAGCCTAAGGGAGCAGCTGGGTCAGGGACCAGGGCAGAAGAGGACAGAGCTGCCCCAAGGGAGGGGCCATGGGAGGGGAGGGGAGGGGAACAGTGACAGAAACATGGAGGGACCATGTGGCCAAGCTGTGGGGCTGCTTGGGTGGGGAGACATGTCCAGGACAAGGCCTGGGTTTTGGGATGAAGACTCTGAGCCAGTTTGAGACATGCTGGGTGTGATGACCCAGAGAGGCCAGGGAAGTCCCCTGTCACTCCCCTGAACTGCAAAGATGGGGATGGGACACTTGGGAAAGAGGGGTTGGGGAGGCAAAAGATGCAGAAATGATAGTGTCAGAAATAGCTACTGACAGATGGATAGGAAGTGTGATGTCTGTTTTGACCCCCCATGGCCTGTGCCCTGTGGGCCTCAGTTTCCCCATCTGTGAGATGGGGTGTTGGGCACTCAACCCAGAGTGGGCTAAAGCACCTTATTTCCCCAGGCACATTCCCAGGCTCACAGCCTCAGGCACCTGGCAGCCCCGGCCTGCCAGCCAGGCCACCTCAGCCACCACCACACACACCACCCCGCCGGCCCAGCACTGCTAGGCAGGGTCCCGCAGGCAGCGGGCGACGGGAGTGCTACTTTGACACGGCGGCCCCTGATGCCTGTGACAACATCCTGGCCCGGAATGTGACGTGGCAGGAATGCTGCTGTACTGTGGGCGAGGGCTGGGGGAGCGGCTGCAGGATCCAGCAGTGCCCAGGCACTGAGACAGGTGGGCCTGGGCTGGCAGGTGGACACAGGGCTGAGGTCTGGATAGAGATCGAGTACAAGGGTACAGGACCGGGAAAGGGGAGGCATTTGGACCCGGGGCGGAGCTACTGGTGCTGCCAAGGCCAGCTGCCAGGTGGGCATGGGCTGAGAGGTGGCCACTATCAGGCATGGACCTGAGGAATTGGGACTTGGGGTTGGGGGCAGCTCAAGGGTCTACACAAGTGGGTACTGGGCCCAGGGCAGGGCTGGGATTCGGGTGTCTGGGGTCAGCCTTGTCTCTGTGTGCAGCTGAGTACCAGTCACTGTGCCCCCACGGCCGGGGCTACCTGGCGCCCAGCGGGGACCTGAGCCTCCGGACAGGTGAGGCCAGACTTCAACCTCCACTCCCTTAGTCCCCACGCTCAGCTCAGCCTCACCCCCTCTCCATCTCTCTCTGTCTTCTTTGTCTATCTTTCGTGCTGTTTTTCTCCGGGGGGGTTTCCTCCAGCCCACCCCTCTCCTCTGGCTCCTTCTCCGCGGCCTCTCCTTCTGATCCTCCACTGCCATCTCTGCCCCGGTCCTCCCTGGCCATGCCCCACTTCCGCACACTCCCATCACCCAGCCCACCTCCCTTGCCCCCAGGCGCCCCCATCTCTCTCCACCCTTCACACAGACGTGGACGAATGCCAGCTCTTCCGAGACCAGGTGTGCAAGAGCGGCGTGTGTGTGAACACGGCACCGGGCTACTCTTGTTATTGCAGCAACGGCTACTACTACCACGCTCAGCGCCTGGAGTGCATTGGTAGGAGCCCCAGCTCTGCCATCCCCCCCCCACGCTCCCACCACCGGGCCCTGCCAGCCCCACGGAGGAATGTAGCCATCGCAGCGGGAAGTCCATCCTGGAGTCTAGACTCCATCCGTCACACTGTCAGTGCGCTGGGGAGGGAAGTGGGCAGGCGGGGGGGGCTGCCTCTTCACCAGCCTCTCCACGCCTCCCTAGATAACGATGAATGCGCCGACGAGGAGCCGGCGTGTGAGGGCGGCCACTGCGTCAACACCGTGGGCTCTTACCACTGCACCTGCGAGCCCCCGCTGGTGCTGGACGGCTCCCGGCGCCGCTGCGTCTCCAATGAGAGCCAGAGCCTCGGTAGCCCCGCCCCCGGAGCCGCCCCCAGAGGCCCCGCCCAGGCCCCGCCCACGTCGCCAAGCCCTCGCTCCTTTGGCTCAGCCTCTAGCCCAAATCCAGGCCCCGCCCCCACGGGGCCACGCCCCTCGTGTTCCAAGCTTGTCCACGCCCCCTAGAACCCCAGAGTCTCGGTCGCCACCTCTTGAGTCTCAGAGAGGTGACCTGGCCTGTGTTTAAAGGCAAAGGTTTTAATACAGGCGGAGGTTTTAGGAGGCTGTCACTTTCTGGTTGTGTACACACGTGTACGTGGCCTGTCACCTCTTGGAACCCAGCTTCTGTTTTCAAAAAAATTTTGAAACAGGATGTCCCTTAGGGAGCCCAGGCAGGCCTCAAATTCACGATCCTCCTGCCTCAGTCTCCTTCGCCTCTACCTCTTAAGTGCTGGGATTACAGACATGGGCCACTGCGGCCCTGGCCCCAGCTCCTCACCACCCTTTTCTTTTTTCTTTTTTTTTAGTACTAGGGGTTGAACCCTGGGGTATCCTGCATGCTAGGCAAGTTCGCTACTACTGATTTGACCCCCAGCCCACCTTCCCCCCCCCTTTTTTTGTAGTGCTGGGGATAGAACTGTCTTTTGGTTTTTATGTGAATTTACTTCTTTTCTTTTCTTCCTTCTTTCTTTCTTTCTTCCTTTCTTGTCTTGCAGTAGTGTGGTATTGAGCCCAGGGCCTCGCACATACTTTGCAAGCACCCTACCACTGAGCTGCACCCCCAGCCCCTTTTTAATTTTGAGAAAAGGTCTTGCTAAATTGCATAAGCTTGCCTCTGGCCTCGAACTTATGATCCTCTTGGCTCTGCTTTCTGAATAGCTGGAATTTTAGGCATGTGCCACCATGCCCACCTTGGTCTTTATATGAATTTATTTCCTTCTTTCCTCCCTTCCTTCCTTCCTCCTTTAGACAGGGTCTCACTGTGTAGCCCAGGCTGTCTTGGAACTCGGTAGGCAGACCCGGCTAACCTCTATCTTAACTCCCATCAGTCCTCCCGAGTACTGAGTGATAGGCATGAACCATCACGCCCAGGTTTTTTATGTGAATTTCTGACACTGTCTGGCTCTGACTTTGTTTTCATGTCTGTTTCCCTCCCTCTTTGCTTTCCTGTTTTCTGTTCCTTTTTCTTTTTCTTTTTCTTTCTTTTCTTTTTTTTTTTTTTTTGCGGTACTGGGGGTTGAACCCAGGGCCTCGCTCGCGCCTGCATGCTTTGCAAGTGCTGGACCACTGAGCTGCAGCCTTGGCCTTTTTTTTTTTTTTTTTTTTTTTTTTTCTTTTTGAGACAGGATTTCGCTAAGTTACGCAGACTGCCTCTGTTCTCGAACTTGCGATCCTCCTGCCTCCGCCTCCCAAGCCGCTGGGATTGCAGGTGTGCACCACCACGCCTGGCTTTCCTGTTTTCTTTGAGTCTTTGGCTATGTTCCCCTGCCTCTCGAGGTCCTTTCTTTCTCCCTCCTCGTCTCTATTGGGCTTTCCGCCTCTCTATAGCCCTCTGTCCCTCTCTCTTGAGTCCTGTCTCCATGACACGCTCTCTGTGTATCTCCCTTTGTTTTTACCTCTGGCCCAAACTCTTCTTTTCCCTTTTCCCATTCCTACAACACCCTTCAAACTTAGACTTCATTCAAATAGTGTCCAGAAAAGAAAAGCAGCTGCCCCAATGTCACAAAGCCCGCTAGAGGCTAGACTTGGGTGTGGCCCACTCAGACTCCATATTCCAGCCCATCAGTCTCTCTTTTGTATTCTCCTGTACCACAGCCCCATACTGGAATTAGCCCTGACCTTAATCCAAATGCCTGCCCAGAACCCTGAGCTACCCGGAAGGGCTTCTGGGAGTCCTGCCACAGCCAATGAGAAGGATTTGTTGATGGGCATTAAGTGGCTGGGCTTCAGCGGGGGGGAGGGGGGGTGGGCCAGCATTTGGACAGACCCGGGATGCCAGCTCTCCCTGATGCCCACTGTTACCACCCACAGATGACAATCTGGGAGTATGCTGGCAGGAAGTGGGGCCTGACCTCGTTTGCAGTCGCCCTCGGCTGGACCGTCAGGCCACCTACACAGAGTGCTGCTGCCTCTATGGTGAAGCCTGGGGCATGGATTGTGCCCTCTGCCCTGCCCAGGACTCAGGTACTGCCGCTGCCCTAGGCTGTACCTAGAGGCCCCACCCCTTCTGCTGTATCTAGAGGCCCTACCCTGGCCATCAGACTGCCCTGTATTGGAGTCCCAGAACCCTCACACTTGGCATCTTAATTCATGTCACAGCATATGACAGAATTTTGTCCCAGGTTACATCCTAAAGACTTCCAAGTCTTAACGACAGAAATCCTAAGGCCTAACTCAGTAGATCCCATAGTTCCAGCCCCTTAAGGTCCTGAGGTCACTTAGACCATCAATTCCTGGTCTCTAAAACCCCAAGACACGGCCAATGATATGCCCTTTCCCAAATCTTAGACCTTTAGATCTGAAATACCAGTTGCCCAGACCTCACCATCCTGGCCCACACACCTCCAAGTCCCATTGCATTGGACACTGATATCCCAGGAACCTAAGACCCCAGTGCCTACAGCTGTACCTCCCTCACATCCAATCTCATCAGATCTCAGAAGCTAAGCAAGGTTGGGCCTGGTTAATACTTGGATGGGAGACTGCCTGGGAACACCAGGTGCTGTAGGCTTGGGAGAAGGACCTGGGAGCCCACTCCCAAAACAACCAGCCATTGAAAACCCTATGAATAGCAGAGAAGCACTGATACAGTGCCAGGCATGACACCGTGTTGGATAGTGTTTCATCTGTTGTACACCAGGTCGCTATGAGTCAGATGTGACCCAATGGCACCTCACTACAAAATCCCAACACACAGCCCCAAAGAACCCTAAATCCCCTAATCCTCAGACACTAGGAGCCTAGCCCCAAAGACACTAGTCCTAGGTCCTCAGATTTCCATGTCCTCTTGGCTTAGACCCATCCCATGCCCTTCAGATCCCCAGTAGTGGTCCCTGGGATTCTCCAGTCCTGGTCCATAAGACAGTCCTATCATTTCATCAGGTCCCCAGTCCTAGCTCCCATGGGTCCCTCAAATTCCAGCACCCTGGACTCTGATTCTTCACTGTGGTCCAGAATGCTTGATCGCAGTACCTCTGAATCCCAGCGTCAGCCACCAGACCTTCAATTGTGGCTGCAGAACACACGGATCCTCTCCCACCAGTCCTGCGCCACCCCAAACCTCACCCCATCTTCCCTGTGTGGGTGGGGTGGGGAGGCTGAGCTACAGAAGCATGCAAGGGCTGACTGTGTGGCTTGGCTTCTGTTCACAGATGACTTCGAGGCCCTGTGCAACGTGCTGCGCCCCCCTGCCTATGGCCCCCCACGGCCAGGTGGTTTTGGACTTCCCTACGAGTATGGCCCAGACATAGGCCCACCTTATCAGGGTCTACCCTACGGGCCAGAGCTGTACCCGCCGCCTGTGCTCCCCTACGACCCCTACCCACCCCCACCTGGGCCTTTCGCCCGCCGGGAAGCCCCTTATGGGGCACCACCCTTCGACATGCCGGACTTTGAGGACGACAGTGGCCCCTATGGCGACTCTGAAGCTCCTGCTCCACCCAGCCGGGGCACTGGCTGGTCCTATAGGTCCCGTGACACCCGTGGCTCCTTCCCAGAACCTGAGGAGCCCTCCGAAGGTGGAGGCTATACTGGTGAGCACTGCGGCCCGGGATGGCTTGAGTTGAGCCAGGCATGCATACTGGAGACCAGTGAGGAGGGAGGGCGGCCAGAGAAGGAAGAGGTGGGGGAGGGACGGGGTCAGAGACCAAAGGCAAAATCAGAGCAAAGGAGAGCAGCACAGAGCAGAGCGGTGACATTAGAACCAGGACCCACGCAGAGACGTGGGGACAGGGAGACCTCGGTGATGCAAACCTCACAGCGCCCCCTGCAGCCCAGGAGCGGGAGGGCCAGCTGAGAATGAGACCCAGGAGCCAGGGGCACGGCCCCTGGGGGATACGAAGGGACCAGAGGCGAAGATCTGGAGTCACCAGGTTCCTGTGTTTCCTGCAGGCGCCCTGGCGGAGCCCTACGAAGCGCTGGAGGCCGAGGAGTGCGGGATTCTGGACGGCTGTGCCCATGGCCGCTGCGTGCGCGTGCCTGAAGGCTTCACCTGCGACTGTTTCGACGGCTACCGCCTGGACATAACCCGCATGGCCTGTGTCGGTGAGGAGTGGGAACAGGCGAGGCTTGACCAGACAGGGTGGGAGATCAGACCCGAGGGGGTGATGGGGACCCCTGGGAAAGGATCTCACCACAGGGGGCAAGCTTGCCTGGTGGGAGTAATTCTTGCTCAGGGGCGGGGCTTGGCTGAACAAGGCGGGGCCAGGGTGGGAAAAAGGCGGAGCTAGGCCACAGGGATGGGGCTGGGCCTTGAGGCTATGGGAGGCTTAGGAGCCTGCAGCTATGACTCCCCAAGAGTTCTAATGTATCTGGCGGGCGCCATACCGCTCCCAGCTTGGCTTCGGTTTCTCCATCCATTGCTTTGTGTCTTTCTCCTTTCTCTTCCCTGTTCCATTCCCTAATCTTCAAAGAAATCTTGACTTGGGAGCTTTAGTGCCTCCTGTTGACCTCGCTGTAAAACTTTTACTGTTGTTGATACCAAAACTAGTATTACTTATTTAATTTACTTATTTTTTGCGGTGCAGGGGGGTGGAACCCAGGGCTCACACATACTTCTGCAAGAGCTCTATCCCATTATTTATTTTTTATTTTGAGACAGGGCCTTGCTAAGTTGCGCAAGCTGCCTCTGACCTCCAGCTTGCCATCCTCCTGCCTCCTCCTCCCAAGTTGCTGGGATTACAGGGCTGCACCGCCCAGCCCGGCTACCAGGGTTATTTTCCTAACAAAAAACTAATGTCATAGAGGCTACCATACCTATCTTTTGGTTAAGGCCCAGAGAAGTTAAGCCACCTGCCTAGGCTCACACAGGCAGCCCGTGACAATGGCTGGAGCCCAAGTGGCCAGGGAGGTGGGTTTCTGGAGCCCCCGCCTTGGGCCCCACTCGTTCTGCCTTCCCCCCAGACATCAACGAGTGTGACGAGGCCGAGGCGACCTCCCCGCTCTGCGTCAACGCGCGCTGCGTCAACACGGATGGCTCTTTCCGCTGTGTCTGCCGCCCAGGCTTTGCACCCACGCACCAGCCTCACCACTGCGCGCCGGCGCGGCCCCGGGCCTGAGCGCCCCACCGCCCACCGCGCTCGCCTGCACGCTCCGCCCCGCAGCCCCCAGCGGCAACCCGCACCTGCGCGTGCGCGGCGAGGCGCCAGCTGGCCCGGACTCCCGAGTGAACCATAGAAGGACAGGCACAAGGAGGGGACGCTTTTCACCGCTCCTGCCACCCCCCCAGCCCCTCCCACCAGCGCCCTGGGGCTGGCTGAGTCCTTGAGTCCCTTCACATTCCTTTGCCCTTTTATAAAATTTTCAATTAAAAACACCTATTTTGTACCTTTTGCTTCTGCCTTTTGATAGAATCTGGCCTCAGAGTTTGTCATTCACACAGACGACAGACAGACACACACAATGTTCCTGATGCCGTGCCTGACTCTTAATTCCTGTGACTCTCTTCTTTAATCTGCCTCTGTCTCTCTTGGCCTCTGCCTGTCTCCTCCTATCTCTGTGTTTGTTGATGTTTCTTCTGACTCATCTTTCTGGTTTTTTCTTTTTTCTTTTTTTCCCCAGGATTTGGGGTTTGAACCCAGGACCTTGTACATACACATACCTTGCAAGTGTCCTACCATTGGGCTGCACCTCCAGCCCATTTTTTAGGTTTTTTATCTTGAGAGAGGGTGTTGCTAAGTTACACAGGCTGCTTCTGGCCTCCAACCTGCGATCCTCCTGCCTCCGCCTCCTGCCCTTGCTGGGATGACAGGCGTGTGCCACCCCGGGCCCAGCTCTGCTTCATTTTCTCTGTCTGGTGTTCTGTGTCTCTCCTTTGTTATGTATTCTCACCTCTGTCTCTGTCTTTCTCCTTTCTCTTCTCTTTATTTCGTTCTCTAATCTTCAAAGGGGCTGGGATTTAGCTCAGTGGGTAGAGCACTGCGCTGCAGTCTCTGAGGTCCCGAGTTCAATTCCCAGCACCGCAAAAATGGGAGAAGGACCTGGCAATCCACTCCCAAGGCAATCCCGAAGCACTCAGCCATTGAAAACCCTATGAGGGTCGCTATGAGTCGGATACCGACTCCATGGCACCTAACAACAACAACAACAACAACAATCTTCAAAGAAATCTTGACTTGGGAGTGTTAATGCCTACTGCTGACCTCGCTGTAAATCCTCTGGGTGTCTCCTCTTCTCTGTGTGGGGCCTCAGGAAAGGCAGAAAAGAGGGAGCCTCAGACCCCGCTCTGGGGGCTCCCTCAATTCCTCTACTCCCTAAAGATCTCTCTCTTTTTTTTTTTTACTCCCTTTTCTTATTCTTTTCTTTTTTTTCTTTGGTACTTAGAGGTTGAACTCAGAGCCTCACGTGTACTTTGCTTTGTGAGCTGCATCCCCAGTCCATTTTTATTTTTTTAATTTTTAATCAGGGTCTCGCTAAGTTATGCACGCTGCCTCTGGCCTCGAACTCATGACCCTCCTGCCTTAGCCTCGTTAGTCCTAGGATTACAGATGTGCACCACTGCAGCTGGCTGAAGATGAATAAAGCCATTGTGGAACAGTGGGATGTAGGGAGAGAACAGCAGTGGCCCCAGACCTGACCCTCCCGCTGGGAATTGACTGTGGACAGTAGGGAGCTGCCGCTTGTTCAAGATGAGTGGAGGCCGGATTGAGCTCTGTGTGAAGGTCAAGTGCCCAGCACTGGCCCTCCCCCCACTGCAATGCTCCTATCCACTTCTCAGCCGTATAGAGAGTCCAGAATCATCCTCCCTAAAAAAAGAACAGCCTGGCCTGGCATAAACCCAGGGCAGGGGTGAGGGTGCTGGGTCTAGGAGTGAAGGAGCCCATCCACATTGGACCAGGTGGAAAACAAACACTTATCCTTGAGTTATTCTTTTTTTTTTTTTTTCAGAACTGGGGGTTGAACCTAGGGCTTCGAGCCTGCATGCTTTGCAAATGCTGCACCACTGAGCTTCACCCCAGCCCTTTTTTTTTTTTTTTTTTAACTTTTTTGAGACAGGGTCTTGCTAAATTACACAGACTGCCTCTGCTCTTGAATTTGTGATCCTCCCGCCTCCGGCTGCTGAGCCACTGGGACTACAGGCATGCGCCACCACGCCTGGCTTGTAATTGTTTTTGAAATAAGGTTTCACTATGTAATTCAGGCTGGCCTTCAGTTTGCAATCCTCCTGCTTCGGCCTCCTGAGTGCCGGGATTATAGGCATGTGCCACTGGCTGACTCATTCTTGTCTGTGTTTTTTGTGGTTTTGGTACTGGGAGTTGAACACAGGGCCTCTCGCGCGCAGGTTTTGCAAGTGCTGGACCACTGAGCTGCACCCCCAGCCCTTTTATTTATTTATTTATTTTTTACTTTTTGAGACAGGGTCTCGCTAAATTTCGCAGACTGCCTCTGGTCTCGAACTTGCGATCCTCCTGCCTCCACCTCCCAAGCCACTGGAATTACAGGTGTGCGCCACCGTGCCTGGTGGTTGACTCATTCTTTACCCACCTGTGAGTGCCTCTCTTCCCAGGGTTTCACACTTAAATGCCTCAGGGGCCCCACAAATGATGTTTGCAGGCCCCAGGAATGGGACAAGAAAATCAAAGGCACAAGAAGGGCTGGGGTGGAGCAGGGAGGAAGCCTCTGGACTCTACCTCCCAAGTTGCTGGATTCACAGGCTTGTGCTATGGTGTCTGTTTTTGCTTGTTTGTTTGTTTTTAAAGCTGTTTTGAGCGAGCCGGGTGGGGTGGTCCACGCTTGTCATCCCAGCAACTAGGGAGGAAGAGGCAGGAGGATTGCAGTTTTGAGGCCACAGGCAGCCTGCGTAACTTAGACTTTGTTTCGAGATACAAAAGGTAAAAATGGGCTGAAGGTGCAGCTCCGTGGTAGAGCACTTGCAAAGTATGTGCAAAGCCCTGGGTTCAATACCCAAGTACCAGGAAAAAAAAATTGGTTTCTTTTGAGCCAAAGTCTTGCTACATAGCCAAGGCTGTCCTGGAGTTCATGGAATCCTCCTGCCTCAGCTTCCAAGTGCTGGGATCACAAGTGGGGGTCACTGCACTGGGCTTAGGTCTTGTTCTTTCCCAATCATCCCATCCAGGGTGGAGGAGGAAGCCAGGCTCTGTCCCTTTCAATAGGACAATGAGAAGCACCTGCCACAGTGGCCTTGGTGGGGAGTCAGGACGCAGAGCTTAAGGCTCCACAAAACGCGGGGCGCAGTCACACAGCTCTGTTCTAAAACCACTGAATAATACACTTCCCATGGTGAGTTGTGTCCATTACAACTCAATAAGGCTGGAAAAACAAAACAAAGAAACACAGTGAAAGAAAAGGCTACAAAGGGGTCAGGAAGTTACACCCCAGCTGCTACAGAGGAGCCAACCCAAACACCACCGGGGCCATGCATTCATTTGATACATATTTTCCATAGTACTTGCTTGTGATCGCCATGCGCATAAACAAACTTGAATCCAGCCCCAGGGGGTGGAAGCCAGGCTGGGCCGTGGAGAAGGAGCCGTCTGGGCTGGGACCTGAATGAGGTCAGGCAATGAGCCAGCTGAAGTGGTGAAGGACGGTGTTCCTGGTGGGGGGAACAGCATTGGCAAAGGCCTAAGGGAAGAAAGGGCTGGGATTTAGCTCAGTTAGTAGAGCACCACTCTGTAGTCTCTGAGGTCCCCGGTTCAATTCCCAGCACAGCAAAAATGGAAGAAGGAAGTAGCAATCCACTCCTGAGGCAATCCCGAAATAATCAGCCACTGAAAACACCAGGAGGGTCACTATGAGTCAGACAGGACTCCATGGCACCTAACAACAACAAGGTAAGAAAGGGAAATAAATGCCTTTCTTTGGGGATGTCAGTCCTGGATTGGACAATGCTGGTGGCATTTTGGATGCTTAAGATGACCTACCATACCTTCCTGGCATCTCAAGTCGTCAGACCTTGGGAGCTAAGCAGGGTCACGCCTAAGTTAGTCCTAGGATGAGAGACAACCTGGGAATACGGGGTGCTATAGGCTTGGGAGGGGCTGGGATTTAGCTCAGTGGGTAGAGCGCTGCGCTGCAGTCTCTGAGGTCCCAAGTTTAATTCCCAGCACCGCAAAAATGGGAGAAGGGCCTGGCAACCCACTCCCAAGGCAATCCCAAAGCACTCAGCCATTGAAAACCCTATGAGGGTCGCTATGAGTCGGATACCAACTCGATGGCACCTAACAACAACAACAACATAGGCTTGGGAGAAGGACCTAGGAGCCCACTCCCTAAAAACAATCAGCCATTGAAAACCCTATGAATAGCAGTGAAGCACTGACATAGTGCCGGGCACGGTACAGCGGTGAGGAGTGTTTGGAGTGTTTTGTTCTGTTGTACACAGGGTCACTATGAGTCGGACTTGACGGCACCTCACAACAATAACAACAATAACAAGAATTCCCTAGCTCCTGTCTTCGTGGAGCTCCAGTAGGGGACACAGGCACATTGCCACATATGGTCTGTAAAGAGGAAGACACAGACAGAGAGAGGTCCAAGCTGTGGTGAGGAAGATCTGAGACTGTGGTTTCAGGGAGGAAGTATTTGACCCAGCCTGAGAGATTGGGAAGGCTCCCTAGGGAGGGAAGAAGGAAAGGGGTAAGGGAAGGAGAGAGGGGTGGGGAGGAAGAGGGAGAAATCCATTCTGTTTGGAGTTCTGGACCCTCTGAAAATCTGTGGAAAGCCCTCTGGACATTCACAGAAGAAAAACTCAAACATGGTCTGGTGTGGCTGCCAATGCCTATAATCTCAACACTGAGTAGACAGAGACAGGAAGATTGTGAGTTCAAGGCCAGTCTGAGCTACATACTGAGAGCGTGTCTCAAAAACAAACAAAACAAAACAAAACAAAACAAAAATCTGGGTGTACTGGTGCATGCATGTGATTCCAGTGACTAAGGAAGCAAAGGCAAGAGGATCACATTTGAGACCAGAGGCAGCCTGCGCAACTTTGCCAGACTGTGCCTCAAAATAATGCAGCTCCACAGTGGAACACTTGGCCTAGCATGTGAAAGGCACTGGATTCAACCACCCAGTACAGAAGAAAGAAAAGGAAGAAGGGAGAAAGGAAGAGGCAGAGAGAGAGAGAGAGAGAGAGAGAGAGAGAAAAGGAAGGGAGAAAGAAAGAAAGAAAAAGAAGACACACAGACAGTCAGTCAGTCAGTCACCTTATAGGCAATTTCCCATTCCCTTTCTGGGATGCTCCCCTGGGCATCTCATTCCCCTGCTGCCCCACAATCACCTTGCTGTCCAGGAAATGGGGATGGGGTAGCCCAAAGCGCTGGGACACTTTGAAGTCCAATTTCAGCATCCTGCAGAGCTGGGATTTAGCTCAGTGGGTAGAGCGCTGTGCTGCGCTGCAATCTCTAAGGACCCGAGTTCAATTCCCAGCACCGCAAAAATGGGAGAAGGGCCTAGCAATCCACTCCCAAGGCAATCCCGAAACAGTCAGCCATTGAAAACCCTATGAGGGTCTCGATGGCACCTAACTACAACAACAACAACGCAGGGCAGGTGGCTGGGGCATGAGCCGCCCTCTGAGCACCGCCCCCATCCCCCTCACCTCCCGCTGGGCGGGGAGGTTGTACCAAGGTTCTACTTTTTCTCCTACGTCCCCAGCCCTGGCCCTGGGGCTTTTGGCACTGGCCTGGGTCGATACGTTCTCCGCTGGAATGTCGGAAGGGAAACAGTCCAGAGGGACAGACCGCCCGCGGGGCGAGCGCCTCAGCGCCCCCTGATGGTCACCACGTGCTGGTGCATCCCAAGCCGACAGAGCCCTCTAGTGGCTGCTGCTCATATAGTCATCAGTGAGCTTGGACAGCTACCTTTGGTCTGCAGGATGATGTCCTTCTGGTCATCGTGGTCATAGTCATCACCATCTTCAACAGCTAATACGTAAATAACGCCTCCCATACATCAAGCACGATGCAACTTTAAACATATCACGTCGTTTCATCTCTACCTCTGCCCTACGTGAGGGCAGAAGGCACTGTTACCATCCCCTTTTCCTCGTTTGAACCACTGAGCAGTAAGACAATTTACCTAAAGCCACACAGCTACTAGGTGGAAGAGCCTGAATCGAACTTAGGCAGTATGGCTTCAGAGTTATATTATTTTCTTCTTCTTCTTCTTCTTCTTCTTTTCTTTTCTTTTCTTTCTTTCTTTTTTTTTTTTTTTTTGTGAGACAGGGTCTCACTAGGTAGCCCATACTGGTCTCAAATCTGTGACCCTCCAGCCGGACGCGGTGGCACACGCCTGTAATCCCAGCGGCTCGGGAGGCAGAGGCAGGAGGATAGCAAATTCGAGACCAGAGGCAGTCTGCCTAATTTAGTGAGACCCTGTCTCAAAAAAGTAAACAAAAACTGGGCTGGGGTGCAGCTCAGTGGTCCAGCACTTGCAAAGCATGCAAGTGTGAAGCCCTGGGTTCAACCCCCAGTACCACAAGAAAAAAAAAAAAATCCTGTGACCCTCCAGCTTGTGCCTCCACAAGTGCTGGAATTACAGTGGTGTACCACCACATCCACGGAGTCATCTTCTGAACCATTCAAAAATAATCATGATGGCTGGACATGGTGGCACATACCTGTAATCCCAGCGCCTTGGGAGGCAGAGGGCAGAGGGTCTCAAGTTCGAAGCCAGAGACAGCCAGTGTACCCTAGCAAGATCCTGTCTCAAAATCAAAAATCAATAATGGACTAGGCATGCAGCTTAGTGGTAGAGCCCTTGCAAAGTATGCGTGAGACCCTGGGTTCAGCCTGCCCAGTACCATAAAAAAAATTTTTTTTAAAAGTCATGAATGCTGGGCAAGGTGGTGCGCACCCATAGACCCAGCAACTCTTGAAGCTGAGTCAGGAGAATCATTAGAGTTCAGGAGTATGAGACCAGCCTGGATCATCACTCCTGGAGAATTATGTGAGAGATTAACTTTTCTTCTTTTTTCTCCTTCTCCTTCTCCTTCTCCTTCTCCTTCTCCTTCTTCTCCTTCTCCTTCTCCTTCTCCTTCTCCTTCTGCTGCTGCTGCTGCTGCTGCTTCCTCTTCCTCTTCCTCTTCTTCTCATCCTTCTCCTTCTCCTCTTCCTTCTCCCCTTCCTCCTCCTCCTCCTTCTTCTCCTTCTCCTTCTTCGTTTTCTTTTTCTGCAGTACTAGGGTTTGAACCCAGAGCCTTGTGTATATTTCACAAGCCCTCTACCATTAAGCAGCACCACCAACCCCTTTATTTATTTACGTATTTATTTATTTATATTTTTTGCAGTACTGAGGGTCGAACCCAGAACCTTGCACTTGCATGCTCTGCAAGTGCTGGACCACTGAGCTGCACCCCCAGCCCATTTTTTACTTTTTGAGACAGGGCCACCCTAAGTTACCCAGACTGCCTGTGGTCTCAAACTTGTGATCCTCCTGCCTCCTCCTCCCGAGCTACTGGGATTACAGGCGTGTGCCACTGCACCCCGCTCCCCCTTTATTTTTTATCTTGACACCGGGTTTTGCTAAATTCCACAGGCTGCTTCTGGCTTCGAACTTATGACCCTTCTGCCTCTACTTCCTGAGTCTCTGTGATGACAGGCATGTGCTGCCACTCCTGGCAAGAAAGCTTACCTTTTACATAAGGCATCATGTTTGAAGTCTCTGTTACAGCAATTTAGCTGATAGCCTAATGGGTGCACCATAATCCCCTGGAAGGCTGTGAAGAGGGATTTGGGGGCTCTACCCTGGCTGGGATTTAGCTCAGTTGGTAGAGCGCTGTGCTGCAGTCTCTGAGGTCCTGAGTTCAATTCCCAGTACCGCAAAAATGGGAGAAGGGCCTAGCAATCCACTCCCAAGGCAATCCCGAAACTTTCTGCCATTGAAAACCCTACGAGGGTCCCTATGAGTCGGATACCGACTCGATGGCACCTAACAACAACAACTCTGGCTGGGACTGAGAATTTGAATTTGTAATTCAAATAAATTTCCAGGGGCTGCTGCTGGGCTGGGGAATCTCTCCCTCTCCAGCAAGCTCCTGCCATTAAGCCAATCAGAGCTCAGTGCCTTGGTCTTAAACCTCCATCACTGTGACCTAAATAGTCCTCTCTTCTGGATGTCTTACTCAGCTTCCGTTCAGTTGCTGTTGTTTTGCAGTGCTGGGGATGGAACCGAGGGACTAGAGGATATTAGACAAGTGCTCTGCCACTTAGCCCAAAGTACTCTGCCACTTAGCCCAAAGAATATCCCCGTTTTAAAGAAATATACGCTTAAGCCCAGGAGGATGGCACACACCTGTAATCCTAGCGCTCAGGAGGCTGAGGCAGGAGGACTGCAAGTTTGAGTCTAGGCTGGGCTACAAAGTGAGTTGCAGGCCAGCCTGGGCTAGATAGTGAATCTCAAAATCCAAAAACTAAAAACAAAAACAAAAAAAGAGTTTTTAAATCCGAGAAATTCACACTGCAGTATTTACAGGTAGAAGGCCATGGTGTATGTAAATTAACCTCAAATGTTCAGGGGAAAAAATTGAGGAAAAATACACACACTTAAACAGAGAAATAGCAAATGATAAAATGAATGAGGTAAAAATGTTATCCATGAGCTTGAATTCTCTATTATTATTTGTCTTACAACTTTTTTTGTAAATTGGAATTTACTTCCAAAGGAAAAATTAAAATACTTTTTTCAAAAGTGAGAGGTCTTGTATTAGCTGGTTTCCGTCCTTCCTTCTTCTTTTTTCTTTCTTTCTTTCTTCCTTCCTTCCTTCCTTCCTTTCTTTCTTTCTTCTCTTCCTTCCTTTGTTTCTTTCTTTTCTTCTTTCTTGTCTTTCTCTTCTTCCTGGGGGTTAAACACAGGGCCTCAATTCACCAGGTAACTGCTCTACCACTGAGCTGCATCCCCGCCCCCTTTTTTCTTTTTCTTTTTCCTTTTTATTTTATTTATTTATTGATTGATTGCATCTTTACTTTTCAATACTTTATTTATTTTTATCTTTTTGCCCTTTATTGGTAAACGTTGGTGGGGTACAGAGTCATACAGCATTTGCTTTTTCCGTTATGCAACTATTATATCGCTTTTGGTTACACTTTTACCAATTTATTTCTTATTTTGAGACCAGATCTCGCTAAGGTACCCAGGCTGCCTCTGGCCTCAAATCTGCAATCCTCCTGTCATAGTCTCCCAAATGGCCGGGATTACAAGCACGCACCATTGAAGCTGGGCTTGGGGCTATAGTTCAGTGGTAGAGCACTTGTCTAATATCCTCTAGTCCCTCGGTTCCATCCCCAGCACTGCAAAACAACAGCAACTGAACGGAAGCTGAGTAAGATATCCAGAAGAGAGGATTATTTAGGTCACAGTGATGGAGGTTTAAGACCAAGGCACTGAGCTCTGATTGGCTTAATGGCAGGAGCTTGCTGGAGAGGGAGAGATTCCCCGCCAAGGCAGGAAGCCAGAGCATAGGGAGGGACCGGACTTGCTCTTTCGAACCTACTCTCTTGGGCAACTATGGGACCCATGAGAACTATCTTAATTCCTTCCAAGAGTGATGTCTAATGATCCAATCACCTCCCACTAGGATCTACCTCTTAAAAGTCCGAGTACATCTCACATCACTACCCTGGGACCCACCTTCCAACAAGGGACCCTTTGGGGAGCAGGTCACATCCAAACTACAACTAGACAATAAAACTAATGTAAATAGAATTGAGGAGATCAAAGATAAAGCACTCAGTGGTTCAAGTGGTGTTCCGTGTGATGATTAAACCATCAGTGCAACTTTGGACCTGATTTTAAAAAGTGGGATTGCAAACTGGGCTTGGTGGCGCACGCCTGTAATCCCAACAGCTCAGGAGGCAGACAGGAGGATCGCAAGTTTGAGACCAGAGGGAGTCTGAGTAATTTAGTGAGACCCTGTCTCAAAAAGTAAAAAAATGGGCTGAGGGTGCCCCTCAGTGGTCCAGCACTTGCAGAGCATGCAAGCGCGAGGCCCTGGGTTCAACCCCCAGTACTGCGGAAAAAAAGAAAAAAGAAAAAAGAAAGTGGGATTGGTAAACCAGGTGCCTGGTGCACACCTGTAATCCCAGCAATTTGGGAGGCTGAGGCAGGAGGATCAGGAGTTCGAGGTCAGAGGCAGACTGTGTAACTTAGTGAGACCCTGTCTCAAGATAAAAAATGAAAAAGGAGGCTGTGGGTGCAGCTGAGTGACAGAGCGCTTGCCTAGCACGTGGGAGGCCCTGAGTTCAACCCCCAAGTACAGCCAAAAGAAAGGAAAAAAAAAATGGGATTGGTCACATTTCAAAGATTGCTGCTAAAAGAATACAAATGATGCATAGATTCCAAGCTAGTAGAGGGAAAAGAGGGAGCAGGCAAATATAAGACAGAACCAAACCACAAATGCAGCCAATTCAAAGAAGTTTAATAGAGAGAGGGGGAAAGAAAGCATAGAAAAAAATAAGGATGATAAATCACAACAAAACATTGTAGAAATAAATAAAAACACATTACTAATCACATAAATAAGAAGTAGGTTCTGAGTCCAAACATTTCTCATCACCTCTGCTATTCATCTCAGCCTCCCTGGGCTTCTGGCTCCCACCCCCACCCCCATGAGCTCTCCTATTCCTACAGATAGATGTTAGCAGATGAAAGTCCAACTCGGATCAAGTCCGTCCCAGCTTGGAACCTCCGCATGGTTCCATTTCACTCGGAGCCAGAGCCAAAGTCCCCATAAGACTCTGCACCATCTGCTTCTTATTCCCCTCTGACCTCATCTCTCCCTCCTGCCCCCCTTGCTCAGGCTTCTCCAGCCACATGATCTAAAATAGCAGACATGTTCCTGCCTCAGGACCTTTGCACTGGCTGTTCCCTCTACTGGAGGGACTCCTTCCCTTGACTTACTACCATCAAGCCAATGGATAAATAAATTGGGTGCAGTCCCACTGTGGAATTGCAGGCCATGATGAGAGCAACCTATAGCTACACATGGCAACCAGAATGGATTATTTTTTTCATGATGTTTAGTGGAAAATGCCAGATAATAAAGAAAACGTATTTTCTGATTCCATTTTATAAAATTCAAAACAGACACACCAGTCTATGCTGTAGGAAATCAGAATGGTGTTGACCTTGGAGGGAGGGGAAAAGACTGAAAGGAGCCAGGAAGAGGGTGCTGGGGGACTGGAAGTATTTCTTGGTCTGAAAGTTGGGATACAGGTGTGTTCAGTTGGTGAAAAGTCATCCAGTCAGGCTGGGGATGTAGCTCAGGGGTGGAGCACTTGCTTAGCAAGGCCTTGGGTTTAATTCCCAGTTGTTGTTGTTGTTAGGTGCCATCGAGTCATGTCCGACTCACAGCGACCCTCATAGGGTTTTTAATGGCAGTAATCCCCAGTACCACCACCAAAAAAAAAGAAGAAAGAAAATGAAAGAGAGAGAGAGAGAGAGAGAGAGAGAGAGAGAGGGGGGGGGGAAGCAAAGAAAAGAAGGGAGAAAAGAAGAAGAAAAAAAAAAGAAAGAAAGAAAGAAAGAAAGGAAGGAAAGCCAGGCACAGCAACAAAGGTCTGTAATTGCTGCAACTTGGGAGGTGGAAGCAGGGGGATCACAAGTTCGAGGCCAGAGGCAGCCTGCACAATTTAGGGAGACCCTGTCTTAAAATAAAAAATGGGCTAGTGGTGCAGCCCAGAGGTTGAGTACTTGCAAAACAAGTGCAAGGCCATCAGTTCAACCCCCAAGTACCAGAGGAAAAGAAACTGTCATCCAGTTGTTACAGTTAACAGTTTGTACTTTTCTGGATGTGCATCTATTTCAATAAACAGTTGCAAAACCCAAGGAACGCCACCCCCACATTCCCACCAGTTTATGAAACAGAATGTTCTCAGCCCCTGGGCTTCTCCCTCCCATCACAATGTGTTTTTATACCGGCAAGGACCCTGCCTCTCTTTCCCCTGCTTGCTTTGTAGGCACTGCGGGCGTGTTCAGAACTGCACCTTGCGCTGTGCCAGGGTACAGGGTGAGGGCTGGGCTTCCACCTGCAACCTGGGCAGTGGAGGACATGTTTCTGTGACAACTCCACCCTGCACTTGGTTCTGATTAGGGTGGACGGACTTTGAGGGGCCCTGCTGGTAAAGAGCTCCTGGAGTGCACGCTCCCCCTCTCCTAGTCTCCCCGTCCCTTCCCTCCCACTCTTGCTCCTCAATATGTAAAAAGCCCCACAATTATTTACATAATGTTCTGCTATATCAGATTGTAACCAAAGACTCCAAGTTCAAATTTTAAATTTTTCAATGGACTTTGAATACATACTAAGGTTTGGGGTACTGTCATATTTATTCTAAAATTCTTTTCTGCAGGCACGGCTTTCTGCATAGGAGGCTTGAGAAAAGAAACAGTTCGCTGTCTTCCTTTCTCTTCCGGTTATTAATATTGTTTCTTTCAAATCTAGGTTAGTACTGGGAATAATTTGGCCTCAGATGAAAGCAAGGTGCTCAGGCACCCCTGGGCTATCCTTGGGGATTGGGAGGGTGTGGTCAGATTCATGTGGCTGCCTGACTGTAAGGGGACAAGGGGAGGGTGCAGCCCAAACAGCAAAAGGGCAGGGCTGTGGGGAAGTCAGGAGATGAGGGGGACAGGCTTAGGGACTGAAGGCTGGGCAGGGGACAGGTTTGTGTGGCACTGAAGATTAGAAGAGACAAAATTTAAGGAACGCAGTGTAGCTCAGAGGTGGAGCAAGTGATTGCTTAATTTGCACGAGGCTGCACGAGTCTCCGCACCAAAATAAATAAATAAACCTGACACTTCCTGTCAGGGCTGGCATTTAGCTCAGTTGGTGGAGCACTACTCTGCAGTCTCTGAGGTCCGGAGTTCAATTCCCAGCACCAAAAAAACCGGGAGAAGGACGTGGCAACCCACTCCCGGAGGCAATCCCGAAAAAACAATCAGCCATTGAAAACCCTATGAGGGTCACTATGAGTCGGACATGACTTGACTGGCACCTAACAACAACAACACTTCCTGTCAAATTGGCTGTAGGAGAGTGGGGGAGAGGCTTCTGTGTAAGGCTGGAGTTTGGACCAGGAGATGATCCAGCCTCGGGGGCTGTAAATAAAGAAGGGAACCCAAGTCAGAGCCAGACCCCCATAATTGTGACCTTCCTGGATGCCTTTCCTGATTCTCAGGGTCCTCACAGCACCCACCTTCTGGATGAGGAAACTGAGGCTCAGTGAGAGCAAGCCCCCCCCCCCCAACGAGGCAGAGAGGCGACCTGGACCCCATCTCTCCTCCCTGAGTCCGTGATGGTGAATCTCCATTGTCAACTTGGCTGGATTTAGAAGTGCCTGGGAGATTGGGGTCTGCAGCCATAGCACCCCCACATCTGATCCCGCTTGATCTTGGAAGCTAAGCACTGCCTGGGAATACCAGGTGCTGGAGGCTAGGGAGAAGGACCTGGCAATCCACTCCAGAAACAATCTGCCATTGAAAAGCCTATAAATAGCAGACAAGCACTGACAATGGTGCCGGGCATGGCACAGTGTTGGGGAGTGTTTCATTCTGTTGTACATGAGGTCACTAGGAGTTGGACCTACTCACAATGGCAGCTAACAACAACAACAAGGAGATGGGGGTGGGGGCTGTGGTTTAGCTCAGTTGGTAGAGTGCTACCCTGCAAGCTATGAAGCCCTGGATTTGATCCTCAGCACTGCAAAAAATGGCAGAAGGGCCTGGCACCCCACTCCCAAAACAATTCTGAAACAATCAGCTGTTGCAAACCCTGTGAGCAGAGAAGCTCTAACAGTGCCAGGCATGGCACAGTGTCAAGGGAGTGTTTTGTTCTGTTGTACATAGGGTCACTGTGAATCCAATGGATTCCACAGCACCTAACAAAAACAAGGAGATGGGGAAGGCCACCTCTGAGTGTATCTGAGAGGTCTTTCTGGAGAGGATTAACAGAGGGGCAAAGATTTACCATGAATGTGGGAGGCATCATCCCAGGGTTGAGGGCCAAGGGGAAAAGGAGCAAGCCAGTGAGCATGGACATTCCCTCTCTCTCTGCTTCTTGGCCTGCCATGCTCTCCTCGCCACGATGGACTGTCACCTCTAAAACCGTGAGCTAAATAAACAAGTCTTTTCTTCTTGAAGTTTTCTGTTGGACATTTTGCCACAACAATGAGAAAAATAACACATACAGCCTGGTTTGTTTGTTTGTTTGAGTCAGGGAATCAGTATGTAGCCCAGGCTGTCCTTGAACTCACGATCCTCCTGCCTCAGCCTCCTGAGCGCTGGGATTACAGGTGTGGGCCACCGAACTGGGTTCTAAAGCCTGGGTTCTTGCTGCTGGATTTGAATCTCTTCAGGCCTAAAACAATCTCCCGAGCAGAGTGTGGTACTGGGGATATAGCACTGAGGAGGCTGAGGCAGGAGGATGGTGAGTTCAAGGCCAGCCTGGGCTACAGTGTGAGACCTTCCTTGTCTCAAAAAACCAACCACCCAGCAGGGCGTGGTGGCACACACCTGTCATCCTAGCAATTCGGGAGGCAGAGGCAGGAGAATCGCAAGTTCGAGACCAGAGGCAATCTGTGTAATTTAGCAAGACCCTGTCTCAAAAAGTTAAAAAAAAAAAAGGCTGGGGGTGCAGCTCAGTGGTCCAGCACTTCCAAAGCATGCAAGCACTAGGCCCTGGATTCAACTCTCAGTTCCAAAACAAAAAACAAAAAACAAAAACCTACCCAACCAACCAACCAACCAACCAAAAAAACAACCTCTCATGATTCCCTTGAGGGGATTTTTTTCAGGCAACAGAAACTGCCATGAATCCTCATGTGGGGTAACTACATGACTCAGCATGTGTCAGAAGTGCTAGAGCAGACGTGCATGAGCGCGCGCATGCGCCACACACGCCCCATGGTGAACACATGCCCTCATCCATGAGGTTTTCTGTTTGTAAATAAGAATGATTAAAAACCAAAACCCAATACGATGCACTCTCTCTGGATCCCAGTTCAAAGTAAACAACTGTAAACATTGGTGTCTGAGCAAATTGGGGACATTTGAATACAGGCTAGCCTGCAGCTCATAAGGAATTTCTGTCACTTTTGTTAGATTTGATAATATCCTTGTGGTTATGTAAGGAGATGTGATTCTTCCTCCACTGCCTCCTCTTTCCTTCTTCCTCTTCCTCTTCTCTTTCTCTTCTTCCTTTTTTTCCCCTTTTCTTCCTTCTTTCTCTTTCCTGAAATATTTCAAAATGAGACAATGGGCTGGGGATGTAGCTCTGTGGTACAGAGCTTGCCTGGCATGCTCGAGGTCCTGGGTTCCATCCTTAGTACGTCCCCCCCACTCCCCCCAAAAAAAGCAAAAATCCAAACCAAAACACAAACAAAAAAACCGTGATAATCCATCACTCACGAAAAATTTAAATACTTTTTAAAAATTAGGAGAGGACAGATGAAATGGCAAAGTGTTGATGGTTCTTGCAGTTAGATGAAGGCTATATGTAAGCTTATTGTCTTTCTATTTTTGTGTCTACTTGGAGATTTTTTATGACATAAATTTTAAGATTTTATTTCATTTTATTTTATTTTATTCAGTGGTTGGGGGCTGAAACCAGGACCTTGCTCATACTTATTTTTTGCCCACACGCTACCATTGAGCTGCGCCCCAGCCCTCTTTTAAATTTTTATTTTTTTGAATCTTGAAACAAATTCTTGCTAAGTTATACAGGCTGCCTCTGGCCTCACACCTGCGATCCTCCTGCCTCTGCCTCCCCAGTTGCTGGGAGGACAGCCCTGAGCCATCATACCCGATAAGTTAAAAAAAAATTTTTTTTTTAATAAAATAGAAGGGCTTGGGATGTCATTTAGTGGGAGAGCACTTGGCTAGCTTATGCAGGCCTTGGGTTTGATCCTCAGGACCACGAAACAAATAAACAAACACACAAGTAAATCAATAAAGAAAATAAGGACAGTTTTGTGTTCATTAGCCCCAGTTTGGAAAAGACAGAAAACTAAAAAGACAAAGGCACACGCTCCCACCCGGACCCCACGTCACTACTGTTGTTGATGATTGGATGTGTGTCCTCGGCCTTTTATTTTTTTCTGTGGGTATTTTATATGTGAGCGTGTGTGTAAGTGTCCCCTATATGTGTTTTACATAACCACATGAGCAAGCTGTTTACACAGCCCTGTTTTCCCCCTTCTTTAAATGTAAACTGTTCCCCTGTTAAAACGTCTCTGTGTAAACAAAATCTCCAGTGTTTGCACTGTGTTTATTCAACCGGGCAGCGTTGCCAGACATTGACGCTGTTCCCAATTTCCTCCTATTATAAATAATGCCCCGCTGCACATCCTCATGGGTCCCAGAGGTGGGATTCCTGCGCCAAAGGGTGCGGACGCTTTGGCAGCACACGATCAAAATCTCGGCAGAGTTTCTGCCTGACCCAGAGCTAAAGTGACCTCATACAGTCAGAGCGAGATTACACTGTTTGTTATTTCCATGTTGGATTCATGACTCAGGTTCAAGAGAGGATGTCTTTTTTTTTTTTTTTATGTGCTCAGCTGCAAGAAACAAAAATCCATTCATACTAGCTCACATCAAAAGGGAGTTGTATGTGTCCACAAGGAAAGAATACAATAGTCTCCCCTTATCCCCTAAGATTTATTTTTTTTATTTTTTTATTTTTAGGCAGAGTCTCATTATATAGCCTAGCCTAGATTCAATCTCATGATGCGCCTGCCTCAGTCTCCTGAGTGCTGGGATTATAGATGTGTGTCACCACACCCTGCCACCAGTGATGCGTTTTAAGACCTCTCCCATGGATCCCTGACACTGTGGACAGAAATGAACGCTATATAGGAGCACCATATGTGGTATCAAAATAGCCCAGGAATGAATAATGGGAAGGCAGTGTATACAGCTTGGATACGCTGGGTAAAGGGATAATTTCTGTCCCAGGATCAACAGAACATGAAGATTGTATGAGATTTCACCATACTACAGAGACACATCACATCCCAACCATCATAGGACTGAAAACATGATCCCAAGTGTCCTTTTGTTTTTAGTGATCACTCGCCCCCACACCATCTATTTAATCCCCTTTTTATTGCTCGATAAAGGATATGAGGGAGCTTAAAGACAATTTCACCAAATTGCCTAATGATTCTCATTTTCATTCATTTGAAAATATAGTCTTGGCTGGGCATGGTGACACCTGCTTGTTATCCCAGTGGCTGAAGGGGCAGAGGCAGGGGGATCTAAGGTTTGAGGCCATAAGCAGCCTGCGTAACTTTGTGACACCTTGTTTCAACATAAAATAAATAAATAAATAAAATAAGATAATGAAATAAAGTGGGCTGGGGGTGCAGCCCAGGGGTAGAACACTTGCGAGGCATGTTGGAGGCCTTGGGTTCAACCCCCAACTACCACAAAAAAAGAAAAAGAAAAGAAAAGGAAGAGTTAAAAAAAAAAAGAGAGAAAAATATAGTCTTGGAGCAGGGGGTGATAGCGCTATGGAAGAGCACTTGCCTGGCATGCGCAGTGCCCTGGCTTCTCTTAACTCCGCCAGTCTACCTAGAATCTCAGCCATTCAGGAGGCTGAAGCAGTGAGAGCTCTTGAGCCCAGGATTTCAAGGCCAGCCTGGGAAGCACAGTGAGACCCTGTCTTCAAAAAATAGTAACAAAATAAAATAAAACAAAACAAAAATATAGTGTTGGGTGGTGTATGAATTTCTTTTCCTGGGGAGATGTAATGAGAATATCCATTCACTCTCAGAAATAAAGGGTGCAGACAGGCCAAAGGAAGGATCATGTTAAGTTAAATTTGGTGAACCATGAGTTTATTGTGGTTGCTCACAGGGGAGGTGGGGAATTCGCAGACAGCATTTAAGGACAGCTCTACTAATGGAGGGCTGGAGTTTAGCTCAGTTGGTAGAGTGCTTCTCTGCGCTCTCTGAAGCCCTGGGTTCTATCCCTAGCACCACAAAAATGGAAAGGACCTGGAAACCCATTCCCGAAACAATCTGCCATTGAAAACCCTATGAATAGCAGAGAAACACTGACATAGAGCTGGGGATATTTCCTCCTGCTGTACATAGGGTCACTATGAGTCAGATCTGACTCAATAGCACCTAACCACCACCACTAATGGAAAGAATCCCTCCCAGGTGTTCATACCACATAGTCCCATGGGAAACCGCACCACTGATGAACCCCACTCCCAGCCAATCCTTCACCTCTCAGATAATATGCAGCTGGGCCAGGAAGGGAGGTGGCTCCTCAGAGCAATCTTGTGGGGATCTCATGAGGGTCTTATGCGGGGGTCTCCTAAGGGTCTTGTGACCCTCCTTCTTCCCCCTCCTCTAACAGAGAATGTTAATAGCTCCATTCCCATTACTATAGGCCTAGCTATCTGCAAGGTTGTTGTTGTTGTTAGGTGCTGTCAAATCGTGTTGGACTCATAGCAATGCCCACAGGATTTCTTTTTTTTTTTTTTTCTGGTACTGGGGATTGAACCCAGGGCCTCGTGCTTGCATGCTCTGCAAACATTGGACCACTGAGCTGCACCCCCAGCCCTTTTTTTTTTTTTAACTTTTTGAGACAGGGTCTTGCTAAGTTACACAGACTGCCTCTGGTCTCAAACTTGCGATCCTCCTGCTTCTGCCTCCCGAGCCGCTGGGATTACAGGTGTGCACCACCATGCCGGCGCTCACAGGATTTCAATGGCTGATTGTTTCCAGATTGCCTTGGGAGTGGATCGCCACGTCTTCTCCCATTTTTATGGTGCTGGGAATTGAACCCAGGACCTCAGAGACTGCAGAGCGGTGCTCTACCAACTGAGCTAAATGCCCAAAGTAGTTTTGCTTATTTCGTTGCCATGACTACAGGCCAACACTCTCTCCCCTCATCCCAGCCGTTCTGGATCGAGATGGTGATCGTCATGTCCGTCCTGAAGGAACCAGCTACTCTACACTTGGATACTAGATTGGATTGTGGAATTATCACTCATGACTTTTAGGTATGGGGTATTGGGACTTTTAGGTATCCTGGTTTGGGATGGGGTTTAGCTCAGTTGATAGAGTGCCACTCTGTGCTTTCTGAGGCCCTGGGTTCCATCTCCAGCACCACAAAAATGGGAGAAGGATATGGCAATCCGCTCCTGAAACAATCCCCAGTCCTGGAGGGGTTCTTATGTACCAAGAGGGCTGGGGAGATGAAGTAGGAGGAGGAATCTCAGACACAATGCTCAGCTAGTACTTGCTACTGGGAACCTTAAAAGTTCCTACAGACTCCAGAGCTGCTGCTGGTGTGTGTGGTGTGTGTGTGTGTGTGTGTGTGTGTGTGTGTGTGTGTGTGTGTGTGCGCCTGTGTGTATGCTGGGGTTGAACACACTGCCTAGCCCATGCCAGGCAAGTGCCCTGCCAATGAGGTATACATCCAGCCCCACTGCTGGGTTCTATCGCTGCTCATCACTTCCTAGCTGTGCGACTTTGACCATGTTCCTTAACCACTCCATGGCTCAGCTTCTTCTCTGGGAAATGGAGACAAGAATAGCATCTATCGCTGGCCATGGTGGCTCACTCCTGTAATCTCAGTGACTCGGGAGGCAGAGGCAGGAGGATCACAGGTTCGAGGCCAGAGGCAGTCTGCATACCTTAAGCAAGACCCTGTCTCAGGATAAGAAATAAAAATTTAAAAATGGGTTCAGAGTGCGGCTCTAGGTTCAACCTCCCAGTACCAGAAAAAAAAAAGAAAAAAAAAAAAAAAAAAGGAATAGCATCTATCTTCCAGGGTTAGTGTAAGAGTTCTCAAGGTGCGTAGTAAACATCAGCTGAGCGTTTATCCTGAGTGGTGGTGTTCCTTCAGTATACATTCACATCCGAGAGGCCATCACGGGTAAGAGGCACTGTCATTTCAAATTGCCAAGACAGAGAACAAAGCTGTCAAACTATGACACGTGATCATTTGTAAGACAGTCTTGATTTCCAAGCTGTCATAAAGCAGAAGGTGCTGGGCACAGTGACGCACACAGGTGATCCCGGCACTCCGAAGGCTGAGGCAGAGGCAGGAGAATAGAGAGCTCCAGGCCAGCTTGGGCTACACAGCGAGACCCCGTCTCAAGAAACCAAGGGCTGGGGATGTAACTCAGTAATAGAGTGCTTGTGCGCGGCCCCAAGTTTGATCCTCCATACAAAAAAAGAAAAAGAAACAAAAAACCTACAAGGTATATCCATGTGGTTTTGATATGGGGTCACTACTTTTTTTTTTTTTTTTCAGTACTGGGGTTTGAATCCAGGGCCTCATGCATGCCAGGCAAGTGCTCTACCACTGAGCTCCATCCCTTATTCCCCCTTTTTTTACTAATAGAGTGTATAGGGGTTTTTTTTTTTGTTGTTGTTGTTGTTGTTGTTGTTGTGGTACTAGGGGTTGAACCCAGGGCCTTGCGCTTGCATGCTATGCAAGTGCTGGACCATTGAGCTTCACCCCCAGCCCTTTTTTTTTTTTTTTCTTTACTTTTTGAGACAGGGTCTTGCTAAATTGCGCCGACTTCTTCTGGTCTTGAACTTGTGATCCTCCTGGCTCCGCCTCCCAAGCCACTGGGATTACAGGCATGCGCCACCATGCCCAGCTGAGAGTATAGTTTTATTAAAGATCATACACCTTTAAGGAATAATGACAGGAAAAACCGAGGCACCTGGAGAAGCTTAGGTAAACCTGGAAAGGATTTTGGAAAAACCTGGGTTTCCCAGGTGAATCAGCGTAAGGACGTTTCTGCTCCTCAGGGGAAAGAAGCCAGCAAACAGGAGAATTAAGCAAGCTTTTAGAGGAAGAAAAATCCCTTAAACAGAGAGAAGATGGTGGGCCTGAGAAGGGAGAGGCATGCACGTGGTTGATAGAGAAAGAAGAGCAAAGGGCAAATAGAGAGGAAAGAAAAGAAAAAAGAAAGCCCCTTTCTAAAATTTTTATTTTGAGATAGGTTCTAAGTTGGGCAGGCTGCCTCTGGCCTTGAACTTGCCATCCTCCTGCCTCAGCCTCCTGAGTCGCTGGGATGACAGATGTGCACCATGGTGGCTAGCTGTTCACCACTTCTTAACAATCAGCTCGTGCTCGCTCACTCTATTTATACTTATCTGTGGGCTGGGGTTTAGCTCAGCTGGTTGAGTACTGCTCTGCACTTTCTGAGGACCCAGGTTGGATCCCCAGCACCGCAAAAACAGGAGAAAGATGTGGCAATTCATTCCCGAAACAATCCTGAAAACAATTGTTGTTTGGTGCCGTCGAGTCCGTATCTGACTCATAGTGACCCTCATAGGGTTTTCAATGGCTGACTATTTCGGGATTGCCTTGGGAGTGGATTGCCACGTCCTTCTCCCATTTTTGCGGTGCTGGGAATATGAACTCGGGACCTCAGAGACTGCAGCACAGCTCTCTACCCACTGAGCAAAATCCCAGCCCTGAAAACAATTAGCCATTGAAAACTCTAGGAAGGTCGCTATGAGTCGGATATGACTCGACAGCCCCTAATAACAACAACATACTTACCTATATAACATAGACATCTATTAGCTATGTAGATACCTACTTGGGCTTTTGAATATAACCTATTATATTACTATCTGGAAGCAGTCTTTGAAGGGACCTCTCTGTCATCGTCGTCATCTTCTTTTTCCTCTTTCTTTCTTTCTTTTCTTTGCTTTTCTTTGCTTTTGCAGTACTAGGGGTTGAACCCAGGGCCTTGCGCTTGCATGCTCTGCAAGTGCTGGACCACTGAGCTGCACCCCCACACCATTTTTTTACTTTTTGAGACAGGGTCTCACTAAGTTATGCAGACTGCCTCTGGTCTCAAACTTGCAATCCTCCTGCCTCTGCCTCCCAAGCCGCTGAGATTACAGCCGTGCACCACCACGCCCGGCCTTCTTTCTTTATTTTTTATTTTGTGGTATTGGTGTGCTGAACCCAGAACCTTGCCCATACTTTGCAAGTGCTCTCCCCCAAGCCACACCCCCAGCCCATTTTTTTTTCTTTTATTTTGAGACAGAGTCTTGCTCAATTACACAGGCCGCCTCTGGCCTCGAACTTGTGATCCTCCTGCTCCAGCTTCCTGTGTCTGGAATTACAGGTTTGCGTCATTGGGCGTGTCTGCAGCAGAGATTTTTATCTTTTTCCTCCTTCCATTGCTATATCCTCGGGACCTGGAATAGTGCCTGGCAGACGGTAGGGGCTCTGTATATTGTTTTTTGAATGAATGAATGAATGAATGAATGAGAGGATGTGTATTCTCTGTTCGCTGTCTCCCTAGCTGGGTGCTGAGTTCCCTGGGGGCAGGATAGGTGTGTGTCATTGTATACTCAGCACTCAATAGCTGACAAGAAAAAAAAAAAGCATTCGGAAAATGTCTAAGATGAAGAAAGGAATCCATAACGTCATACATGACAGAAAACAGATCAGTGGTTGCCTGGGGCCGGGGGTGGGACTGGGAATGATTGCCCACGAGCAAAAGAGATCTTTTTAGAGCGACGTTAATGTTCTGAAATGTCATTTCGGTGCCGAATCATTACATCGCTTAAAACGAGTGAATTTTATAACAACACGAGTCCTCAGTAAAGCTGTTGAGCAAAACAAAATTAAATATGTGAGGAGGGAGTCAGGATCCCTAGGAGGGGTCGTCTGAGGCTCACTCAGTGGCTGGGCGATGCTCTGCACTCCCAGAGCTTCCCGTGGAAGGGGGAGGCTGAACCCACTGTAGACGGTGACAAGGGGCGGGGCGGGGTGGGGAGGCTCAGGCTGAGGGGTCTGGGACTGAATAGCGAGGCGAGGGAGGACACGGTGGTGCACAGGACCCTAAAAAGGGCGCCTAATATAAATTGGGGGAAATCAGGGAGCACTTCCCAGAGAAGGAAAACGCTGAACCAAGGCCTGAAAAATAGCACTCTTCATGATTGCGATGCCAATTTTAAAAAATAAAATAATATTTTCCCCCCTTTCCCCGAACGCTTTTCTGCCTTCACAGAGCCATCAAATCGAGCCCCTCGGGCGCCACGAGGCCCCGGCCACCAGGGGGCGCCATCTCGCCGCGCTGGAGCATCTCGTTAACCACGTTACCCGGCAGGTGCGGGGGTCTGGGTGCACAGCTGTGGCAGTAGCGGTGACAGTGGCCGCGCGTGGGGCAGTGGAAGCAGCGGGCTGGGGACACCCCAGCCTCACAGAGGACAGAGATTTCTGGAGGCACTGAAAGGGGCACGAAGGGCGGGCGCCGGCGGGGGAAGAGGCTTTCTTAGGAGCCAGGAAGAGGGTGCTGAACCCGGGTAGGGGCTATCCCCCAAAATGATCTGGATGGGGGGTTCAGCCCCTGGCATTGGGTGGGACGAGGCTGCCTTGGTAGGTTGGGGGCCTTTGCTCTGAGTTCCCTGGGTCTGTTCGGAGGGGGGCTGGAGGGTAACCCCAGGGCTGTGGCTTCTGTGCAGAGAACGAGAGCCTCCGTCCAGGGCGTGGGAAGGACGAGGGGGCAACTGGCCCAGGGGAGACGGGGTAGGGGCGGGGAAGGTCCTTGGGAGATGCGGGTCTACGGAGCTTCCCTGGGCGCCCCTCTTCCCACCTGCATCTACCAGCGCTAGGGTGTGTGTGTGGGTGGGGGGGCGTTGGCCAGCCTTGGGCCCAGGGAAGAACGGTGAGGAGCGAAAAGGGCCAGCTAGAGGCAGGGGCGTGTGGTCTTGACTATTCCTGAGGGCTGAGTGCCACATCCCCTCAGTTCTCCACCTGTCCCATAGCCCAGGACCACCTCTGTCCCAGTTCTAGGCCCTTTTTACCCTGCTCAGTCCCCAGTGGTTGGGAGAAGGGAGGAACTGAGACTGTTTCTTCTGTGCCTGGCCCCATGCTGGGACGCGTGAAAGATGGGACAGTACCCACCCTCCCTGCCTACAGTCAACGGGCAGACAGACCTGCTATAAGAGAGCAACAGCCCAGGATTTTCTAGGTCAGGGCCTGGGATGAGGGAGGCACAGGCAGAGGGGTCGGGGTAGGATGGGGAGGCGCAGGAGCCCAAGGGGACTGGGGGTTCACGTCCCTCAGCCTAAAGTGTCAAAGAGCTGCCTAAGCAGAGGCTGAAGGGACAGGATGCTGCTCCGGGGCCTTTCTGAGAGATGTCTGAATTGAAGCATGAACAGCATTTTCGGGGAGGGGTGGTGGGGGGAAAAAGTGTCTAGACTGAGGCAAAGGCGTAGGTAGAGGCTTGGAAGTGAGAAACAGCGAGTCATCTCCAGCAGAGCCCTCCACTCCCTCCCTGGGGATCCACGGTGCCCTGGCAGAGATGTCAATCGCAGGCCCCTAATTCCTGGGTTCCCTGGGTGGGTTTACAGGCTGCAATGGAAACTCTTGAAGGTGGACTTGGTGTGTGGCTGAGCCTTGTGGTGAAATGAATGGCCTAAAGGTTGGCCTGAGGCTGGGTCTGAGTCTCAGCTCCCCTACCCATTAGGTGGTTTCACGTGCCTATGTATGAGGATAGAATATTGGATTGTACAAAGATCGATCACCTCAGAATATTGGATTGTACAAAGATCGATCACCTCATTTTAAAGAGCTTTAAGTAATTAAGTGTATGTGGGAGATACGTATATGTATGTTGTTGTTAGGTGCCATTGAGTCAGTGTTGGAGTCATGGCGACCTTGCTTACAACAGATGAAAGTACTGTCAGTGCTTCTCTGCTATTCATAGGGTATTCAATGGCTGTTTTTTGGGAATGGGTTGCCAGGTCCTTCTCCCAAGCCTACAGCACCTGGTGTTCCCAGGTGGTCTCCCATCCAAGGACTAACCAGGCCTGACCCTGCTTAGCTTCTGAGATCTGACAGGATTGGACACCACAGTGTCCAATGGCTGCAGGCCATTGTGGTCTTTGTTGTTGTTGTTAGGTGTCATTGAGTCGGTATCTGACTCATAGCGACCCTACATACAACAGGGGAAACACTATTGTCAGTGCTTCTCTGCTATTCATAGGGTTTTCAATGGCAGATTGATTTTTGGGAGTGGGTTGCCAGGTCCATCTTCCAAGCCTACAGCACCTGGTGTTCCCAGGAGGTCTCCCACCCAAGTCCTAACCAGGCTCAACCCTGCTTAGCTTCCGAGATCTGACGAGATCAGATGCCACAAGGCTACGGCTGTAGGCATTGTGGTATTTAGAAGGTGCGTATTACCTTGATCTCTAAGTACCAGGTCCGATCCGACGCCACAGTGGTTCAGCTACAAGACAGACATATATATATGTGTGTATATACATGTATGTATGTATGTGTATGTGTGTGTGTGTGTGTATGTATATAATATGTTGTTTGCGTGCTTGGTTGTTTTTGGAGCGCTGGAGATGGAACCCAGGCCCTGTGCATGCTAGTCAAGCGCTATACCACTGAGCCATATTCCTAACCCATATTTAAAAAATATATATATATCCTATAGATTTTATCAAGGGACTCACGAAACAACAGACTTCAAAACCATCTGCCACCACGCCAGATGACACTTTGGCATGAGTTATGGAAAGCACAACTGAGGACAGAGGAGCTTTGCCAGTGTGGTCAAAGATACACCATGACCAACCTAATCACTTAGAAAGTTGACGCCGAACCAGTTAGTAGTTTAGAATGTGCATTTCTTATTCCTTGGCTCAAAGTCTGTTAATAGAAATGGGGTGATTAATTCTGGGCTCCCGGTGGTACCCACGCCGCAGATGCTGATCCCCAAGCTGTGACTCAGAGGTATCGCTCAGGGAGCCTCTTCTCCTCCCTCCAGGTTTGGATGACTCAGGAGGGAAGGCGCGATGGGCCACCATGTCCCCACACACATGCTCCCCACTTTCGTGAGGACCACTGTTATAGTCTTCCTTTATTGGCTGGCCTTGTATAATACAAATCTGCAAGTTTAGATACAAAAAAAATCTGGAAATAAAAGATAGAAAAGTACCCGCCGGGCACCCCTTCCCCTTCGTCCGGGACCCCTCCCCAGCGGGCACTGACATGAGGTAACTGAGCGTCTTCCCTCCCCTCTTCCCTGCCTCCTGGA
The DNA here is from genome assembly GCA_007922755.1 of Pedetes capensis. Lineage (NCBI taxonomy): Eukaryota > Metazoa > Chordata > Mammalia > Rodentia > Pedetidae > Pedetes > Pedetes capensis. Next base: position 136,586 of record VMDO01000653.1, on the reverse strand, counting down.
CCCCAACGTGGCCCCTGCCCTGGGAGACCTTGGTCCCCCAGAAGACAGGAGCCTGGTGGGGGAGGGGCGGCAGGGTGAGCACAGCACTGGCAGTGAACGCAGTGTGGGCAGAAGGAAGCCCTTAGCTTGTGCTGTGGGGGGGGGGGGAGACAGCCAGACTTGGGGTGGGCCCAGGAGAGCCCCTAAGTGGGCATCCCTCCTCCATCCTGCCCAACACTGAAAGGTGGAAGGTCAACAACAGAAACTGGGAAATGTAGCTTGAATTGAGGGTACTCCGGGGGACTGCAGCCATCCCCTTGTCTGGGGCAGGGACGGGGCATTACCAGCCTGAGTCCGACAGTGAAATGGCTCCCTTAGCCAGGCTGGGTCCGGCCCTGAATTCCATCCTGTTGCAACCTGGGCTTCACAACATTGGTTCTGTGGTGTTTGTGAGGGGGGATGGAGAGAAGGGCTTAGAGAGGCGTTGGGGACACAGCCCCAGGGAGCAGGACCGAGGGAGAGGCTGTGCCTCTGCTCCCAGGTGGGGCGCACCTGGGGGTGGTGGGGTGGGCAGGGCAGCTCGGGCTACAGTTCAATCTCGAAGGTCTTCTGCAGGTCCCCAGAGAAGGGGTTGGAGGGCTTCTCCATGGCTGGTTTGCCTTCTAACGCTGCCCACTGGGCCTCAAAGGGGTCCAACTCAGGGGCCGGGGCAGGCGCTGGCTCTGGGGGCCAGGGGGCCCCGTTGGGGCGTGGACGGGCCTGCCCCCCGGGGGCACTGGGTGCGGCGGGAACTGGAAAGGCCCCAGCTTTCCCAAGCAGGGTGGCAGGCTGGGGCTGGAGCTGCGCAGCTGAGCAGAAAGCATTGGCGACCATCTGCGAGGGGGTGATGCCCACCACGGGCACCCGGGGCATGGGTGGGTAGCCAAGGCCTGGGTAGGAGGGCACAAACGGGGGCTGTATGTGTGGGGGCGGCAGGAACATGGCTACCTGTGGAGGTGCAGTGTCAAATGGCCCCACAGGGGCAGGGAAAGGCTGCAGGGCAGGGGGCATGGTGGGCAGTGGGGCCACTGAGGGAGCCGAAGCTGCTTGCTGCTGCTGCTGCTGTTGCTGCTGCTGCTGCTGTTGTTGCTGCTGCTGCTGCTGCTGCTGCTGCTGGGCCTTGGCCACCTGCGACACCTCCTCCAGCCATCGCTCAGCCTCTGAAGGTGTCCGCTTGTGCCCAGGCTGGAAGGCAGCTGCAGGGGGCACGGAGGGCTCACCCCAGGCAGAAGTCCCTGGAGAGAGGAGAGGCAGGTGAAGGGCACAGGCTGCAGTGGAAGAACCCCAGGCTGGGAAGCAGGACGGCCAGGGGAGCAGAACACAGCCTGCCTGCTCGCCTGTGAATCTCAGCCCGGCTCCTCACTAGCCATACTGCCCTTGGGCACATAACTGGACCACACCACACCATTAAGGGGTCTGCAGTGCCAAGAACACAGAACTCAGAGACTCAATGGCCCTATGATGGGAAGGATCACCTACCCCACGGCCCTTCTCACTGGTCAGTGCTGCCCCCGATAGTAAATATTCTGAGTATCACCTTTGATTCTAGTATTTGAGAATGTATTGTTTTAGTCCCCCACGTCTGTCAGCTTGCCCTGCTGTGGGCGCCTGTCTGTTGCTATGATGCTATACCACTAGTATCTCACATACCAGCAGGGCCACCCATGGTAGACAGGTTTCAGCTGAGCTTCCAAACTAAGACAGACTAGGGAGAAGGACCCAGCAGCCCACTCCGGAAACAAGTAGCCAATAAAAACCCTATGAATAGCAGAGGAGTACTGTCCAATATAGTGCCTCCAGGCTGGAAGGCATTCAGAAAATGACTGGGGAAGAGTTACCTCCTCAAACTAGAGCTGATCTCAATGACATGCTGAGGTGGCATGACTCAAAATGAGAAGAAACACAGTGTCTGCAACAATGGGCTCAAACATAAAAAAGATTGTGCGCATGGCAGTGTCGGAGAGTGTTTCATTCTGCTGTACATAAGGTCGCTATGAGTCAGACCTGACTCAACTGTTACCTAACTGGTACCTAACAACTGTTTTAGGAGGCCAAGATTCTCCGACTGTACTACTCTATCACAGTAAAATTCAACAGTTTTAAGAGCAGAGTTTCTAAGAGTTTATGGGCCTACATTTATACAATTTGAGATTCTGAGGGGCTCCCACGGTTCTAGGTGAGCCTATCCATGCCTGTGACAGTTGCTGTTACTGGCTCCCATGATTCTACAGTGATCCTGTGGCTCTATGACAACCCATGGTTCTAAAGTGATCTCATGGCTCTAAACTGATCCATGGCTCTAAGCTGATCCAAGGTTCTAAGGTGATCCCATGGCTCTAAGCTGATCCATGGTTTGAAGGTGATCCCATGGTTCTAAGATGATTGGTGGTTCTATGATGGTCCATGGTTCTCAGGTGACCCCAAGGTTCTAAGATGGTCCTGTAGTCCTATAACATATCAGGGTTCTAAGGTGGTCCATGGTTCTAGATGACCCATGGCCCTAAGGTGACCCCGTGGTTCTAAGATGATTGGTGGTTCCAAGATGATCCCATGCCTCTAAGATGGCCTATGGCTCTAAAGTGACCCCAAAGTTCTATAGCAATACCAGGGTTCTAAGGTGATCCATAGTTCTAAGGTGATCCTGTGGTTCTAAGCTGATCCATGATTCTAAGGTGACCCCATGGTTCTAAGATGATTGGTGGTTCTAAGATGATCCCATGCTTATCAGATGGTCCATCATTCTAAGGTGACCCCAAGGTTCTAAGATGATCCTGTAGTTCTATAACAATACCGGGGTTCTAGGGTGATCCATGGTTCTAGATGACCCATGGCTCTAGGGTGACCACATGATGATTGGTGGTTATAGGATGATCCCACGCTTCTAAGATGGCCCACGGTTCTAAGGTGACCCCAAGGTTTTAAGGTGATCCTGTAGTTCTGTAACAATACCAGGATTCCAAGGTGATCCATGGTTCTAAGATGACCCCGTGGTTCTAAGATAACCTGTGGCTCTAAGGTGACCCCATGGTTCCAACATGATTGATAGTTCTAACCCTCAGCCACCCAAGATTCCTGGGGTCTCCAAGGCAGCCTCGAATGGAGAAGGGGAGGGCAGGAGCAGCACTGCAGGGAGTCTGCCCTGGTGGAAGGGCTGGTTTCACCTGTTGTGGCAGATGGTGGTCCGGATGCTGGAGCTCCAGCACTGGCAAAAGATGAACTGATCTGCGTGCATAGGGCACTGATGCCGTCGCTGTCACTGGCACCTGGAGGCTCCATCTCAGGCACTGGGAAGTCAGGGAAAGACAAAGGTCAGCAAATGGGTCCTCTGTAACCTGGGCTCTTTTCCTTCCCACGGTATGTGTATTAGCTGGTCTACTCTATAGTCACTCAGTGGTCATGGCCCCTAAAATAACCACATATATGTGTGTGTGACACCTGAGTGGCACAGCACCAAAACAATGTGTCAGGTATGGTGGTATAAACCTATAATCCCAGTGGATTAGGAGGCTGAGGCAGGAGGATTGCAAGTTCAGGGCCAGAGACAGCCTGTGTAACTTAACAAGACCTTGACTCAAAAAGTGAAAAATGAATTAGAGGTACGTGTCAATGGTAGAGCGCTCAGTGGTAGAGTGTGTGTCTGAGCATGCGTGAGGCCCTGCATTCAACCCCCAAGTACTGCAAAAAAAAAAAAAAAAAAAAAGTGACACGTGATGGCTAACAATGACAGGAACCCCCCAAGCCAAGAACCTCAAGATCTGTGAGTGGCCATGTATCACTCATGAGGTCAGCAAATGGGCCCTCTATGACTTGGGCTCAGGTTTATCAATATATATTAATTTAAAAATGCATCTATCACATGTCTGGCAAGACCACAGATGGCTCAGGGAGGATGCTGGCCACAGCATTGTTCCCTGGTTGGGGATCACGTGTTCTGCTTAGGTAGACAAGTGGGCCCCTGGCCACCCTACCCAGCCTGGCCTCTTACATACATCACCATGCAGAGATGCCCCTATGCCAGCAAGACAGGAGACGCAGAGCAGGCGGGTGGCCTTGGGAGGGCTTGGAAGGAATGAAAGTACCATCCAAATAAGCCACAGACTGCCACGTGTGGTGTGTGATAAACGCCTGTGACATTTCAGCCTGTGGCTATCTCCAGGGAGACAAGAGGGACGCTCCAATGAGCAGCACAAAGAAGCGGTCATGAGAAGTCAGAAGGTTTTTTTTGTTTTTTTCTTCTTGTGATACTGGGTTTTGGACCCAGGGTCTCGTGCTTGCATGCTCTGCAAGTGCTGGACCACTGAGCTGCACCCCCAGTCCATTTTTTTTACTTTTTGAGACAGGGTCTCACTAAGTTATGCAGACTGCCTCTAGTCTCGACCTTGTGATCCTCCTGCCTCCACCTCCCGAGCTGCTGGGATTACAGACTTGTGCCACCGTCCCTGCCAGAAGTCAGAAGATTTGATGTGGGGACCCAGGACAGGTGGGTTCCGGGTCAATGTCCCCAATAACTGCATGTGCCCATCCAAGCGGGCCCGCAGCATCAGCGGGAGTGACTGAAGTTCCAATGCGTGATGTCCTGTTTGATTCCCAAGCGTGAGCCGACTCTGCCTTGGAGATACAGGAGTGTGTTTGTGAGTGTGCGTGACCTCTGCATGGGTGGCCTCTGGGTTTACGGGAAGCCGCACGTGCTGATTTTTTAGCATGAGTTTGGCGTGTGTGTGATTTCCGCATACATGTAACGCTGAGTTTGTGATTTCTTTTTTTCTTTTTTCTTTCCCAGTACGGGGGCGGGGGTTGTACCCAGGGCCTAGCACACGTGAGGCAGGTGCTCTACCACCCAGCTGCACCCCCAGCCCCTATTTTCATTTTTGAGACAGGCTCTTGCAAAGTTGCACAGGCCTTGAGCCTGCGATCGTCCTGCCTCAGCCTCCCAAGTCACTGGGATTGCAGGCATGTGCCACAGTGTCTGGCTTGAGTTTGTGACCTCGGAGTGTGTGTGACACGGGGATGGGAATATGACATCAGTGTGAGTCTGTGAAATTTCTGCAAGGCAAGTCACACTCAAGTGGGTGTGTGTCTGGCAGTGTAAGGCTTTCAAACAGGGCCCAGGGAGCCTGCCACCTCTCAGGCAGCATGTGTCACAGCCCCAGATGTGTTTAATGTCAGGCTGCAGGAGGACGGCCAAAGCGGGGTCATGTGACAGCCAAGGAATGCCGCAGGACATAGCATCAGTGTGCGTCCTCCTCAGTGAGCACTGGCATCTGCTCACCCGTCACCTTTTGAAGCAGCCCAGCCTGAGGGATACAAACCAACACCCCTCCGACCCCTAAAGCTATAGGAGTAGGTGTCCCAGATCAGGCAATCGGAAGCAGTACAGTGGGCCCCACTGCATGGCTTCCTAGACTGCTAGCAGGGCAGGCAGTGGTCTTGCTTGTCTTCCTTGGGCAAAAGCATGGTCCTGGACCTCCTCTTTCCTCTCCCTGGCCCAAGGCGGACACTGTTTTTATTTATTTATTTGAGACAGGACCTCGTTATGTATTCCAAACTGGCCTTGAACTTGCAATCCTCCCCCACCTCCTCCCAAGGGTTGGGTTTACAGGCGTGTGCAACCACGGCCAGCTCAGATACTGCTTTTAGATCACGAACACACCACCTCTCTCCTTCCCCTTGCCCATGGCAGACATTAATAATCAAACACAATGCTTTTTTTTTTCCCCCTCCACTGAGCTCTTCACTCACCTTCCCCCTACTTGGCCAGATTTCATGGCTCCACTCACCAAATTCTGGGAGTCTCCCCTTTGGGCAATACCAGAACACCCTGCTGCTCTCCCTTCTGCTCTTCCCATGACAAATTGTGCTAATTAATCATGTGGTGTGCCACCTCTCTCCTTTCTCTTGGTCATGGCATACGCTGTTAGAGATCAGGATGCACACCAACCGTAGGCAGACATTGCTAATCCATCCCAATCCTCCTTTCCTCCGAGCCAGAGAAATCTCTTTAACCTTCACGCAATATCTCATGGCTCTACTGGCCAAATGCTTGGAAGGAGCATTAACGTGTGGTACTTTAGCCCTGATCAAAAACAGGGTGTCTGTGCTGCCTCTGTTCTTTCCCTTGCCCATGGCAGGTATCTGTCCATAGTCAACTTGTTTGCCTATAACAGACTTTGCTAATTACCATGACTGTGCTACTTTTCTATCCCTTCCCCATAGCAGACATGAGTCATCAATCATAACTTGTGCCACCTCTCTTCTATTCTTCGCTCATGGCTTTGTTGTTGTCAGGTTGGGTCCAACTCATAGCAACCCTATGTACTATAGAACAAAACACTCCCCAAGACTGTGCCATGCTTGGCACTATGTCAGTGCTTCTCTGCTATTCATAGAGTTTTCCATGGCTGATTGTTTCGGGAGTGGGCTGCCAGATCCTTCTCTCATTTTTGCGGTGCTGACAATCGAATCCAGGGCCTCAGAGCGTACAGAGCAGCCCTCTACCAACTGAGCTAAACCCCAGCCTTTGTTCATGCAGACATTATTAATTGATCATATGCTCCTCATGTCTATCCTTTGTGCCTGGCAGACAGTGCTAATCAATCACAGTGTGTACCACATCTCCTCTATCTCTTGCCCCCACCAGACAGTGCTAATTGATTCCAATGCCTCTTCCCACTGAGGCCAGGCCTCACCTGTGCCCTTCACCTGGAAGTCAGTGCGGCGCTGCAGCGTAGACGGTAGCTCATTCAGCCGGAGGCTCAGCTGCCGTTTGAAAGGCGAGTTCTTCTGGCTGAGTGCTGGAAACCCACGAAAGGAGCCTTGGCGAACGAGCTGCTCCAGAGGGGCGTGGCGCCTGGGGATGGCAGCAGCGGTGGTGCCTGCAGCCACTGGGGTGCCTGCCTCGCCCTTCTCCCCAGGCGATGTGGTGGCTGGTGTTGGGGACACGTGCCCAGGCTGGGTAGGGCCGGGAGCCATGGCGGGGGCAGCTGCTGCCTCTGCTAGAGACGAGGGAGATGGTCGGTTAGACGGCTCACCTTGGCTTTTGAGACCTCTCCTACCTGGTCGTCCAGATCATTGCCCAAGGCTGCCTTACTAATGGGATGCATCCTGCCCTGTATCCAGACAGCTGGTCAGGGGCCTGAAACGTCCCTCACTTTGACCCAAACCAAGAACATCTTCCCCAAGGGACCCCTGGAGAATCATCCCCCAATCTGTGTCTCTCTAGCTTTCTGCCCTTCTCTCTTCCTCTGCTGCTCTCCCCATTTTTCCCTTAGAGACTCTCAATCAATCTCTCTCCATCTTTCTCTGTGATAATTTGTTGTTGTTGTTGTTGGAAGGTGCTGTTGAGTTGTGTCCGATTCATAGCGACCCTCATAGGGTTTTCTTTTTTCTTTTCTTTTCTTTTTTTTTTTTTTTTTTGTGGTACTGGGTGTTGGACCCAGGGCCTCGCGCTTGCATGCTCTGCAAGTGCTGGTTTGAGACAGGGTCTTGCTAAGTTACGCAGACTGCCTCTGGTCTCGAACTTGCGATCCTCCTGCCTCCGCCTCCCAAACCGCTGGGATTACAGGAGTGCGCCACCATGCCCGGCCCTCACAGGGTTTTCAATGGCTGATTACTTCGGGATTGGCTTGGGAGTGGATTGCCTTGTCCTTCTCCCATTTTTGTGGTGCTGGGAATCGAACTCGGGACCTCAGAGACTGCAGAGCAGCACTCTACCAACCGAGCTAAATCCCAGCCCCTCTGATAATTTACAAACACTTATTTGGTGCATGAACAACTTGTCAGGCACTGTTCCAGGAGCTTTGTGAGTATTAACTCATTCAATCCATCCATCCATCCATGAGGTCAACACTGTTGCCATTTTACAAGATGTAGAAACTGATGTCCAGCAAAATCTTGCCCAAGTCACACTCACTGATAGGAAGGGGCAGGTTCATAGCAGTATAACACGGCCTTGAAAGGATGGACTCAAGGGGAGAGAGTTCACAGTTCCCCTGGAGATCCCATGCTGAGAGGCTGAAGCTTGGCACCAAGAGGGGACCTCCCTCCCAGAAAGACACAGTCTCATGGTTCTGATAACTTACCTCAACATGAAATCTACATATGCATATTACCTGGCTTTTGTTTCAATTTTTTCTATAAATTGTAACGCTGCTACAGATAAGACAGAGAGAAACCAAAATGTTTTCTCTCTCCAGTTTTGTCCAAGCTCTAAATAAATCCTTTTCCTTTTATGAATACCTGTCTCCAAGCTTTTTGGGGGAATGCAGCAAGCAATACACATGAGAGTCTGGTGACAGGTGAGGACCTTGGATTCTGCCCTGGTCGCTATGAGTTGGACACGACTCGATAGCACCTAACAACAGGGCTGGGATTGAGCTCAGTCAGTAGAGCGCTGCTCTGAAGTCTCTGACGTCCTGAGTTCAACAAGCTGACTCTGGAATCCGTGCTTCCAGTGACTGCCCTCTCGTGTCCCTGCCTTTGGCCTGGTCTCTCTAGAGCCTTCTGACTTTCGCTGTCACTCTGTCCCTCCATTTCCCTCCTCACCATGCTTCCCACCTCAAATTCTTCCTCCCTTCCTCCAGCTGATCAGTCATTCTCCACCTGGCTTGCCGCGCTTCATCCTTCGAGAAGATTTCCAGATTGTTCCAGGTTCAAGAGCCTGGGCTCTCGCCACTCTGGGCTATCCCTCGGCCCTCTGGGGAAGCCTGGCCTCCACATTCAGCATGAGAGGCAGGTCCCCCTTACACCTGCCAACCCACAGATACTCCTCCTGCAAGCAGGAACCCCAGGAGGACATCACCCCAAGCTGCTTCTCCCATCTCGCAGGATGAGGTGACGAGGTGTCCACCCAGGCCTGGCCCAGAGCTGTGGAAACCACCAAGGGCAGGTTGGGATCAGGAAATCACCTCTGCCCCCACCTGACTGTGTGCCCTCAGGAAGTCTCCTTCTCCCTTGGGGCTCCAACTTCCCACCTGCAAACGTAGGATAAACATCCCCAGGCTGCTGCCCTAGGCCTCCCAAGAGGGTCGGTTAAAATAGCGACTGTCCAGTGCTTGGTAAACAACTCTGTGGGCAGCGCTGCTCCAGAGCTCGGGGTTAAACGCTGTGTCTCAGGCTGTGATTCAGCACAGCAGCCAGGAGCAGCGGAGGCAGCAGAACCAGTGTGAGATGCTTGGCAACTCAGACCTTGCTTTGTAAATCTGCCTTTGGCTGTGCACATAGTAAGGTGACTTAAGGGTTGCCATGAGTTGGACATGCACAGGTGCAGCCCTGTGGCATCCGATCCTGTCAGAGCTCGGAAGCTAAGCGGGGTCGGGTTTGGTTAGTACTTGGATGGGAGACGGCCTGGGAACACCAGGTGCTATAGGCTTGGGAGACAGACCTGGTAACCTGCTCCACAAAATCAATCCGTCATTGAAAATCTTATGAACAGCAGCGAAGCACTGACAATAGTGTTTCCCCTGTTGTACACAGGGTCTCTATGAATTGGATACTGACTCGATGGCACCTAACAACAACAACATGAATTGGACACGACACAACGGCACCTAACAACAAGGCTGGGATTTAGCTCAGCTGGTAGAACGCTGCTTTGCAGTCCCTGAGGTCCAGAGTTCAATTCCCAGCACCACAAAAATGGGAGAAGGATGTGGCAATCCTCTCTGGAGGCAATCTCGAAACAGTTGGACATGACTCAAGGGCATCTACCAACAACAATTCAATTTCCGTTTATCTTTATGAGCTGGGATTTAGCTCAATTGGTAGAGCATCACTCTGCATTCTCTGAGGTCCCAGGTTCAATTCTCAGCACTGCAAAAGTGGGAGAAGGATGTGGCAATCCACTCCCAAGGCAATCCCGAAACAGTCAGCCATTGAAAACCCTATGAGGGTTGCTATGAGTCGGACACAACTTTACGACTTTATGGCACCTAACAACAACAATGAAATGCCTCTGGAAGTTAGAATATCCTTTGGTAACTGCAAACTCTTTGCAAACTCAAAAGCACACTGTAGCTGGGTGCAGTGGCACACGCCTGTCATCCCAGCAACTCGGGAGGTGGAGGCAGGAGGATCACAGGTTTGAAGGCAGAGGCAGCCTGTATAACTTAACAAGACTCTGTCTCAAGAGAAAAAATAAAAAATGGGCTGAGGGTGCAGCCCAGTGGTAGAGCGCTTGCAAAGTATTTGCAAGGCTGTAGATTCAACCTCCAAGTACCACAAAAAATTAAAAAGGCACACTGTAACATGCTTTGCACCTGACAATTCTTCCTAAATTCTAATATCCTATATAAACGGAAAAGAGCTCTCTGTAGACTGTGAATTACATACCCGTGTATCCTTTGTGCACAATAAAACACCTGATGTATTCTACTGTGACCTTTGTTAACTGTTTTCTACAAATTCTAATGAATGATGTAAACAATAAGAATATAAGTTGTGAAGAACATTGTAGAAAGAGTTATAAGTGGACATTTAATTTACAAATAAAAACATCACTTCGTTCACTCTACTATTTCAGGGATACAAGTTTCCATTTTTGGAGCAGGGCATGGTGGCACATGCTTATAATCCCAGCACTGGGGAGGCTGAGGCAGAAGGATCTTATTTAATACCCACAAAATGTAGGATGGAGGAAGCCAAAGCTCAGACAGATTGGGTAACTGGCTTCAAGGAACCCAACTGGCATTTGATAGAGTCAGGGTTCCAATCCTAAGTTTTTTGGCTTCAAAACTCTATCAGACTGGACGCTCCTTGGAGGGAAATTTGTGCTACAGTGGACAGCGTTACAGGATGCTCAGGGTAATGATTCTTTGTGTTTACAGTGCTTTGCTGACCTGAGCCAATTTTCCATTCCCTGCAAAATGGCAATGACATGACAAACCACGTGTATAATTAGAAAACGTTGGAAATCCTTTTATGTTTTAAATAGCTTTAAAGGCTTTAAATGGCTGGGGATATAGCTCTCAGTGGTAGAGTGCTCCCCTAGCACTTGCAAAGTACTGGGTTCTATCCCAGCACCACCCAAAAAACAAACAACAACAAAACAAAAACAACCAAAAAACCCCAGGAAAATGGAAAATTGTTGTTTGTTTTTTTTTGAGACACGGTCTCACTATGTAGCCCAGGCTGGCCTTGCACTTGATATGTAGTCCAGGGGACCTTGTTTTCTCCTGCCCCCCACCTCCTGAGTGCTGGGATTACAGGTGTTAGCCACTACACTTGGAAGAAATATTTTAAACTTATAGAAAAATTGCAATAGAACATTCAAATGATGCACGTGGTCTCTTAACCTATGGTTAATGTAGGCTGTTAACCTATAGTTATTACCATGCTACCATATTTGCTTGGGCTTGGATTTAGCCCAGTTGGTAGAGCGCCTCTCTGCAGTCTCTGAGGTCCCGAGTTTGATTCCCAGCACCACAAAAATGGGAGAAGGACATGGCAATCCACTCCCAAGGCAACCCCGAAACAGTCAGCTATTGAAAACCCTGTAAGGGTCGCTATGAGTTGGACACAACTCGATGGCACCTGACAACAACATATTTGCTTGCTCTTTCTCTCTGACTATATGTTCCTCTGTACCATCAACCCTAAAGCCTTCAGCATGCCCACCTCCTAAGAACAAGGATGTTCTCCTACAGAACCAAACATAGTACAGGCTCTCACTTGGGAAATTTAACATGGATACAATCCTACCATCCCATCTCTAGTTTAAATGTCAACTTCCCCAACTGTCCAATCCATGTCCTTTACAGATTTTTTTCCCCTTACAATCCAGGACCCAAGTCAGGGTTACACCTTGCATTTATTAATACCTATTAAATCTCTGTAGCCTTAAAAAATCTGGAGCCGTCCCCAGGGATGAATTCTTTGTAAACTCTAAGCAATGTTTCCCAAAATTTCTTTTCTTTTTTTTTTTCTTTTTTTTTTTTTTGCGTACTGGGGGTTGAACCCGTGGCCTCATGCCTGCATGCTTTGCAAGTGCTGGACCACTGAGCTATGCCTCCAGCCCATTTTTTTTTTTTTTTTTTTTTGTACTTTTCGAGATAGGGTCTCACTAAGTTACACAGACTGCCTCTGGTCTTGAACGGATTCTCCCACCTCCGCCTCCCAAGCCGCTGGGATTACAGGTGTGAGCCACTGCACCTGGCATGTTTCCCAAAATTTCAAAACTAGAATTTGGCTAGAGGTGTCACTTAGTGGTAGAGCGCCTTCCTAGCCTGTGTGAGGCCCTGGTTCATCCCAACCACTGCAAAAAGCAACAAGCTAGAATTCACAGTAAAAAATACACTGTGGCTGGGTACAGTGGTGTACTCCTGTAATCCCAGCACCTTGGGAGGCAGAGGCTGGAGGATCGCAGGTTCCAGGCCAGAGAAACCCTGTATAATTTAGTGACACTTGAAAAGTCTCTGTGAGGACCTGGGTTCAGCTCCTCAGTAAAGCAAAAATAAATAAATAAATAAATAAATAATAATAATAATGTGATTCAGCACATACATGCAACTGAGTTTTAAAAACGCATTGTTTTCTTTTTGGTATTTACTTATTTATCCATCTTTGCAGTACAAAGGGCTGAACCCAGGACCTCGCACATACTTTGCAAATGTCCTACCACTGAGCTGCACCTTGAGCCCAATTTTTATTCTTTATCTCAAGACAGAGTCTCAATAAATTACTCAGGCTGCCTCTGGCCTGGAACTCACCATCCACCTGCTTCTGTCTCCTGAACCGCTGGGATGTACAGGTGTTCACCGACTTCACTGGTCAATTTAAAACACACAGTTTTAGAATTTACAAAGTAAGGCTAGGCATAGTTGCACACGCCTCTGATCGCATCCCAGTGACTCAGGAGGCCGAGGCAGGAGGATGGCTGGTGAGTTCCAGGCCAGAGGCAGCCTGAGGCAATGTTGCGAGATCCTGTCTCAAGATGAGAAGTTAAAAGTGGCCTAGGGGCTCAGCCCAGTGGTAAAGCACTTGCAAAGTATACACAAGGCCCTGAGATTCCCTTGTACCTGCTCATGAGTTTTCTTTTCTTTTTTTTTTTTTTTGCGGTACTGGGGGTTGAACCCAGGGCCTTGCACCTGCATGGTCTGCAAGTGCTGGACCACTGAGCTGCACTCTCAGCCCACTTTTTAACTTTTTGAGACAGGGTCTCGCTAAGTTACACAGACTGCCTCTGGTCTCGAACTTGCGATCCTCCTGCCTCTGCCTCCCAAGCCGCTGGGATTATAGGCCTGCGCCACCATGCCCGGCGGTTTTCAATTTTCTTTAACCAAAGTTTTTTTTGCAATCCTTGAGATAGAACCTTGAGCCTGGCCCATGCAGTCAAGCTCTCTACCACTGAGCTGTATCCTCAGCCGTTCCTTGACGGCAGCTCTTGCGTGGACACTCACTACACACACACACATACACAGAGAAATAAAAGTACCATTAAACTATACCTAACTGGTAGTACACATTCAATGTTCTCTGCTATTTTCTACCATTTTCTATGTCACTTAAAGAAATTCCAGCTGCCGGGCGCGGTGGTGCATGCCTATAATCCCAGCCACTGGGGAGGCAGAGGCAGGAGGATTGCAAGTTCCCGACCAGAGGTACTCTGCCTAACTTAGTGAGACCCTGTCTCAGAAAAGGAAAAAAAAATGGGCTGGGGGTGCAGCTCAGTGGTCCAGCACTTGCAAAGCATGCAAGCACGAGGCCCTGGGTTCAACCCTTAGCCTGTAAAAACAAAAAAACAAAAACAAAAAACAAAAACAAAACAAAACAAAATCCAGCTGCGATCCAGCAGCTGGAGAAGCGCTGCAGACCTGTGGGCTTGGTGGGTCATAAAGCACTTGCTGGGCTTTGCCTGGTTCGAGGCCAGCGGGCTGCTGTCCCACAAATGCCTTACACTAAGGTCACCTAATTAACTGTGACCAAGCTGGGAAACAGCAACGACATCCCTGAGCCCCCAGGACTCTGCTGCGACCAGGGCCCATGCTACCCGCTGTGGTCTGCTCACTGCACCCACCTTTCTTCTTGTCCGGGGCTTCTCGCTCTGCAGGCCGCCCCCCGGACAGACGGAAGGAGCCCTCGCGGGCAAAGCTGGTGCGGCTGGCATCGAAGGCAGCTGTCACTCCGCACTCTTTCTCGCGGCGCTGCTTCCGCTCCAGGCAGGCGGCGAAGGCGCAGCCCACAGCGTGGCTCAGCCTCTCACCCTGGGCAGAGAGGTCTCCGGGTTAGACATGTCAGCCACCCTGCAAACTGGGTGTTTGGGGCCTGAGGAGCCAGCCCTACGTGCTGGGCGGCCTCAGGTGAGTCCCTTCACCTCTCTGGGCCTGGGTGCCCCATCCACACTGTGAGTAAGGGTTATAAACAACAGCCCCTTGGGCTGGGTGTGCAGCTCCGAGGCAGAGAGCTTTGCCTTGCAAGGACAAGTTCCTGGGTTCTAGCCTCAGCACTGGGAAAAAGAAAGAAAAAGAAAGAAAGAAAGAAAGAAGGAAAGAAAGAAAGAAAGAAAACATCTGTAGTTCCAGCTACAATGGCAGCTGAGGCAGGACGATGGCCTGAGCCCAGAGCTGACCAACCTAGGTGGCATAGGGAGACCCCTGCTCAAACAAACAAAAACCCAACCAACTGAGCCAAGCACTTTAGCTTACGCTTGGAATCCCAGCCACTCAGGAGGCTGAGGCAGGAGGATTGTGAGTTTGAGGGCAGAGGCAGCCTGCATAACTTAGCAAGACTCTGTTTCAAAATAGAAAATAATAAAGGGCCGGGGTTGCAGCTCAGTGGTAGAGCACTCAGTTAACTGCAAGACCCTGGGTTCCCACCATGACCCCTAGTATTTTTTTTTTTCCCCACAGTATTGGAGAAGGAGGAAGAGGAAGAGGAGGAGAGAAAGAAAGTGAGGAGAGACTCAAGATTCTCTGTTTCTGTCTCGCTCTTTCTCTTTCTTTGCCAGTGAGGGCACAGCAAAAAGGCATCCATGGGCAAACCAGAAGAGAGGCTACACGAAGAACTAGACCATGCTGCCACCATGATCTCGGTCCAGTCTCCAGAACTGTGAGAACTAAATGCTTGTTGTTTAAGCCACCTGGTCTATGAAATTTGGTTACAGCAACCTAAAGTGACCAAAGCAAGCATATCACACACATTAAAAGAAGACCTGGAAACAAGTATGAGTTCTACTGCATAGAATACATGCTGAAGTGTGTACAGAGAGGATTATGGTGTCTGCAACTTTTCTGCTCTTATGAACAGATTCTACAGGTAAAGAAACTGAGGCTCAGATGGGCTATCAACACATCCATCATCACTAGTTAGTGGCATGGCAGAATTGACATTCCTATGAAATTTATCTGAATTCTGTTTCCTGACCAAAATGCTCGGCCACCTCTTAAATCACCCCAAATAATATGGCTGTTGTCATTGTTAGGTGCCACTGAGTCAGTATCTGACTCATAGCGGCCCTATATACAAGAGACAAAACACTATTGTCATGCTTCTTTGCTATTCATAGGGTTTTCAATGAATGATTGTTTTTTGGGAGTGGGTTGTCAGGTCCTTCTCCCAAGCCTACAGCACCTGGTGTTCCCAGGCGGTCTCCCATCCAAGTACTAACCAGGTCTGACCCTGCTTAGCTTCCAAGATCTGACAGGATCAGATGACACAGTGGTACGGCTGCAGGCAAACAATATAGCTAGATATGCAATAATACACATGTAGGCAAATATTAATAGGAAGATTTAGGGGACAGGCATACAGGTAATCAGTTATGGTATAGGTCTACCCACTTCACTGTAGCTTGATAAAGCTTTATAATACAACGTTGGGGGTGGGTGACTACCACCGTTCCTGAGTGCCTACTTAAAGAGCCCTAAGGCCAGGCAGCTTGGGATTGATGGTGGCTTCCCACTTCCCAGTTGTGTTCTCAAGCCAATCGCTTCACTTCTCGGTACCAGTCTCACCTCCAAAATGAAAGTCCTAACAGCGCCTACCTCACAGTTGTTGCAAAAAGTAAGTGAACTAACATATGCCAGGCACCCAGCACAGAGCCAGGTATGAGAAATACCACCTATGTGTCTGCATGTATGTGCCCAGCCCTGCCCTGAGCCCGGGATGTGCATCCTTTCGTGGAATCCTCTCAGTGGTGCCAGGAGGTTGGCACTTTCACTTATTTATTTATTTTTGCATTACTGGAGGACTGAACCCAGGGCCTCATGCGTACTAGGCAAGCGCGCCATCGATGAGCTATACCTGGAGCCCTTTTTAAACTTATTTTATTTTGAGATAGGGTCTTGCTAAATTACACAGGCTGCCTCTGGTCTCAAACTCGTGATCCTCCTGCCTCAGCCTCCCGATTGTTGGGATTCCAGGCATGCACTGCTACTCCTTGCTGGGAATTTCTATATTTCATGTCATGTCATCTTAAAATAGGGATACGTTAACTTCTTCTTCCTCATTTGGGTGCCCTTTCTTTCTTTTTCTTGTCTAATGACTCTTACTAGAACTTAGTAACAAATAAGTGATGAGATCAGAGCTGGGCATGGCAACGCAGGTCTGTAGCTCCAACTACTCAGAGGCCAAGGCAGGGAGATCTCTTGTGCCCAGATGTTCAAGGCCAACCTGGGCAACACAGTGAGACCTTTACTCTTAGAAAAGGGAGGGATGGGCCTAGGAGTGTAACTCAGTGGTAGAGCACTTGCCTAGCCAGTGAGAAGCTCATGGGTTCAGTCCCTAGCACCGCAAGAAAAGAAAAAAAAAAAAAAAAAAAGAATGGAAAGAAACAAATAGAAAGAGTGATAAAATCAGGCATCCTTGTGTTGTTCCTGATCAATCTTAGGGGGGATGTTTTCAGCTTTTTACCACTGAGTATAATGTAAGTCGTGGGCTTTTTATAAATGTCTCTTCTGCTGAGGAAGTTCCTTTTTAATCCTAGTTTGAGTGTTTTCTTTTTTTATCATGAAACTGTGTTGAATTTTGTCAAGTGATATTTGTGCATGAATCCAGATGGTTATGTGGTTTTTTTCCCTCTTCATGCAGTTTTCTTCCTCTTAATGTGGTGTTTTACATTGATTGATTTTCATGTTGAACCAACCTTACATTCCTGGGATACATCCCACTCAGTCCTAGTATATAATCCTTTGCTTTTCATTGCTTTTCCTTTTTTGGTTTCTGAAACAGGGTCTGGCTATGTAGCCCAGGCTGGCCTTGACCTCGTGATTCTCTTGCCTCAGCCTCCTGAGTGCTAGGATTACAAGCCTGTGCCACCACACCCAACTGTATAAGCCTTTTAATGTGCTGCTGAATTTAATTGTCTAGGTTGAGGATTTTTGTCCTTAAATTTAAGAGGTTGCTGAGCATCTTGGTCAGGAAACAGAATTCAGATAAATCTTATGTGAATCCCAATTCTGCCACGCCTTAGTTATAATGGGTGTGTTGATGTCTCAACACAGTGGGCTGGGCACATTCATGCGGACACATAGGTGGTATTTCTCATGCCTGGCTCTGTGTGGGGTGCCTGGCATCTCTATTAGTTCACCCACCTCTTGCAACATCTGTCAGGTAGACACTGTTAGGACTTTCATTTTCCAGGTGAGGAGACTCAGGTACTGAGCGGGGAAGTGATTTTCTTGAGAACACAGCTGGGTTTGAGATGAGCCTGGGTTACACAGGGAGACCCTGCCTCAAAAAAGTGAACAATAAAGGACCGGGCACCATAAAACACATCTGTCACCCCAGCATCTCAAGAGGCGGAGGCAGAAGGATTGCCAAGTTCAAGGCTGAGGCCAGAGGCAGGCTGAGTAACTCAGCAAGACCCTGTCTCAAAAGAAAAAAAAAAAAAAAAACGGGCTGGGGGTGTATCCCAGTGGTAGAGCACGTGCAAAGTATGTGCAAAGCCCTGAGTTCAGCCCCCAGATACTGAAAAAAAAAAAAAAAAAAAAAAAAAAAAAAAAAAAAAAAAAAAAAAAAAAAAAAAAAAAAAAAAAAAAAAAAAAAAAAAAAAAAAAAAAAAAAAAAAA